>ML106076.1:61398-105703 GCA_003697995.1 Taxidea taxus jeffersonii | reverse complement strand
CCCCCCCCATCTCTGCCTGCCTCTGTCTACTTGTGATCTCTCTGTCAAATAAATAAATAAATAATCTTTAAAAAAAAAATTCAAGCCTCTGAAAATAGTCCTAAGAACAAACAGTAAATGAAGAAAAACAAAAAACACAGCTAAAAATGAAAACAGACACAAAAGAAACACAAACTATTAAAAATTCAGTAAGAAAATGAGACTTTGCAATATTTGAACTGAGAGAGCTCCCACCCTTCCACCTCCCAGCTCAGTGCGGTGAGGTTCTCTCCAGACTGCGGTAGCCAAGAATACACGGCACACTTCCTCCCAGCTCATAGTCAGAGGTTTCCTTCAAAGGAGGAGCAGGATATCAGTGTTTCTCATTCTGTCTCCAGTCACCTGTTTGTTGAGGCTAAGACCCAGGCAAACACTGCTGAGAAGCTGAGAATCCCCTCACACAGCCCCTGCTCATGGAGTGGAGGCTCTAAGTTAGGACATGCTGAGAATACTAGGGCCCTGATCACCTTTGCCTGAACTCAAGGAGCACATAGTTCTGAAGCCGCTGCCTTGGGCCCCTCTGGCCAACTGAGTAGTTTTAGCAAGCACCTTTACCCTGTGTGATTGATTAAGCATTTCTTTTTATATCTATAGATCATGCACTGTTTCCTAGAAAGATTCAGAAACAAATCTGTTTGCACAACTTCTAGCACCACAATGACTTCTGTGGCTAGCACCACTGAGTCTGCAAGCAATCGGTAAGTGTTATATACTACCATGCTCCCCTTTTACTGATTCAATGCCGTAAAGTTCCTTTAAAGATCTTTGGGCAAGGCAGAAATTTGGATTTGGTTTTTCATAAGAGTCCACCTTCACCCCAGGTGCCAGCCTTCTGAATAAAACTCATATTCCTTTCTAATCAAAACTGTTCTCTTCTCAAGGAATCGATCCCATTTACAAATGCACCAAAAATAATAACATACCTAGGAATAAACCTAACCAAAGAGGTCAAAGATCTATATTCTGAAAACTATAGAATACTAATGAAAGAAATTGAAGAGGACACAAAGAAATGGAAAAACATTCCATGCTCATGGATTGGAAGAACAAACATTGTTAAACTGTCTATATTACCCAAAGCCATCTACACATTTAATGTAATCCCTATCAAAATACCATGAGCATTTTTCATAGAACTAGAACAAACAATCCTAAAATTTGTATGGAATCACAAAAGATACCAAATAGTCAAAGCATCCAGAAAATGAAAAGTAAACCTGGAGGCATCATAATTCTGAACCACAGGCTATATTACAAAGCTGTAGTCATCAAGACAGTATGGTACTGGCATAAAAACAGACACATAGATCAACAGAACAGAGTAGAAAGCCCAGAAATGGACCCACAAGTATATGGTCAACTAATATTTGACAAGGCAGGAAGGAACAACTAATGGGAAAAAAGACAGTCTCTTCAACAAATGTTGAGAAAACTGGACAGCCACATGCAGAAGAATGAAACTGAACCACTAGCTTATACCATACACAAAAATAAACTCAAAATGGATGAAAGACCTAAATATGGAACAGGAAACCATCAAAATCCTAGAGAACATAGGCAGCAACATCTTTGACCAGCTATAGCAACTTTGTGGACACATTGCCAAAGACAAGAAAAACAAAAGCAAAAATGAAATATTGGTTGGGCCATCTGGGTGCCTCCATTGATTGAGTGTCAGACTCTTGGTTTCAGCTCAGGTCCTGATCTTGGGGTCCTGGGATCAAATTCTGTGTCAGGCTCCATGCCCCACATGGAGTCTGTTTATTCCTCTCCCTCTGCTCCTCCGATCACTTACTCTCTCTCCTTCTCTCAAATAAATAAAAAGATAAGAGAAAAAGATAAAAAAATGAACTGTTGAGGAAAAAATTTTTAATTTTTAAAAGTGAACTACTGGGACTTCATCAAGATTAAAAGCTTCTGCACAACAAAGGAAACAATCAACAAAACTAAAAGGTAGCCTACAGAATGGAAGAAGATACTTGCAAATGACATGCCTGATAAAGGGCTAGTATCCAAAATCTACAAAGAACTTCTCAAATTCAATACCCAAAAAACAAACAATCCAGTTAAGAAATGGGCAGAAGACATGAATAGACATTTTCCCAAAGTAAACACCTAGATGACTAACAGACACTTGAAAAGATGCTCAATGTCACTCATCATCAGAGGAACACAGATCAAAACCACAATGAGATACCACCTCACACCTGTCAGAATGGCTAATAGTAACAACACAGGAAACAATAGATGTTGGTGGGATGCAAACTGGTGGAAATGAAAACTGGTGCAGCCCCTCTGGAAAACAGTATGGGAGTTCCTTAAAAAATTAAAAACAGAATACCCAGCAATTACACTATTAGGTATTTACCCAAGGGATACAAAAATACAGATTCAAAGGGGTACGTGCACCCCACTGTTTAAAGCAGCATTATCAACAACAGCCAAACTATGTAGAGAGCCCAAGTGTCCACCAACTGATGAAAGAAGATTAGATAGATAGATAGATAGATAGATAGATAGATAGATAGATACTGGAATATTACCCATCAAAAAGGATGAAATCTTGCCATTTGCAATAATGTGGATGGAGCTGGAGCATTTTATGCTAAGTAAAAGAAGTCAGTCAGATGAAGATAAATACCATATGCTTTCACTCATATGTGGAATTTAAGAAACAAAACAGGTGAACATAGAGGAAAAGGAAAAAAGAAAGAGAGGGAAGCAAACCATAAGAGACTTTTAACAATAAAGAATAGAGAACAATCCGAAAGTTGATGGAGGGAGATGGGTAGGGGATGGGTTAAATGGGTGATGGGTGGGGCACCTGGGTGGCTCAGTGGGTTAAAGCCTCTGCCTTTGGCTCAGGTCATGATCCCAGGGTTCTGGGATCCAGCCCTGCATTGGGCCCTTAAGCATCTTCCTTCAGCTCAGGTCATGATCCCATGACATCAGGCTCCTGCTCAGTGGGAAGCCTGCTTCTTCCTCTACCACTCCCCCTGCTCGTGTTCCTGCTCTCACTATCTCTCTCTCTATCAAATAAACAACGAAAATCTTTTAAAAAAAGAAAGAAAGAAAAAGAAAAGAAAAGAAAAGAAAAATTTAACAATTGAGTAGGATCAAGAAAAGAGATGAATAGAGTCCTACCAAAATCACTGTCATCCTGGGGTTACTGTGGACATATCAAAAGATATGTCTCCCTGAGGAACAACATCAGAGGCTTAACACTGATGTGGGGGACTGGGACATAGACTTCATTAAAATAGTCCAGCCAATCACTAAACAAATAAATGAGCAAACACAGTAAGTCCTGGAGGGTTGAAGGGACCAGAACTCAGAGTTCCTGGATTAGTCAGGATTCTCCAGAGACAGAACCAGTAGGAGATGAGAGAAGGAGTTTTTAAGGAATTGGCCCACCAGATAAAGAAGGCAGACAACCCCCAAAATCCTAAGGGTGAATCAGGAAAGCTGATGGCCTTAGTTCCATTTCAAGACCAAAGGCCTGAGAATGAGGAGAGCCAACTGTGTAGTTTTCATCCAAAGGACAGCAGACTCAAAAAAATAAAAAAAAAATTTAAAAATTAAAAAAAAAAAACAAAGGACAGCGGACTTGAGATCTAGGAAGAGTCAAAGTTTTGGTTCCAGTCTGAAGGCAGGGTAAAAGCCAGTGTTCCAGTTTGAAGGCAGTCCAGTATCAAGAATTCTCTTACAGAAGAACAGTTAGCCTTTTTGTTCTACCCAGACCTTCAACTCAAACCACATTAGGGAGAGCAATTTCTTTACACAGTCTACTGCTATAAATGTTAATCTCAAATAAAAAATTAAAAAACCTCCTTACAGAAACACCCAGAATAATGTTTGACCAAATATCTGGAAACCCCATAACCCAGTCAAGTGGACATATAAAATTAACCATAGTAGTTGCTATAATAAATTATATTTTTAAAAAACCCAGTGGCTGCTGGGTGGCTCAGCTGGTTAAGTATCCAACTCCTGGTTTGGGCTCAGCCCATGATCCCAGGGTCCTGGGATGGAGCCCTGGCATCAGGCTCCCTGCTCAGGGGAAGTCTACTTCCCCCTCTGCCCCTCTCCCCAATTCATGCACTCTCTCTTTCTCAAATAAATAAATAAGTATCCAAAAACACACACACTGAGATCACCTCACACCTGTTAGAAAAGCTATTATCAAAAAGACACTAAATAACAAGTATTGGCCAGGATGTGGAGAAAATGGAACACTTGTGCATTATTTGTAAGAATACAAAATGGTATAGCCATTGTGGAAAACATTTTGGAGGTTTCTCAAAAAACTAAAAATAGAATTACCACATGACCAAGCAATTCCACTTCTGGATATATACTCAAAAGAAGTAAAAGCACAATCTCAAAGAAATATTTGTAAACCCATGTTCATAGCAGTATTACTCACAACAGCTAAAACATGGAAGCAACCGAAGCCTTCACTGACAGATAGACTGATAGATAAACATAATGTGGTATATACATACAGTGGAATATTACTTAGCCTTAAAAAAGAAGGAAATTCTGTAACATGCTACAACTTGAATGATTCTAGGACACTGCTAATAAGCCAGGGACTGAAATAAGCCTGAGACACCTGCGTGGCTCAGTCAGTTAAGTGTCAGCCTCCAACACAGGTCCTGATCCCAGGATCCTGGAACTGAGTCCCACATCAGGCTCCTTGCCCACTGAAAAGCCTGTTTCTTGCTCTGCCTGCTGCTCCCCTTGCTTGCATGCTCTCTCTTTCTGACAAATGAATGAATGAAATCTTTTAATTAATTAGTTAATTAATTTAGCCAGTATAGAGATAGGAAGTATAATGGTGGTTGCCAGGGGTTGGAAGGAGGGAGGTAAATGGGGAGTTACTGCTTAATGGGTATAGAGTTCCAATTTTCCAAGATGAAGAAAATTCTGGAGATGATGGTTGCACAGCAGTATGAATGTACTCAATATCACTGAGCTGGACACTTTAAAATGGTTAAGATATTTTTATGTTATATATATTTTACCACAATAAAAAAAAGTACCAGGCATAAAAAAACAAGTGGACTATATTAAAATTAAGAACTTCTGTTCATCAGAATATGTAATAGAAGAGTGAAAAACTGACCAGAAGACTGGAAAAGGATATTTTAGTGTGTGTGTGTGTGTGTGTATGTGTGTGTGTGTACATATATACATATATGTATATGTGTATATATATATAACCCACATATATCCACAAAGGATTTGTATCTAGTGTGTTTTTGCTTGGAAGAAAAGGCAGATAATCCAATAGAAAAATAGACAAATGAATTAAACTTGCACTTCACAAAAGAGGATACCAAATGGCAAATATACCTATGAAAGTGTAGCCAGCTACATTAGTTATTATGTAAGCAATACTCAACCACAGGTAATTTCATTACATACCCACAACCAATGCTAAATGAAAAAGACAATATCAAGTGTAGGTTAGTAGTGTAGTGTAGGATGTAGAACAACTGCTGATAAAAGAGTATAAATTGGTATAAATAAATCTTTGATAAATTGTTTGGTAGTTTCTACTGAAACTGAACATATGTATACCATATGAGCCAGTGATTCCACTCCTAGGTGAATATGCATCTGAAATGAGTACAAAAGTTCAAAATGAGAAATGAAATGAGTAAAAAAGTACAAAAGACACATACAAGAGGGACGCCAGAGTGGCTCAGTTGGTTAAGTGTCTGCCTTCAGCTCAGGTCATGATCCAGGGGTCCTGGGATTGAGTCCCATGTTGGGCTCCTGGCTCAGCAGGGAGTCTGCTTCTCCCTCTGCCTGCCACTTCCCCTGCTTGTGCTCTCTCTCTCTCTCTCTCTCCCTGGAAAATAAATAAATTAAGTATTTTTTTTTAAAAGACACATACAAGGGACGCCTGGGTGGCTCAGTTGGTTAAGTGGCTGCCTTCGGCTCAGGTCATGATCCCAGCATGCTGGAATCGAGTCCCACATCGGGCTCCTTGCTTGGCAGGGAACCTGCTTCTCCCTCTGCCTCTGCCTGCCTCTCTGTCTGCCTGTGCTTGCTCTCGCTCTCTCTCTCTCTCTCTGAAAAATAAAATCTTAAAAAAAAAAAGACACATCAAGAATATTGATAACAACAGTTTATATAATAGCCGAAGGCTAGAAACAAATCAAATATCCATCTGTGGTACAATGGGTAACTTATTTGTGTAATATTACACAATATTAATATAGTATAATTAATAGTAATAAGAGTGAACAAACTACAATTACATGCAATAATTTTGATTGGTCTCACAAATATTAGGAAAGAAAAAGCACACACACACACACATACACAAACATACTATATGGTCCCATTTACATACAGTTCAAAAACAGGCAAGTTTAATCTATGATGTTAGAAGTCAGGAGAGTCATTATCCCAGGGTAGGTGGTGGTGGTAGTCATGGGAAGATGGCACAAAAAAGACTATTTTGGTGCTGGTAATGTTCTGATTCTTTTTTTTTTTTTAAGATTTTATTTATTTATTTGACAGATGGAGATCACAGAGAAGCAGGCAGAGAGAGAGGAGGAAGCAGGCTCCCTGCTGAGCAGAGCTGGATGCGGGGCTCCATCCCAGGGCCCTGGGATCATGACCTGAGCAGAAGGCAGAGGCATAACCACTGAGCCACCCAGGCGCCCCTGTTCTAATTCTTGATCTTAGTTCTGGTTACACCAAAGCATTCACTATATGAAAATTGACCAAGACATATATTTATCACTTGTGCATTATTCTATATGTATATCATACTTGAATAAAAATGTACTTAAGGGACACCTTGGTGGCTCAGTCAGTTAAGCATCTGCCTTTGGATCAGGTCATGATCCCAGGGTTCAGGGATCGAGTCCCGCATCGGTCTCCCGCATCAGACTCCCTGCTCCACGGGGAGCCTGCATCTCCCTCCGCCCTTTAGCCCACTCCTGCTCTCTCTCAAATAAATAAATAAAATCTTTGACCAAAAAAAAGTACTTAAAGGGCACGTGGGTGGTTCAGTTGGTTAAGCCACTGCTTTCAGCTCAGGTCATGATCCTGGAGTCTCAGGGTCTAGTCCCAGATCAGGCTCCCTGCTCCGCAACGAGTCCGCTTCCCTCTGACCTTCTCCCCTCTCTTTGGCTCAGGTCATGATCCCAGGTATTGAGCCCTGCATTGGGCTCTCTGCTCAGCAGGGAGCCTGCTTCCCCTCCTTCTCTCTCTGCCTGCCTCTCTGCCTACTTCTGATCTCTGCCTGTGAAATAAATAAAGAAAAATCTTTTTTAAAAAAATTACACTGTTCTTCCGGCCAACTGCGGGGTAGCTGCGTATGTTGAAGGACGCAACCCGCGGAATTGGTGTCTTCTGCAAGATTGAAATCATGGCAGGTCCAGAAGCTGATGCCCAATTCCATTTCACTGGTATCAAAAAATATTTCAACTCTTATACACTCACAGGTAGAATGAATTGTGTACTGGCCACATATGGAGGCATTGCTTTGATGATCTTATTCCTCAAGTTAAGATCTTAAAAAAACACCAGCTATGAAAGCAACATAAATAGATTTTAACTTGTACCTCATCTGTTAAGTTCCCATGCCTGGAGAAGCTAATGTCAACTCATCATGTGATATTCAATTTGTACAATAAATTATGAACCTGGAAAAAAAATTACACTGCGGGTATGGTCACACAACCCTGTAGACTAGTAATCACTGAAGTGCATAAATTTTATGGTATGTAAATTATGCTTTAGTAAAGCTTAAAAAGATCAAATGTATATGCTATTCCTTATATATAAGAAACAGTAAGAGGGTATTAGAATATATATTTGCTTGTATTTGAAAAAGGAAATGATGAAAGGATAAACAAATAAAAATGATTACTTTTACAGAATAAAGAATAAAGGAGTTGGAAGGAGGCAGGAATGGGTGAAAAGCAATTTTGACCTCTGGATTGTGTATATGTTTTACCTAGCCAAAAAAAAAAAAAGAAAAATCAAAAAAACAAAAACAAGACCCTAATCTTTTAAAAATTCCTTAAGTTGACAGGGCGCCTGGGTGGCTCAGTGGGTTAAGCCTCTGCCTTCGGCTCAGGTCATGATCTCGGAGTCCTGGGATCAAGCCCGGCATCGAGCCCCGAACTGAGCCTTGCATCGGGCTCTCCGCTCAGTGGGGAGCCTGCTTCCTGCCTCTCTGCCTACTTGTGATCTCTCTCTCTCTCTGTCAAATAAATAAAATCTTTTTTAAAAATTCCTTAAGTTGAAAATAAATAGAAATAAGTTAACTAAACTGAAAATCATATTGGTTACCACATAAAGAAAAGATTTACTTCAAGGACTTTAGAAAACAGTATTTTGATTGCACATCCTAAGTGGAACACAATCCAAAAACAAAAAGATGCTCTAAACTTCTAAACTTTCCTCAGCACTTAAATTATTTGTAGTGATTTACCATTTACACTTTGTTTTATATTTTAGGTTAAAGCAAAGAAATAATTATGTTAATAATATTAGGAATCAAGGAAACGAAATGAAATGAAAACACCTTAATGTTAAACCTGAAAGGAAAATACCAATATGAACTAATTATTTTATTTATTTTTTTTAAGATTTTATTTATTTATTTGACAGAGAGAGATCACAAGTAGGCAGAGAGGCAGGCGGTAGGGGGTGTGAAGCAGGCTCCCTGCTGAGCAAAGAGCCTGATGTGGGGCTCGATCCCAGGACCCTGAGACCATGACCCAAGCTGAAAGCAGAGGCTCAACCCACTGAGCCACCCAGGCACCCCTGAACTAATTATTTTTAAGTGCATTTTTAAATGCTACCCACCAAAATGGATTAGAAGCTATGTCTCCCCATTAACAAAGGGTTTTCTATCAACCAGATTGTACTGTCTAATATCATTCCCCCACTAAAAATGAACGAACAAACAACACATGGCTCCTAAAGAAGTGGCTAAATAAGGTCTGGTACATGGAAAGTACAAGATGAGCCTAGACTATCTTATTTATGCCAGAAAGCAAATAAACCTCCAAAGATTTATAGAGTGATATCAAAAGGATGAAAATTTAAAAAAAGACTATCAGAATAAAAGCTCAATCAATAGCCAGAGTCATAAAAATCTGAGGTTCAACTAGAATAATAATTCCTTTTTCCTTTGCCCTCTTCCATTCCCTCCACTTCTTTCTCTCTCCTTTCCTGAACAATTAAGTTCTAAAGCAATAACGTGGTGCAAAAAAGAAAGGCATTTGTACCTGGGATGGGAAGAGTTACAGTGGCCCAGCACATAATAATGGAGCCCCAAGGGGTAAGGAGAACATTCACATAGGAGAGTTGCCAAGAGTGGGGAGTAGAACCCAAGTGGGATAATAAGAACATCCTGTAGAGCAGCCGCTTAGCACAGAGTATCAGAGCCTGTGCAGTTTCAGGAGCTTGTCCACATAAGGCGCCAGCCCAGCTTAAGGAGTCAGAGAGCCTGAATGGAGTAAGGAAGCTTCCTCCATGGAGGGGTAGCCCATTTTGGGGTGTTAGAGTCTGAACAGGGTAAGAAAAGGTGATCTAGAATGGGATGCCATAGCTGTGTCTACTGAGAAGAACAGAGAGCAGCACCACCCATGTGACAATAAGCATGGCTCATGTCTAGTCTATGGCTTCTAAATACTATTCTCCAGGGCGTCTGGGTGGCTCAGTGGGTTAAAGCCTCTGCCTTTGGCTCATGTCATGATCCCAGGGTCCTGGGATTGAGCCCCGCATCGGGCTCTCTGCTCAGCAGGGAGCCTGTTTCTCCCCTCTCTCTCTGTCTGCCTCTCTGCCTACTTGTGATCTCTGTCAAATAAATAAATAAAATCTTTTAAAAAAATTTAAAAAAAAATTTTTTTTTTAAATAAATACTATTCTCCACTAAAATGATCCAGGAATCTTTGGGAAAATGACTGATTCTGCTCCATTATATGGCTGGGCAGGTAAAGTATGAGATAAGCCTGGAGCATCTTATTCTACCAGAGAGCAAAGAAGTATGTAAGGAATGGTGAGGGGAGCACCTGGGTCATTCAATCGTAAACCATCCAACTCTTGATTTCAGCTCAGATCGTGATCTCACGGTTATGGGATTGAGCCTGCATTGGGCTCTGCACTCAGTGGGGAGTCTGCTCCCCTGCTCCTTCTCCTTCTGTCCCTACCTCCATTCTCATGCTGCACATGGGTGCACACTCATGCACTCTCTCTCTCTTTCAAATAAAGAAGTAAATCTTTAAAAAAAATTTTTTTAAAAGAATGGTGAGGAACCTGAAAAAAGGAAATGGAAAATAACAAGTGTTGGCAAAGATGTGGAAAAACTGGAACCCTCATCTGTTGCTGGTGGGCATGTAAAATGGTATGTATAGCTGCTATAAAATATAAAACAGTATGGGGCACATGGGTGGCTCAGTGGGTTAAGCCTCTGCCTTTGGCTCAGGATCTCAGGGTCCTAGGATGGAGTCCCTCATCAGGCTTTCTGCTCAGTGGGGAGCCTGCTTCCTCCTCTCTCTCTGCCTTCCTCTCTGCCTACTTGTGATTTCTCTCTCTGTGTGTCAAATAAATAAAAAGCCTTTAAAAAAATATAAAACAGTATGACAATTCCTCGAAGAGTTAAACATAGAATTTACATATGATTCCACAATTCCACTTCTAGGTATACATCCAAAAGGAATGAAAGCAAGGATTCAAACAGATATTTGAACACCAATGTTCATAACAGCATTATTCACAAAAACCAAATGGTAGAAACAACCCTATAACCACTGAATGAAGAATGAATGGGTAAACAAAATGTAGTATATATATGTATATGTGCATATATGTATATGTGTGTATATGTTTGTATATATATACAGACAATGGAATTTTATTCAGCTTTAAGAAGGAAGAAACTTCCGATAAATAATACACCATGGATGAACCTTAAAAACATTATACTAAGTTCAATAAGCCAAACACAGAAGGACAAATAAATGATTCCACTTATACTAAGTACCTAAAATAATCAAATTCGTAAAGACAGAAAGTAGAATAGTAGTTACCAAGGGCTAAGGGGAGTGGAGAATGGAGAGTTACCGTTAAATGGGTATAGAGTTTCAGTTTGGGGTGATGAAAAGTTCTGGAGATAGATTGTGGTCGTGGTTGCACAATAATGTGAATTACTGAATGCCACTGAACTGTACACTTAAAAATGGTTAAACTGGTAAAAATTTTATGCTATGTAGATCTTACCAGCATTTTATTTTTTTTAACAATTTTCTTTTTTGGGGGTGCCTGGGTGGCTCAGTCATTAAGCGTCTGCCTTCGGCTTAGGTCATGATCCTAGGGTCCTGGGATCGAGCCCCACACTGGGCTCCCTGTTCAGCGGGAAGACTGCTTCTCTCTCTCTCCCTCTGCTCTTGCTTGTGTTCCCTCTCTTACTGTCTCTCTGTCAAATAAATAAATAAAATATTAAAAAAAACAAAACAGGGGTGCCTGGGTGGCTCAGTGGGTTAAAGCCTCTGCCTTCGGCTCAGGTCATGATCCCAGGGTCCTGGGATCGAGCCCCGCATTGGGCTCTCTGCTCAGCGGGGAGCCTGCTTCTCCCTCTCTCTCTGCCTGCCTCTCTGCCTACTTGTGATCTCTGTCTGTCAAATAAATAAATAAAATCTTAAATAAATAAATAAATAAATAAACAAACAAACAATTTCCTTTTTTTGAGAGAGAAAAAGAAAGAGAATGAGTGGGGGAGGGGGAAGGAAGGGAGGGAGAGAAACAAGCAGACTCTCCTCTGAGCAGGGAGCCCTGATGAGGGGTTGGTTCCCAGGACCCTGGGATCACTACCTAAGCAGAAGACAGATGGTTTACTGACGAGCTATTCTGCTGCCCCACCAGCATTAAAAAAAATTTTTTTTAGTGAAGGCAAAACAGAACATTTTCTGACAACCAAAAACTGAGAGAATTCATCATGAGCAGACCGGCACTACAAGAAATACTTAATGGAATCTTAGGCGAAGGAAAATGAGCCAGATGGAGACATGGAACTGCAAAACAGAATGAAGAATACCTAAAAGGGGTGACTAAATTGGTAAATATAAATGAATACTGACAATTTAAAACAACAACAAAAATAATGTCTTGTGGAATTTAAAACAATACACTGAAATAAAACACATGACAACAATAACCCAGGAAGCAGAAAGTATTAGAGTTAAACAATTTTAAAGTGCTCGCATTACCCAGGAAGTGTGGAAAATACTAATTTAGGGTAGACTGTGATGAGTTAAGGATGCATATTATAATCTCTAGAGCAACCACTAAAAGAATAATCAAATAATGATCAAATATCTGAACAGTTAAGTAACAATAAAAAATAAAGGATAAAAAAGAGAATGATAAAAAATACTGTTCCATCCAAGAGAAGGCAAAAAAAAAAAAAAAACAACCAAGAGAATAAAGGAATAAAGAACAGATGGAGTGAACAGAAAAAAGCAAAATGGTAAAAATAAACTCACATATCAGTAATTAAGTTAAATGGAAAGGGGCTAAACACTCTTAGAAATAAAAGAAAAAGACCGTCAGACTGGATTTTAAAAATTCAACTCTATGCTATTTACAGAGATGTGTTTAAAATATAATGTCATCAAGGTTAAAAGAACAGAAAACAACGGGATGGAAAAATATGTACTATGTAAATACAAACAGGAAAGAGCTAGCTCAGCTAAATTAATATCAGATAAAGTAGACTTTAGATAATAAGTATTACTAGAGGTAAGGAGGGGTATTTCACATTCCTATTATATATTCAGAAATAAAATAGATGAAGCAAAAGAACCAACAAAACCAAAAAGTGAAGTAGACAAATCCATTCACAGTTGAAGATTTGAACACACAGACCCCTACCTCAGTAATCGATAGAACTAAAGAAAAATCAGAAAGAATATATAAGATGTGAATACCCTATCAACCACATTGACATAACTGAATATTTATATGACACTATACCCAACAACTGCAAAACACACATTCTTTTCAAATATAAATGGAATGCTCACCAAATAGACCATAAGTTGGGCTATAAAACAAATCTCAAGATTTCAAGAGTGAGGTCTTACAGAGTATGTTCTTTGATCACAATGGATTAAATTGGAAATTAACAATAAGAAGTCTAGAAAACCCCCAAATATTTGGAAATTAACAACTCATCTATACAATGTTCAAGATTAGACAAAACTAATCTATAACATTAGAATTCAGGATGATCCCTTTTGGCTGAGAAGAAGCACAGTGAGCGTTATGGGACTTGAAATGTTGTATATCTTAACATAGGTAGTGATTATATGCATATATTTATATACAAAAATTTATTCAAGGGACGCCTGGGTGGCTCAGTTGGTTAAGCGGCTGCCTTCGGCTCAGGTCATGATCCCAGCGTCCTGGGATCGAGTCCCACATCGGGCTCCTTCCTCGGCGGGGAGCCTGCTTCTCCCTCTGCCTCTGCCTGCCTCTCTGTCTGCCTGTGCTCGATGTCTCTCTAACAAATAAATAAATGAAATCTTAAAAAAAAAATTTATCCAAGATTTGTACTTGTATAGTTTGTTTCATGTAAGTTATACCCCAATAAAAAAGTAAATCAGAAAAAAAGAGAGACATTAAATTCTCTAGTACCTAACAAAATATCTATTTCATGGAGAATGCTTATAAATGTGTGATGAATTAAAAAAGGAGAGATAAAGAATAGGATGAAAAGGCCTACCACACATCTAATACCATTTACACCTGTTAGATCAGCAAAAGATAAAGAAGTCTGATGGTACCAAGTGCTGCAGAAAATGAAAATCAATAGGAACTTTTATACTTTGCTGATGAGAATATAAGTTGATACAACCACTTGAGGAAACAATTTGGCATTAGCTTGTAAAGTACAACATTCACATACCTACCAACCGGGAATCATTTCCTAGGTTTATATCCTTAAAAATGCCTATCCAAGTGCACCAGGAGTTAAATATAAGAATGCTGGGGTACCGGGGTGCCTGGGTGGCTCAGTGGGTTAAGCCTCTGCCTTCAGCTCAGGTCATGATGGCTCTCTGCTCAGCAGGAAGCCTGCTTCCCCCCCCCCCTGCCTGCCTCTCTGCCTACTTGTAATCTCTCTCTCTCTCTGTCAAATAAATGAATAAAAAGTAAAAAAAAAAAAAAAAGGAATGCTGGGGTACCTAGCTGGCTTGTTGGTAGAGCATGCAACTCTTGATCTTAGAGTTGTGAGTTCAAGCTCCACATTGGGAGCAGGGGTTACTTTAAAAATTTTTAAATCTTAAAAAAAATAAAAGAATGTTAGTAGTAACCCTGTTCATAACTGAAACATCTCAAATGTCCATCAACACTAGAACAGGTAAATCAATTATGGTATATTCACATAAAAAAGATTACTATCCCACAGAGAAAAATGAATGAACTAGGGGTGCTGGGCTGGCTCAGTAGGTGGAGCAAATAACTCTTGATCTCAGGGCTGTGAGTTCAAGCCCACATTAGGCATGGAGCCTACTTTAAAAAAAAATTAATGAACTGTAGTTACTTCCAACAACATCGATATTAGACACTTAATTTTGAGGGCTGCCTGGGTGGCTCAGTTAGTTAAGCATCTGCCTTCAGCTCTGGTCATGATCTCAGTGGGGAGTCTGCTTCCCTCTGTTTCTCCCTCTCTGCCCCCTCTACTCCTCCTCTTCCCCTCCCCTTCCCCTTCCTGCTGCTCCTGCTCTCTCTCTCTCTCTCAAACAAATAAAATTTTAAAAGAAGAAGGGAATGGAAAGGGAAGGAGAAAGACTTTATAATGGGCGTCTTATACCACAGTAGGACATTTTAACTTTTTAACTTTCTCC
The DNA here is from genome assembly GCA_003697995.1 of Taxidea taxus jeffersonii. Taxonomy (NCBI): domain Eukaryota; kingdom Metazoa; phylum Chordata; class Mammalia; order Carnivora; family Mustelidae; genus Taxidea; species Taxidea taxus. Next base: position 90,779 of record ML106076.1, on the reverse strand, counting down.
TATGAGCAACAGGAAGCCACTAAATATTGTCAGTAAGGAAGTATAGTACAGTGCCTGGCTATAATAGACAGTTTTTGTTCTCCAAAAATTAAGATGTTGAAATTCTAACCCCCAATGTGATACTATTAGGAAGTGGGGTCTTTGGGAACTGATTAGGTGATAAGGGTAGAGCCCTTATGAATGAGATGAGTGCCCTTATACAAGAGACTCTAGAGAGGGGTGCCTGGGTGGCTCAGTGGGTTAAGCCTCTGCCTTCGGCTCAGGTCATGATCTCAGGGTCCTGGGATCGAGCCCCACATTGGGCTCTCTGCTCAGCGGGGAAACCTGCTTCCACCTCTCTCTCTGCCTGCCTCTCTGCCTACTTGTGATCTCTCTCTGTCAAATAAATAAATAAAATCTTTAAAAAAAAGACAGGAGGAAGCAGGCTGTCCACAGAGCAGAGAACCCGATGCAGGGCTCGATCCCACTACCCTGGGATCATGACCCGAGCGGAAGACAGCGGCTTTAACCCACTGAGCCACCCGGGCGCCCCTAAAAAATTTTTTTTAAAAAGAGACTCTAGAGAACTCTCTCACTCCTTCTGCCATGTGAGGACAGAGGGAGAAGATAGCTGTGTATAAATCAGGAAGACACCTCCCATCAAAGACCAGCCACCAGATCTGTTAGTACTTTGATCTTGGACCTTCCAGCCTCAGGAACTGTGAGAAATAAACTGTTGTTTAAGCCATTTGGTCTATGGTATTTTGTTACAGTAGTCCAAATGGACAAAGATACTGATATATAATGTAGTAGGCCCAAAATAAAGCCTGTTAATTCAGTGTGACTCAAGTTACTATGCCATTTCAAGATCTACATTGATTTCTTGGCAATCCTTCAGTGAAGATGACAGAGCTTCACTGGATCATTTTAAGCCACTCTAATGGTGCCTGGGTGGCTCAGTTAGTTAAACATCTGCCTTCAGCTCAGGTCATGGGGCCTGGGACTATGTCCCATGTCAGACTCCTTGTTCAGCAAGGAGCCTACTTCTCCCTCTCCCTCTGCCTGCTGCTCTACCTTCTTTGCTCTCTCTAATAAATAAATAAAATCTTTTTTTAAAAAGCCACTCTAGATTTCCTTGGATACTAAGGAACCTAGTTTAGTCTCTTAAACTAAACAGTCACTGTGATCCATAAGAAATGCTTAATTAAAACTGGTTCTAGAAATTATGGGATCTAAAACTCTAGATCTAGAAAAGTAGAGTTTAGCTTCACCAAGATGGAGACTAGAACCCACTATCAATGTGTGAAATTATCAGAAAAATATAGCTTTCAGAATAAACTGGTAACAACTACCATTTACTCTGTGCCAGGCAATGTGGTAAGTAGTTTATGGAAATTATTTTGGTTAATCTTCTTTCAAAGCAGGTATCATTTACTTATTTTACAGATAAAGAAGAAGACTAACAGATGTTAAATAATTCACCTAATGTTGCATAGGTCATGACTGCAGAATGGAGCAGTTGACATCAAGCTGAGTATCTCGTAACTTTAAATGACTGCCTGTTTATACCTTAGAGATTAGTAGGGTTAATCCCAATCCTACTCACCTCAGACATTGTCAGGGTGTAAGACATCATGACACCCATTGCACCTCACAGGGCTCTGTACATCCAGCCCTCCAGCCCCAAGTGTGGCTCAGTAGGGTCTAGAATACTTGTGAGTCCCTGGGCCACCACTGGGTAAAAAGAAGAAACTGCCTTATCTGTTTAGTCTAAACTTGGCATACAGATATCCTCATTTTTTAAGTGGGCTGTGACATGGAAACAGTTGGAGAGCTCTATTTAAATCTAATTCTCCTCCTTCCCCTCCTCAAAACCCTCTGGAAATCCCAATCTATTAATCAGCAAACTCCTTTACACAGTCAACCTGTCCTTGGAAAGTTGCTGATTTAAAACCTGGCATGTTCTGAAGACAATGCTTCTTTGCAGCCCCGAAGACACTATAAAATGACCCTTCCTGAGCAGTAGACTAGGATTGCAGCAAAGATGTGTGTGTGTGTGTGTGTGTGTGTGTGATCATCACCCCCCACCCCAACTTCCCCGCCAACATAGATTTGTCAGTTTTCCTCAAGAGCAAACCCTGCTGTTTTGGATCAATCTTAAATTCTGAGTCAAATAATGCTTGTACACATCTTATTAGTAAAACCTAAAACCTAATTTATGATCACTTCTAACAACTAAAGATGTGTTCACAGAGCTGAGAAGCAGAAAATCTCATGATAACATTTACTGGAGAATAATCTAAATTGTTTTGAGCATCTAATCAGATTTGAAGGGAGGGGAGGGGTACTGTTTTTTGCTCTATCGTGTCAAAGATATATGCTTTAATTCTGGGATTTTGACAAAAATGTCCTCTATACCTTTGGATTTCTAGCTGAATACTCATGCTATAGAAATCTGGGCAATTAGAAACTTTCTTTAAGATAAATAAGTAATGTATAGTCACTGGTTTTTAGGCTGGTCATATGATATTGGCAAAAAGACATGGATTTGCAGTCTGAGGTCTGGTGTTCAAGCATGGGCTCTGACATTAACTAGATGTGTGATCCTGAAAAAACCTTCACCTCTCCCCGTTTGTCTCTTTATTGTCAAATAAGAATCCTTCACAGGAGAACCACCTTAAGGATTAAATGTTACAATGTATGTTAAAGGTGCTTCATAAACTAAAAAACATTGCACAAACATCAATCATCTACAGCATTGTAATAGATGAGTCGGGCATGAGGTCTGACACAGAGCTGATGCACAATATTTATAGTATTAAATAAGTAAATCCCGCTGGTGAGCTGTGTCATCTCAGCCAAGAAACATCTCTGTCTCTACCTCTCTTTTGCCTCCTCCGATACCACTTCCCCCTCGTTCACTGGGCTCCAACCATACTGTCCTTTTTCCTATTCCAACAGAGTGAGTTCACTCCTGCCGCAGGGACTTTGGACGTGCTATTCCCTCTTCCTGGAACATTCTTCTCCAGCTCTTTGCATGCATGGTCTTTCACTTCTGATCAATCAGGTCTTAGGTAAAAGGTCATTTCCTCAGAGGCTTTCTCTAGCCACTCTAACATTCCTTCCACATCATTCACCCAATACATATTCCTGTTTTATTTTCTCCTTATCACTTATTACTATCTGTTGACTTGTTTATTACACTGTCCTCCACTAGAATAAAAAACACTATACTACAGCTTCCTTGTCTGTCTTGTTCACAACTGTATTCCAATGTCCAAAATAACATCTAACTCGTAGTAAACTCTCAATAAACATTTGAATAAATGAAGTTGAAATAAAGTAATTATATCAAAAGTTTCATTTATTCAACAAATATTTTGTATGTACCTATGAGAGCCCAGGCTCTATTTCAAGATGCTGGGGATTGAACTGAGAACAAAACAAAAATCTCTGCTTTCTTGGAGCATGCCTACTAGTGGGAAAACAAACAAAAAACAAGGTAAAAAGTAAAAACATACTATATCTGATAATGTTAAGTGTTAAAGAGGAAAAACAATAATAAAGCAGGAATGGAGGACATGAAATGTGTGTGGAGGGGTTAAATTTTAGATAGGCTAGCCAGAGAATGAAATGAGAGGCTGAGGGGCTGGGGCGCCTGGGTGGCTCAGTCGTTAGGCGTCTGCCTTTGGCTCAGGTCATGATTCCCTAATCCCGTCCTCCTATCAAGTCCCACATCTGGCTCCCTGCTCTGTGAGAAGCCTGCCTCTCCCTCTCCCACTCCCTCTGCCTCTCCCTCTCCCTGTGCATGTGTTCCCTTTCTCATTGTATCTCTGTCAAATAAATAAATAAATTCTTAAAAAAAGAAAAAAGAAGAAAGAAAGAAAGAAAGAAGAGGCTGAGCCATGAGGATATATGCAGGAAATGCACTCCAGGAGATCAAGGTGACTGGGACGGTAATGAAGGTGTTGAAGGCTGACCCCATAGGAGATGAGATCAGGGAGGTTAAAGGAAGTCAGACTGCAGAGGGTCCTTTGGCTAAACTGAGGACTTTGGCTTTTCACCAAGAGTGAGATGGGAAACTGTTGGAGAGTAGGAGCATCAGGGTATCATGATACGGCTTGTTTTAAGAGGACTGCCGGGGCTGCTGTGCTGAGAATATCTGAAGGGCAAGAGAAAGGTCCAGTGAAGAAGCTACAATAACCTCAGCAAGAGATGGTGGCTCGGAAACTGGGGGAGGACATGTGGGCACGGAGGATACATTTTCAGATTTGGAAAGTTACGTTGGAGAGTTAAAGGGGGAAGTCTGGGCTGGGAATTAGAACTTGAAACTCAAATGGTATTTATTATCAGCAGTAACAGAATCACGGAGATGGAGTCCTGGCTCTACTGTTGAGTAAACTATTTCTAGGTTCTGGGCTTCAATTTCCCTAACAGTAAAACGTAGAAAATATTCCGACATAACAGGGCCTTCAAGAAAACGAAATGAGAAGTGTCGAAGGCTGACGGTGAACAAGGCGAGAACCTTTAGCCAAGGGCTGCACGAACCTATACCGGAGGGAAGGGGCTGCTGCAAAAGCAGCAACTGACTCAATTCTGCACCACTTACTCCGAGGTCCCCCAGCAGCCATCAGAGAGAAGAGCCTGGGCTCGCGCCGCAACTCCGGCTGTGGCGCCCAAACCTCGCGAGATTTGTTGGCCTGACAAATTCACCCTCCTATCCACATCTCGCGAGACCAAGCTTTATGAGTGGCTTATCTGCCGGTTAGGGCTTGCAGGAAAGATGGAGTATCCCGCGTTGGGCACCGTGGAGGCCGCGGACAGTGAAGGGGCCCGGCCGTACAACAGCTCGGAGGAGCGAGAAGGACGGGAACCGGACGGGCTGCGCTTCGACCGCGAGAGGGCGCGCCGCCTGTGGGAAGCAGTGTCCGGGACCCAACCAGTGGGAAGGGAGGAAGGTGAGTCCGGGGACCTCAGAGGCAGCAAGTCCCTCACCGGCCCGCTGGTCTCACAGGGAGTGGCGGAAGCGCCGGGCGGGAATGCGGCCCAGCCCCCGGGTCTCCGGGCACTCCCCCTGGCGCCCGGCCCGCCCCCTTGCGTGACGCGACCGGGGACTTCTTGACTCGTGCACCCCGGCTGGGCCTGGGTACCGTGGGCCCGCTCCCTTGAAAATTGAGGCCGTAGCAGCAATGAATGAGGTCTCCCTGATCTAATGGTCAAGGGTCTTCTCATACTCAGGCCGCGGGGTTTTTTCCCCTTCCATTCTTACCCACCAGAGCACAGCTCTTACCGTAAACTCGTCTTCCCCGCCAGACTCCTAGCCCCTCACCATTGCTCCCTGACTCAACATCGTTCCAGTCTCCAGGTTCTCCCACCCCTTGTGTCGCTTGCCTCCCTTCTCTCGTGCCCCACACTGCCAAGGACTCCAGAAGGCATTCTTACCCCCCTTTTCCTCCTGGTCTTGGTATCTTCAATCTGGTTTACCCCTGTTTCTAGGCGTCTACTCTCTACTACCTGGGTCCCTTTAATGTGTGGGGGCCAGGAGCCTGAGAAACCGGCCAGGGTATACTTTGGCTCCAGCTTCTTTGTATCTCATGCCTGTACCGAAGTTGTGGAGAACAGAATACACCGCGGGGGGGCGGGGGACACATTCGGGCTGAAGATTCCCAGCTTGCTCTGCATTTGACCTGGCTCTGGGTAAGGTGGAGGTAGAGGAGCGTGGGAAGAGCTGGCCTGACCTGGTTGCGTGACCCCCTTCGTAGTCCTTAGCAGAGCTAGCTGCTCAACTCTAACCCAGAAGTACAAGAACTGTCTGGCCTTCTGTGCTAATCTTGTCAAGTAATCTGCAGTAAAATCAGATGGTTTGTTTGCTTGGTGAGCAGACTAATCTTGGAAGTTTAATATGTTGCTTGTGAACTGATTGCCCTGGCATAAAATGGAATTTTGACCACATCCAAGGAAGATATGTTTAAATTTGGAGTGGTACACAGACCTATTCCCTTGTGCATACTCCAGTTTTAAAACTAGTCTACTCTGACTCCTAAATTAATATGGGCTCTCTGTCTCCCACATAATTTCAAACTTGTTTGGTACAAATCCCTGCAAACACATCCCAATTTTCCTTTCGCTGATTTGACAAACATTCACTGATAACTTGCTCAGTTCCCAGGACTGTCTGGGCAGCAGAGCAACAGAGATGAGGAAGATAACTGTCTCTTGCCCTGGAAGAGTTTATAGTCTAGTCCAAGAAGCAGACACCAAAACAATTTTAGTATAAGGTAATGGGTGCAGTGAAGAGGAATGTGTAAGAATTGGTTGTGCGGGGGCGCCTGGGTAGCTCAGTGGGTTAAGCCTCTGCCTTCGGCTCAGGTCGTGGTCCCCCGGGTCTTGGGATCTAGCCCCACGTCGGGCTCTCTGCTCAGCGGGGAGCCTGCTTCCCTTCCTCACTCTCTCTGCTTGCCTCTCTGCCTACTTGTGATCTCTGTCTGTCAAATAAGTAAAAATAAAAATCTTTTTAAAAAAAATTGATTGTGCGGGGCGCCTTGGTGGCTCAGTGGGTTAAAGCCTCTGCCTTCGGCTCGGGTCTTGATCTCAGGGTCCAGGGATGGAGCCCAGGGAGCCTGCTTCCGTCCCCTCTCTCTGCCTGCCTCTCTGCCTGCTTGTGATCTCTGTCAAATAAATAAATAAAATCTTTAAAAAAAAAATCCAGCATCTCCAGGTCAGGAGAGGATGACTATACTCTGACTCTGGGTACCATCTCGCCCTTATGGGCTTTGCATTCTGAGGAGCCACTCATCCTCCCTTTAAAATAAAAGCTCTGAGGGTGCCTGAGTGGCTCAGTTGGCTAAATAAAAACTTTGGCCCAGATTTGTTCACAGACCCACTTTCCTTGGTTACTCTGAACCCAGCTGAGACCAGCAAGGTCTTTCACAAAAATTTACCAAGCACAATAGGAGAAAAATGGGGGAATAAACAGAGACTCTAAGGGGCAGAAATACAGCCAGACAGCAGCCTTTCTGCCCAAAAGTGCTGGCACAGATAAGCTTTAGACCTTGTAGAGTAAGGAAAGTCACCTTAAAATTTTCCTACCAAGAAGGTCACCTGGGTGGCTCAGTTGGTTAAGCATCAGACTCTTGGTATCAGCTCAGGTGATGATCTCATGAGTAATGAGATCAAGCCCCACATCAGGCTCCCTGCTCAGCAGGAAGTCTGCTTGAAGATTCTCTCCCTCTGCACCTCCCTTTCAAATAAATAAATCAATCTTAAAAAAAAAAAAATTTTTTTTCTACCAAGAACCTCCCTCCAGGGCATCTTGACCATATTTTGGTCCAGAATAGAAGATAAAAAATGTGAGCTTTCTGTCTGCTCACAGTTTTCTGGACTCTGCCCCTGCCTCAAATTATTGGTGTCATGATAGAACTCATGCCTTACATGAAATTTTACTTCCCTGCCAACGGTAAGGCTTAGTTCCCCAAGCCCAACAATTAAGAATAGTTAATGTCATGGTTTACTACAGTATAGAACTTATGCGATATGTTAGATGAATTGGGATATTTCAAAGTCAGATCAAGAAAAGTTTCAACACTTATCAAGTTCTAGAATAAGAAATACCTTAGGGCACCTGGCTGACTAGGTCCATGGAGTATACAACTCTTGATCTTGGGGTTGTAAGTTCAAGCCCCACGTTGGGCATAGAGATTATTTTAAATCTTTAAAAAAATACGTATATAGGGGCGCCTGGTTGGCTCAGTGGTTTAAGCCTCTGCCTTTGGCTCAGGTCATGATATCAGGGTCCTGGGATCGAGCCCTGAATCGGGCTCTCTGCTCAGCAGGGAGCCTGCTCCCCCCCCACCTGCCTCTGCCTGCTTGTGATCTCTGTCTGCCAAATAAATAAATAAAATCTTAAAAAAAAAATACATATATATTCACAGGCACAATCTAGAAAATAATTACTTTTTTCAGAAGCACAGGATCCAAAAAAGAATTTGACATATAACATTCACCATTGACAAAGAACGAGTACTAAACCAGACACTGCACTAAGTGCTTTGCATGGAAAACCACAAGGATAATACATACCATGAGATCCATGCTACTAGTATAGTAGTCCCCCTTATTCATGGGGATTATATTCTAAGATCTCTACTGAATGCCTAAAACCACAAATGGCATTGAACCCTTTATATACTATATTTTTTCCTATACATACATATCTATGATAAAGTTTTATTTTAAAATAATGCATAGTAAGAGATTGGCAATGGTAACTATTAATAAAACAGAACAATTATAACAATATACTGTAGTAAAAGTTATGTGAATGTGGTATCTTTGTTTCTCTCTCAGAATGTCTTACTGTATTGTACTTGCCCTTGTGGTAATGTGAAATTATAAAATGCCTACATGATGAAATAGAGTGAAGTGAATGATACAGGCATTGTGACATAGCATTAGGCAACTATTGACCTTCTGAAGATATGTGAGAGGAAAGATCATCTGCCTCCAGACTATGGTTGACCATGGGTAACTGAAATCAGAGAAAGTAAAACTGCCAGATAAGGGAGATTAATTTCTTTCCCTTTTTTTTTTTTAAGATTTTTAAAATTTGTTTGAGAGAGAGAGAGAGAACACCTGAGAGAGCAAGAGCTGAGGGAGAGGCAGAGTGAGAGGGAAAAGTAGGCTCTCTGCTCAGCAGGAAGCCTGACTTGGGGCTCCATCCCAGGATTCCAGGATGATGACCTGAGCCAAAGGCAGATGCTCAACCAACTGAGCCACCCAGGTGCCCCGAGATTAAATAATTTCTATAAAATCACCCAGTCACAGAAACAGCAGCAGGATTTGAACCATAGTGGGCATGCTTGGGGAGCCCAAGTTCCTAACCAAGATTTGTACCATACACATTTAACTGGTATTAGATGATAGTCTGTGTTAACTGTATAATAACAGAATTAGTTTACCTTGTCTCATAAAGGTGAAAGATAATACAGCAACATCTTTTAATTGATACTTATCCTCCAAAATTGCTTTTCAAATCTTCTGATTTATTCCAAAGAAACCAATTTTTTTTAAGATTTTTTTTTAATTTTTATTTATTTATTTATTTATTTGTCAGATAGCACAGGAGCGAGCACAGGCAGACAGAGTGGCAGGCAGAGGCAGAGGGAGAAGCAGGCTCCCTGCCGAGCAAGGAGCCCGATGTGGGACTCGATCCCAGGACGCTGGGATCATGACCTGAGCCGAAGGCTGCCGCTTAACCAACTGAGCCACCCAGGTGTCCCCAAAGAAACCAATTTTTAATGTTTCCTTACAAATTCATGTTCTTTCCATACAAAAAGAATGTTCTAGTCTTTTAATAACTAAACCCCAGTTTAAAAAATTTACCAATGTAAATTTTTAAAATCAGAAAATGCGGATGGGGCGCCTGGGTGGGTCAGTGGGTTAAAGCCTCTGCCTTCGGCTCAGGTCATGGTTCCAGGGTCCTGGGATCGAGCCCCGCATCGGGCTCTCTGCTCAGCGGGGAGCCCTGCTTCCCTTCCTCTCTCTGCCTGCCTCTCTGTCTACTTGTGATCTCTGTCAAATAAATAAATAAAAATCTTAAAAAAAAAAAAAAAGAAAGAAAAGAAAATGCGGGGCCCCTGGCTAGTTCAGTAAGTAAAGCATGCAACTCTTTATCTCAGGATTGTGAGTTTGAGCCCCACAGTGGGTACAGAGATTACATAAAAATAAAATCTTTTTATTTTAAAGATTTTTATTTATTTATTCGACAGAGAGATAGCACAAGTAAGCAGAGCGGCAGGCAGAGGAAGAGAGAGAGAAGCAGGCACAGAGGGAGAGAGAGAGAAGCAGGCTCTCTGCTGAGCAGGGAGCCCAATGTGGGGCTTGATCCCAGGACCCTGGAATCATGACCTGAGCCAAAGGCAGCTGCTTAACCAACTGAGCCACCCAGGTGCCCCCAAAATAAAATCTTTAAAAATAAATAAAATCAGAAAATGCTGTTGATCTTTTAGTGGAATAAATGTTGCTTTATTTTTAATAAAGTTGCTTTATTTTTAATTCCATAGAAAATGTTCACAAATAATAAAAAAGAGAATTTGTTATTACAATTGAAAAAAAGTGATAAAATGATTCTCTTTTCAAGTCTTTCTTTCTCATTCTATCTGGGATGAAGTCTCAGTTGGGTGCTGTCATGTCTTTTTTTTTTTAATAATTTTTTTAAAAGATTTTTATTTATTTATTTGACAGATAGAGTTCACAAGTAGGCAGAGAGGCAAGCAGATGTGGGGGGAGCAGGCTCCTTGCTGAGCAGAGAGTCCAATGCGGGACTTGATCCCAGTACCCAGGGACCATGACCTGAGCTGAAGGCAGAGGCTTTAACCCACTGAGCCACCCAGGTACCCCGAGGGGCTGTCATGTCTTAACACCTTTCTTCTGAGTTGCTGCTCTCTTTTTCTTTGTAAGGAGAGCTCCAAGTCTCTGGTACCAGTGTCCGTCTAGAATTATTTTATTTTTATTGGTATCTATTTAAATTTATGATCTAAAGATTTCTTTTTAAAAGAATTTATAGGGGACGCCTGAGTGGCTCAGTTGGTTAAGCAGCTGCCTTCGGCTCAGGTCATGATCCCACCGTCCTGGGATCGAGTCCCACATCGGGCTCCTTGCTCAGCAGGGAGCCTGCTTCTCCCTCTGCCTCTGCCTGCCTCTCTGTCTGCCTGTGCTTGCTCTCGTGCTCTCTCTCTGACAAATAAATAAATAAAATCTTAAAAAAAAAAAAAGAATTTATAGGATGGTGATTATAGTTAATAATGCTGTATTGTATATTTGAAAGTTACTAAGAGAGTAAATCTGGAAAGTTTTCAAAGTTTCAGAAAAAGGTTTGTAACTATATATGGTGACAGATATTAGCTAGATTTATCATGGTGACCATTTTGCTATATATACATATATCAAACCGTTATATTGTACACCTGAAACTAATATAATGTTGTATATCAGTTATAACTAAAAAATTTACTTAATAAAGTAAATGGCTTACACAAAATTATAAAGTAATTATATAGGTGATATGAGTACATAGCATGAGTCATGAAAGCATAGGGAAGCAGTGACTAAGGTGTGCCAAGATATAATGGTATGGCATTCCACTACTCAGTGCCTACATTTGAGACAGGGTTCAGAGATAGTGCTGTTGAGGTATAATTTTTGGTTGTTTTGTTTAATTAACATAGAATGTATTATTTGCCCCAGGGGTACAGGTCTGTGAATCATCAGGCTTACACATTTCCCAGTACTCACCGTAGTACCTTCCCTCCCCAATGTCCATAACCCAGCTACCCTATCCCCACCCCCCCACTCCAGCAACCCTCAGTTTGTTTCATAACATTAAGAGTCTCTTATGGTTTTTCTCTTGAGGTAGGTTTTTAACTCAAAGATTTTTTATTTTTCTCTCTGTAGTGGAGCACATGATCCAGAAGAACCAGTGTCTCTTTACCAATACCCAGTGTAAGGTTTGCTGCGCCTTGCTCATTTCTGAGTCCCAGAAGCTAGCACACTACCAGGTATGCCATTGTACCTTTAGAAACACTTTACTTTCAAAAAATAAAAAAAAAGAAATACTTTACTTTCTGCACTTCTCCCTGGCTTGCAAAATGGAGTGTATGTAATTCCTTCTTAGCCACCCAGACATTGCCTCAATGCATGCTGACTGTGAATTGAAGGTAGACTTAATTTTTCTGTGTCTCATCTCTCCCATCTAAATCAGGATCATCATACTTCATCTTCCTTCTCAGTGTGGTATAGTAGAAAATGTGCACTTTGGCTTTAAATAGAGCTGTGTTAGAGTCACAACTCTGCTGCTCATCTTGGGCAAGAAACCTCACCATCTTCAGCCTTAGTTTCCTTATCTGTAAGATAGAGATGATGGTAATTTTCTCATTGATTGCTGTGAAGATTAGGTTTAATAGCATGTAAAATGCCTTGAACAGAGTAGGAGCTCAATAAACTACGTTTTTCCCCCACCTTCTCCTCCTCAAAAGTTTTTGTGAGGATGAATCAGATGAAAATCTAGTATTTTTGACTGCCTTAGACATGAAATGGCTTTTGGCTATTTTTGATCTTTTTCCTGGGTTCTTGCAGAGCAAAAAACATGCCAACAAAGTGAAGAGATACCTAGCAATCCATGGAATGGAGACATTAAAAGGGGAAACGAAGAAGCTAGACTCAGATCAGGTAATCCAGCTGCCATGTTGAGACTGCTCACTTCCTGATGAAGCCAACAGGCAGGTTCATGTGGTGGAAAGAAGGTGGGCTTTGAGTCAGACTGAATTGGCTTCAAATCCTGGCCATGTTTTGTGACTTGGACAAGTCTTATTACTTCTCTGAGCCTTGATTTCTTCCTCCCTAAAAATGAGAGTGCTAATAGCAACTATCCTTTAGGATTTTTTCCATACTAAAATGAGGGAAAGTTTATAAAAAGCACCAAACACAGAGCCTGGCACATAGTAGGGCTCAGTAAATGAAGCCATTGTTATGTATTACCACAATGTTATGCATTGGTTTACTGGAGCAGGACCAGAAGCTACCCATTCACTACTCAAGGAGAAAAAAGAGAAGGAAACCAAGCTGCTTGCTTTCTTGAAATGGGAAGGAAAGAGCTGAGTTCATCACTTGAATGTTTTGAATAAACAAGTGGAAGAAACACCTTTCCAAATGCCTGCTCCGATTGAGATGTAAATGCATTTGGTTTTTGGCTTAGAAATACAATGAGGATTACACTGAAACAGCCCTAGTCTTTCAGGTGTACCACTATTTTTGTTCCATGGGAGGTTGTTCAAATGTCATGGGATGAGAAGCACGCTGACAAGGACCCAATACCAGCTCTGCACCTTACTGGTTTGGTGACTTTGGGCAAGTCCCTTCACCTCTCTGTACTTTACCCATAAAATGGAGATGATAATTCCTACCTTTTAAGGGTATTGTGAGGTAAAATTCCAATTCCTAGTGGATGCTCAGTGAATAAAAAATTTATAGATTTCCTCCTATTATAGTGGTCACAGATTTGGAAGAACCTTACTCATCCCTTCTCCAGACTCATTGGACCCATCCCCTAGTTGCCCTTCTGCTTATGATTTAGAATTCAGAAAGATAAGACCAACTCTATGACTCTGGACTAGTCGCTTCACCTCTTTGTATCTCAATTACTTCAACCCTCAGGGTGGTCCAGTAGTTCAAATGAAGTGACTGACATTCCCCTTCTTCCACAACAAAGAATTACCTAGTCCAAAATGTCAGTAGTGCCAAAATTGTAAAATGCGCTTGGATTGAATACTTTATTCACAGATCAGACCTCAGAGAAGGACTGGGAGCTCTTAACATAGGCTTGAAATACATTGTTTTCTGGCCTAATCACAATCAACAAATCAAACCTGAATATCTGCTATGTGCCAGCCTCCAGCAGGGTGCTAAGGATAGGAAACAAAGATGAGTCCAATGGTCCATTCCCAAAGTCTCCTAAGCTGTGACACTGTCCGGTTTGGGTGACAAGTGGTATAATAAAGCCTTTTTAAATAACTCTGGGCATGCAGAGATGGAACAAGATTGATTTTTTCTGAATACCCACAAAGCAGATCAATAATCTTGTACTGAATGATTTTCTTGAGTAATAGTCTCCCAGAAGTGATTTTATATATATATATGGGCCTTGAAGGCTAAGCATATACATGCCAGGCAGGAAAAGAGGAAGATCATTCTAGGTAGCAGGAATGGCCCAAGCAAAGCAAGGAAGCAACAGAGAATAAAGTGGGGAATGATGAGTAGAGCCTGAAATGAAGTAGCTGGAGAAAGATCCAGAAAGGTAGGTTGGGGTTAGTGTGTGAAGGGAGCCTTGAATGCCCATTCTTCTATGGGCGATGGGGAACCACTAAAGATTTTCTGGCTGGGCAGTGGCGTGATCAGACCTGTGTTCTTTCTCCCAACCAGAAGAGCAGCAGAAGCAAAGACAAGAACCAGTGCTGCCCCATCTGTAACATGACCTTTTCTTCCCCTGTCGTGGCCCAGTCGCACTACCTGGGGAAGACCCACGCAAAGAACTTAAAGCTGAAGCAGCAATCCACTAAGGTGGAAGGTACTGGTTTTCCTGAGTAGTGCTATATCGGGACCCCTCCCGTCCTCATGGCACCAATGCCAGGTGCTCCGAGAAATGCTCAGTGGGGCCACAGACTTGGAGAGGTTGAACTACTTTTGAGAGCCCTTAAAAATCCAAAGTAGACCCAGCTTCAGTGAAATGCAGGCTCAGAGTTGTGCTCACCTAACCTCCCTTTCTTTGGTTACATCAGTTTTTCTCTGTAGAAGCATCTTAGCCCTGAGCTTTTGTCCTGACAAATAATTATAATTGGGAGTGCCAAAGTCCTCCAGGCCATGCATACCATGAGAGCATTCTATCTCCTACCTCTTCCACTTAGATTTTTCCCTCCCAGCATCCACCTGCCCTCATTACCATGTGTTGCAAGTTGAAAGCTAAATCCTTGTCTTTTTCGTGGGCTCAGGTTATGCCCTGCTCACTTTAATCCTCTAAGCTGCCTGTTCTCCTCAAGACAGGGACTTGCTTTTCAAAGCGGGGTACTCTAGTGCTGCCACTATTGCCCAGCAAGCCATGTTTGCCTCTGCCACGAATTCATTCCCAGTGCAGTGACTTCTAAAATAGTCCCCTTTATCTTGTCACCACTGGTACTCAACCCTCACTCTCATCTCATTAACTCCTGACTTTCTGGAATTTTTAACTGGTGCTAACTGCAGTTAGTCGAGAATGAAAGTTCTTTGATTTTTATTTCACTATTTTCTTGGTAATTTTTGCTTCTTTATTTATTTTGGACCAAGAAGTAGACTAACTATACTATTTAAAATAGTTATTATTCTTATTTATAATACTGTATTATGAAAACAAGACAACAATGTTTTGGAAGACTTTGAAGATAAGGTGAAAAATCACTCATAATTATACCCTCTTAACATACCCAAATCTAGTTCATGCTATGAAACAAGAATATGGACTTTGAGGTCATAGACATGCAGGATTAAATCCTGGTGCTGCTGTTTACCATCTATATGACTTAACTTTTTTGTACCTGAGTTTCCTCACCTATAAAATGTTAATAATACTATCTACTGTATGGGTTGTGAGGATGAAATGTATGTAAGAAACCTAGGACATAATAGATGTTCAGTAAATGACACCTGCTGCTGTTAGTATTAACACCATTATCAAGATAGCAAGCGAGTGGAATCCCCTTATGAAATGTAGTATTTGGTCAGGCATCCACCACCTGGAGCATGTCATTGGCCTCGCTTATGGTTTGTTCATCAAGTTATACTAGTACTAATTGCTTTTGTTTAAAACTGGTGTTGGGGGTGCCTGGCTGGCTCAGTCAGTACAGCATGTGACTCTTGATCTTGGGGTCATGAGCTTGAGCCCCACATTATGTGTAGAGATTGCTAAAAAAAAAAAAAAAATTATATAAACTTAAAAAAAGAAAAAAGAAAGTTGGTGTTGGTACCATGAATGGTACCAGAGAGATTAAAACATTAGGCCAAGGGAAACTACCTTAAGAACAGAAATTTATAAGGTCATTTATTTTTATATGGATTGATCTTTTTCGTAAATGGGAAAATTCCCTGGAATATGCCAGGTCCCCAAGATTCCATATAAAAAGATTATTTTCCATATTCATTTTCAGCCTTTGTCACCTACAGATAAGTTTTTATATAGTTGTAATCAAAGTGCATCTACCATTTGTATCCTGCTTTTACTTTTCACTGAATTTTGTAGTTTAAGCACATTTCAATGTTATTATGTGAGTGTAGAACTCTGTTTCTGAAATTAAACATTTTTCTAGTGTAAAAGTAATAGAAGCATGTTGTAGAAAATATGGAAAATTTTGCCATTCAGAGATAACCACTTTAACATTTTGGAGTACTGTTTCTCCTATAATCTTTTATTATGTGTATGTGTGTTTATCTGTGTGTATAGTTGTTTTATGTATATCCACATTAAATTCATATATATATGTGCATATAAACATAGAATACTTTAACCTTACTGTGTTTATAAAAATACTATGCATACTCACTATGAGTAATTCTAGCTCAAACAATGCAAAAAGTACAAAGAAGGAAGTAAAATATCCCCCAAATCCTGCGACCAAAAGAGAAACACTATTAATATATTGGTGACATTTCAAAATACCAGTACACACATAAAGATTGGGCTATCTTTTAACAATGATAAGATCATATTATGTGTGTAATTTTATACATTTTCTGTTTATTATAACATTTGTATTTCCCCATGTTATTAAAAACTTTTTCATAAACATTTTAATGATCATATAATAGCCCATCATACCACATTTAACCATTCCTCTAATGTTAAACATTTTCCTCTTCCCCTTTTTTGATCTTTATAAGAGTACACGAAACAACCCTGTAGAATACTCTTTCCATATTTCCACTGTTTCCTAAGAGAAGACTCCCATAGTTGTTATTTTTGGATGTCCATGAAATGGTTCCTCCAACTTTACTTAACCATTTACCTCTGATGCTCCTCTTCAGTATCTTTTAAAGAATGACCTTTTTACGTTTTAACGGCCATTATTGTCTCTCCTTTCTAATGTGAAGAATCTACATTCATTATAGAAAAGTTGGAAAACATGAAAAGCACCCTTTTACTCTATGCCTTTGGCCTTTTTTCCATGCATCACCAGTATGTTTTTTCATTTGTATATTTTACAAAATTGAGGACATAATAGATTGCTGTATAACCTGCTTTTTTTTTTTAACATAACACCACATATTGAATATTTTCTCATATATTAAATGTTCTACAACATGTGCATTACTTTTCAAGTGACTTGCTGAAACAATGGACAGGGAAAGTCAGTGGTCAGGGAAATTGAGATTCCTGTGCTGGAAAACCATTGTGAGAAAAGCCAGCAAGTTTCCACTGGCTTGCTAAAAATCCTCAAAACCTCCCCCATTGAAGTGGTCCAGGGATGAACAATCATTTGAGCCATCTATCTAAGTGCTGCTAAGCCCTGCTTCTCTTCCACCATTGGTGGGGGTTCTAGACCACATTTTAAAAGCAGTGGTTACTAGGTTGACATCATTCTAGCCACATGGACTCATTAGTGAGTCTTGGAATCCACTTCATAAAGTGGTAGTCTGACCCGCAATCAGTATCAGGATGTTTTTTGACCCACAGGAGGCTTATACATATGCCTGTAATAGATTCTGGTTAATTGAATTCATTGACCAAAGCCAAGGATGTTTTCTGAAGGTGAAAGCATGAACTGTAGCCCTTAGCTTACCCTACCACATTCTGGCAGCCTAGCATAGCAAAGATAGCATAGTCTTTAGGGTCACACAGACAAGTTCACTCACTAGGGGGGTGATCTTAGACAAGTCACTTTACCCATCTGAGCCTTGGTTTTTCTCTATAATGTGGCAAAATGATATCTATCCCATGGGGTAGTTCTGAGGACCAAAGGAGGAATAATACATACAAAGCACATAACTAAATGTCAGTGTCATCCCCTCCCTCCTCTGCTCCACCTAGAAGGCAGTGTAATCCAAAAGGCCTCCCTAGTACAGTTGCCTTTTCTAAATGACTCTCCAGGTCCTCAGGCCCTCAATTGTTGCATCTGCACATTGGCTCCCAGCTCTGTAACAAGGGCACTTTGAGGATGGGAATAAAACACCCAAGTTTCTTGTCCCACTTGCTGTGAAGTTCTCGGAAATTCTGAGGGATAAAAAGACTATAAACATGTAAATTCTAAGCTGTTGTAATTTGGCAATTTGATAGCGGAAGTCTCCTCAGAATATGAGAAAATCAGTATTCATATACCTAAAGTAGTGAAAGCTGCTGACGAAGTAGCTGGTCTTTGGCTCCCCCAAATCTTCCCAGTTTTCCCAGTTAGAGAAGGCATTCCCTGTTTGATTCACACAGGCAGTGCCACATCTGCAAGTGTGATTAGTGACCCAGCCTTTCTTTCCATTCAGCATACTAGAAAGCTTGGCGCCTTCTGGGTCTTTTCATTGTTTCTGTTTGAACTCTCTCGCCGCAGCTCTGTCGAAATGCCTTACAAACCCTTTCCTTGTGGCCTCCACCTTAGCCTTGCACCAGAATAGAGAGATGATAGATCCAGACAAGTTCTGCAGCCTCTGCCATGCGACTTTCAACGACCCTGTCATGGCTCAACAACATTATGTGGGCAAGAAACACAGGAAACAGGAAACCAAGCTCAAACTCATGGCACACTATGGGCGGCTGGCAGACCCTGCTGTCACTGATTCATCAGGTAAGAGGGCCCTGCTCACACCCAGAGCTGGATCAGGGCCTGACCACTGGAGACTACCAAGACTCTGCCCTTTTCTTCCTTACATCTCCTAAAGCAGGCGTTGCAAACTCAAATACCTACAGAAACCAGACAGGAAATTTAAATAAGTGAAAGCCAAGAGGGGATTTGATCAGCTGAAGCATATGTGCCTCTCCTACACAGCTCTAGCTAGGTACTACCATATCTTCAGTTTTTTCAAAAGAATCTAGAAAGTCAGATTTCTTTAAGAATTCTCATTTTTAGGGGTGCTGGGCTGGCTCAGTCAGACCATACGACTCTTGATCTTGGGGTTGTGAGTTCAAGCCCCATGTTGAGTATAGAGATTACTTAAAAATAACATCTTAAAAAAAAAAAGAATTCCCCTCAGTTTTAAATGTGCTACCAATTTTTTTTTTTTTTTATCCATTTGACAGACAGAGATCACAAGTGGGCAGAGAGGCAGGCAGAGAGAGAGAGAGAGGAAGGGAAGCAGGCTCCCTGCTGAGCAAAGAGCCTGATACAGGGCTCGATCCCAGGACCCTGGGATCATGACCTGAGCCAAAGGCAGAGGCTTTAATCCACTGAGCCACCCAGGTGCCCCTAAATGTGCTACCAAATTTTTAAAAATGTTAAATCTTGTGTGAGTTAAACCTGTCTACAAGCCAAATTTGGGCCAGGGCCACCAGTTTGCAACCTCTGATTTATGCTCCCTGTCATTCACTTTCCTGTGTGAAGACCTCACTAGCCTCTGTCAGACTTTAGAGTATCCTCAGGGCCCCTCATCTCTCAGCAGCTCAAGCCTGCTATATCCCTGGGACAGTGTGGTAAAGGACACCACTCTCAGAGAACATTAGTTTTTCCCTGACTTCAAGATGCCAGTCAGCATCAGAGGAGTAAGCATTTGTGAAGAGTTAAGAGCCTATCACAATATGCTTCTGGCTTATAATAAGAGTGGGGGAGGAGAGGGTTATTATTTTTTCTCTTTCATTCTGTCAGTAAATATTTATTGAGCACCTACTGTGTTCCTTTACTGAGGTATAGTAGTGACCAAGACTGACACAGTCCCTGTCTCATGGATAAATAAAATCTTAAAAAAGAAAGAAAGAAAGCTTGTGAGAATTGGCCGACATTGTGTGGTCATTCAGGCCGTGCAGGCGCCTGGTGTTGGGAGTACTTTCTCGCTAGGTGCATGTTCGCTGTCAGGGACCACAGGCCAGGCTCACACGGCTCCCCTGAGGGCGCCTGCTGAGCTCCCTGGGGGCAGAGTTGAGGGAGTGGGTCAGGCTGAGCGTTAGGCTCCGGGTTTGAGGTAGGGGGGTGGGCAAAGGTAGGGGTGGCCTTAGGGGGGCATGCAGGTTTCTCGTGCTGAGGGTTCTGTGCAGCTCCAAATGCTGCGGTTTCCTCCTGGGTGGCAGTCAAAGTCCTGGGGTATGGTTCAGTGGTCCCCAATCTGGGGGGCTTGGGACCGGGTCTCTGGGGTGGAAGCCTGAAAACCCAACCTAGACGTAGGGTTAGGGACTAGGGGCATGGCAGGCCCATCTGTTGGTGCTGAGGCGGGATCCCCGGGGGGGCCAAGTTGAGGGCAGTGGTCAGGTGGCTCATCAGGCTCCAGGTTTTCCCCCAGGGGGCTGCCAAAGGTTAGGGTGGCCTTGATGGGGCATGCTGTTTTCTCCTGCTCTGAAGGTTCTGCGCAGCTCCAAACGGCACGCTCTCCTCCTGGGTGGCAGACAGAGTCCTGGGTTGTGGCTTCTGGGTCCCCAATCAGGAGGGCTTGGGGGCCAGGTATCTGGGGACGGAAGCCTGAAAACCCAACCTAGACATAGGGTTAGGGTCTAGAGGCATGGCAGGCCACATCTGCTGGTGCTGAGGCAGGATCCCTGGAGGGCTGAGTTGAGGGCTGGGATCAGGCGGTGTGTCAGGCTCCGGATTTGTGGCCGGGGTGCCACCAAAGGGGGGGTGGCCTCAGGCGGGCATGCAAGTTTCTCACGCTCTATGGGTTCTGCGCAGCTCCAAACTCCGTGGTTTCCTCCTGGGTAGCAGGCGGAGTCCTGGGGTGTGGCTCAGGGTTCCACAATATGGAGGGCCTGGGGCCCGGCCTCTGGGTACAGAAGCCTAAAAAACCAACCTAGGGTTAGTGTTAGGGGCTAGGAGCATGGCAGGCCCAATATGCCAGTGCTGAGGCAGGTTCCTCAGGAGGCTAAGTAGAGGGTGAGGGTAGCCGGTCCTCTGGGGCGACTGGGGCCGTGCATGGGCCTGGTGTTTAGAGCACTTTTGGGCAGGGTTGGGGCCACAACCACTCTGGACCACAGGCCAGGCCCAGGCAGCTCCCCTGAAGACCCTCACTGCCAGAAGTGAGTTCGCTGGGGGATTTCCAGCCAGTTCTCATGAGCTTTCTGCCCAAATCAATATCAATTTGGGCAGAAAGCTGGTGAGAATTGCCCAGCATTCTGCGGCCATATGGGGCATGCACGCACCTAGTGTTGGGGACGCTTTCTTGCTAAGTGTGTGTTTGACCATCGGGGACCACGTGGCTTCCCCTGAGGCAAGCTCCCTGGGGGCAGAGTTGAGGGAGGGGGTTAGGCTGAGCATCATGCTCTGGTTTTGTGGCCCAGGGGGTGCCAAAGGTGGGGGTAGCCTCAGGGGTCCCCCAGGTTTCTCCCACTCTGAGGGTTCTGTGCAGATCCAAATGGTGTGCTTTCCTCCTGGGTGGCAGACAGAGGCCTGCAGTGTGGCTCAGGGGTCCCCAGTCTCGGCTTGGGGCCAGGCCTCTGGGGAGGGAAGCCTGAAAAGTCAACCTAGGGTTAGGGTTAGGGCCTAGGGCATGGTAGACCCAATCTGCCAGCACTGAGGCAGGCTCCACAGGGGGCTGAGTAGAGGATGGGGCTGGCCAGCATTCTGAGGCAATTCGGGCCATGCATGTGCCTGGTGTTTAGAGTGCTTTCTCGTAGGGTTGGGGCCACGACCACTCGGGACCACAGGCCAGGCCCAGACTGCTCCCCTGAAGAGCCCCACCACCAGAAGTGAGTTCACCGGGGGTTTCCAGCCAGTTCTCACGAGGTTTCTGCCCAAATCGATATCAATTTGGGCAGAAAGCTCGTGAGAATTGGCCGACGTTGTGTGGCCATTCAGGCCATGTGCCTGCCCCATGTTGGGGGCCCTTTCTCGTTAGGTGTGTGTTACGAACATCCAAGACCGCAGGCCAGGCCCACGAAGCTACCCTGCAGACCCACAGAGGCAAGCCCCCTGGGGTCAGAGTTGAGGGAGGGGTCAGGCTGAGCTTTAGCCTCCAGGTTTCGTCAGGCACCCAAGGTGGGGTCGCCTTGGAGGGGCATGCAGGTTTCTTCTGCTCTGAGGTTTCTTCGCAGCTCCAAACAGCACACTTTTCTCCTGGGTGGCAGGCGGAGTCGTGGGGTGTTTCTCAGTGGTCACCAATCTGGAGGGCTTAGGGGAGAGGCCTCTGGGGAGGGAAGCCTGAAAAGCCAACCTAGGGTTAGGGTTAGGGCCTAGGGGCATGGCAGGCCCGTTCTTCCAGCACTAAGGCAGGCTCCCCAGGGGGCTGAGTAGAGGGCAGGGATGGCCCGCGTTCTTAGACAACTCGGACTGCGCTGCACCTGGCCTTTTGTGTGCTTTCTCACAGGATTGGGGCCACAACCCACAAACCCGAGTTTGACGGGGTTTCCGGCCAATTCCCACGAACTTTCTGCCCAAATTGATATTGATTTGGGCTGAAAGCTCATGAGAATTGGCCAGCATTGTGCGGCCATTCGGGCTGTGCGTGCCCGGTTTTGGGAGTGTTTTCTCGCTAGGTGTGTGTTGCCACCATCCGGGACCATGGGCACACCAACAAGGCTCTCCTGAGGGCCCCTGCTGAGTCAAGCTCCCCGGGTGGGGGTGGGGGGACAGAGTCGAGGGAAGGGGACAGAGTCGAGGGAAGGGGTCAGGGTGACCATCAGGCTCCAGGTGTGTGGCCTGGGGGGCATCAAAGGTAGGGGGGGCCTCAGGGAGGCATACAATTTTCTCCCTCTCTGAGGATTTTCCCCAGCTTCAAATGGCACAGTTTCCTCCTGGGCGGCAGGCGGAATCCAGGGATATGGCTCAGGGGTCCCCAATCTGGAGGGCTTTGGGGCCAGGACTCTGGGGACGGAAGCCTGGAAAGCTAACCTAGAGGTAATGTTAGGGCCTGGGGCATGGCAGGCCCCATCTGCCAGAGCTGTGGTGGAATCCCTGGGGGATTCGAGTAGAGGGCATATGTCAGGCAGCATGTCAGGCTCCGAGTTTGTGGCCAGGAGGGCCGCTGAAGGTGGGGTGGGCTCAGGGGGGCATGCAGGTTTCTCCCACTCTGAAGGTTATGTGCAGCTCCAAAGAGCACAGTTTACTCCTGGGTGGCAGGTGGAGTCCTGGGGTATGGCTCAGTGGTCCCCAATGTGGAGGGCTTGGGGGCCAGGCCTCTGGGGACGAAAGCCTGAAATGCCAACCTCGGTTAGGGTTAGGGCCTAGTGGTATGGCAGGCCTGATCTACCAGCGCTGAGGCGGGCTCCACAGGGCGCTGAGTAAAGGGCGGGGGTGGCCAGCATTGACTGCACCTGCGCCTGGCATTTAGAGTGCTTTCTCACAGTGTTGGGGCCGCTACCCCTTGGGACCACAGGCCAGGCCAAGGTGGCTCCTTTGAAGGCCCCTGCCGCCGGAAGCGAGTTCGCCGGAGTTTTCTGGCCAATTCTCGCAAGGTTTGTGTCCAAATCGATATGGATTTGGACAGAAATCTGGTGAGAATTGGCCAGGGTTGTGCGGCCATTCGAGCTGTGAGCGCCCAGCGTTGGGAGCACGTTCTCACTAGGTGCATGGTGCAACCGTCCAGGACCATGGGCGGGTAAAGGCGGCTCCCCTAATGCACCCTGAGGTGATCTCCCCCAGCGCAGAGTTGAGGGAGGGGGTCAGACTAAGCATCAGGCTCCGGGTTTGTGTCCTGGGAGTACGCCAAAGGTAGGGGTGGCCTGGAGGAGGGGGAGGGCATGCAGGTTCCTCCCACTGTGAGGGTCTGCGTAGCTCCAAATGGTGCACTTTCCTTGTGGGTGGCAGGCAGAGTCCTGGGGTGTGCCTCAGTGGTCCGCAGTCTAGAGGGTTCGGGGCCAGGGCTCTGGAGACAGAAGCCTGAAAACCCAACCTAGACATAAGGTTAGGACCTAGGGCATGGCAGGCCTGATCTGCCAGTGCTGAGGCAGGATCCCCATGTGTCTGAGTTGAGGGCCGGGGTCAGGCGGCGTGTCAGGCTCCAGGTTTGTGACCAGGGAGTCACTGACAGTGGGGTGGCCTCAGGGGGGCATGCAGGTTTCTCTGAGGGTTCTGCACAGCTCCAAACACCGCGGTTTCCTCTTGGGTGGCAGGTGGAGTCCTGGGATGTGGCTCAGGGGTTTTGGGGACCAGGTGCTGGGGACAGAAGCCTGAAAACCCAACCTAGAGAGGTAGGGTTAGGGCCTAGTGGCATGGCAGGCTGGATATGCCGGCGCTGTAGCGAGATCCCCGGGGTTGGGGGCAGTGGTACTGAGTTGAGGGTATGGGTCAGGTGGCACGTCGGGCTCCGGGTTTGTGGCCAGGGGCCACCGAAGGTGGGGGTGACCTGGAGGGGGGCACATAGGTTTCTCCTGCTCTGAGGGTTCTGTGCAACTTCAAATGGTGCACTTTCCTCCTGGGTGTCAGGCAGAATGCTGGAGTGTTGCTCAGGGATCCTCAATCTGGAGGGCTTGGGGGCCAGGCCTCTGAGGGCAGAAGCCTGAAAAGCCATCCTAGATGAAAGGTTAGGGCCTAGGGGCATGGCAGGCTGATGGTGCTGAGGCGGGATCCCCAGGGGGCCCAAGTTGGGGGCAGGGGTCATGTGTCATGTCAGGCTCTGGGTTTGTGGGGGAATGGTCTGATGTTATTAAGTGACTGTATATATCTCTGTCTGTGGTTCGGTCTGGCTCCAAGACTTACACTTCTTTCTCCTGCCTCCAGCTCTGAGTATACTTGGCAGGAGGCTTTCCAACTGCAGGACTTCAGTAGAGGCACCAAACCTACTCTGACCCCCTTCTACACAGAGGTGGGGTGCTGGTCTAGGATATGCAAAGCAGTGACTTTAGCTGACAGGGACTCCACCTTAGCAAAGGTTTTAGGTTTATTAGAAGCTTGACTTTTCCCTTCTGGCCTCTGCCGAAACTTAATTACCCAACTTTTTTTTAAAAGAAGATTTTATTTGACAGAGCGGGGAGAGAAAGAGAGCACAAGCTGGGGAATGGCAGGCAGAGGGAGAGGAGTAGTTGAAGATGTGGGACTGGATCCCAGGACCCTGAGATCATGACCTGAGCCAAAGGCAGACACTTACCTGACTGAGGCACCCAGGTGTCCCAAGTGTGCAACTCTTGATTTCAGGGTTGTAAGTTTGAGCCCCATGTTGAGTGTAGAGATTACTTAAAAATAAACTATTTTAAAAAAGAAAAGAAAATGGGGCACCTGGATGGAACAGTTGGTTAAGCATCTGACTCTTGGTTTCAGCTGAGGTCATGATCTCAGGGTTATGAGATCAAGCCCCACAATGAGCTCTTTGCTCGTCATGCATTCTGCTTAAGATTCTCTCTGCTTCTCTCCCCTGCTCTCACTCTCTCTCTTTCTCTCAAATAAATAAATAAATCTTCCTTTAAAAAGTAGGGGGCAACTGGGTGGCTCAGTTGGTTGAGTGCCCGGCCCTTGATTTGGGGTCAGGTCATGATCTCAGGGTCCTGGGATCGAGCCCCATGTCTGGCTCTATGGGGAATCTGCTTGGGATTCTCTCCCTCCCTCTCCTTCTGCCCCACCCCCTGCTCGTGCACAGGTGTGCACTCTCTCTCTCTCTTAAATAAATAGACAAATCTTTAAAGAAAGAAAGAAAAGGAAACAAACAGGTTGACTTAAGATGGAGGAGCAAAGATCAAGGAAGGCTTCCCCGAGCATAAGGAGAATACAGTTGGGCCGAATGATCCTGGGCAGAAGATGAGCAAGCATGGTGTTGGTTATGTTAAGGATTTGGGCCTTTATCCTAAGAGCATTGGGAAGCTACTGACAGTTTAAGCGTTATTAGATCATTCTGCTTACAAAGTTGGAGGATGTTTTGGAACAGAGAGGAAAGGGAGTGAGAAGACCCTAGCAATGAGGATATTGTAGTAATTCATACAAGAGAAGGTGGGAGCTTGAACTAAGGTAGCAGTGGAGAAGGTGGACAGCAGCAAATGGATTCAAGAGCTACTTTGGAAGTAGAATTGCCAGGATTTGGCCATCACATGTGGGAGGTAAGGGGCACCTGGCTGGCTTAGTCAGTAGATCATGCAGTTCTTGATCTTGGAGTTGTGAGTTCAAGCCCAATGTTAATATAACAGATTACATTAAAAGAAAATCTTTACAAAAAAAAAAAAAAGTGGGAGGTGAAGGAAAGGGAATAGTCAAGAATGGTGACCAGATTTAGTCTTAAGGTAGTAGGTGGATAGCCAGGTTTCATCAGCTTAAGTTTAAGATGCCCATGAGATATCCAAGTAGATAATTGGATATATAGATCTAGACCTCAAAGGAGAGGTTTGGTTTAGAGATACTGCCATATGGTAGGTCAGTAGCTATTAAATATTGGTAGTTTCATTATGCTTTAGGTTGTAATTAAAGTCAGGGTAATGAATGCAACCCCCTAGAGAGTTTAGAGAGAAGAGCTGAGGGTCTAAAATTAAGCCTTCTGCAAATGCTGTCCATTAATGTCTAAAAAGGACCTGAATTCTGATTGCAATCATTTTTCCCTTAAATTCCTTCAAGGGATGTGTCTTCCAGGAAATACTTGAAGATACAAAGGAGACAAATGTAGCTGGGACCATTGGCTGGATTTTTGGAGTAGAGGTGATCATTGGTGTTCACAGTAGCTACAGTTGCCATTGAACGCTGGTTTAAAGATACTCTCCACTTCTTTACCAGACTGACTCATTGATCATAAGAGTAAAATAATGCTAGTGATGAAAACTCACACTTGAGCACTTACTCTGTGTCAAATGCTTTTACTTAAATCATTACAATAACCTTATGAGGTTGATACTAATATTAACCTCATTTTATAGGTAAGGAACCTGATTCTCAGAGAAGCCCCACTTTTACAAATGAGGAAACCAAATCTCAGAGAGGTTAAGTAACTGGCCTGTGGTCCTACAGGTAAGAAATGATAGAGCTGGGATTTGAGCCTAGGTGATCTCACTCCGGAGTTGTGAAACTTTAGGATGGCAGATGATTGGAAAAGTGTCAGAACCAGAGAGTTCTTGAAGTTATGTGTATAGCTGCCTTGTACAGCTAACATTTGGCTTGCTAGAATAAGTATAGCCTTTGTGGCCAGCCAAGTGAGTTTGCCACTTCCTAACTCTGTGTTCTTAGACATGTGATTGTGCCTTATTTTCCTCATCTATAAAATAATGATAATGATTCTCACAGGATCGTTACAAGGGCCAAAGTAATACAGTGTTCATGGCCTATATCAGATACTTAGTTAATAACATTGCTTTTTATTATAAGTGTTATGATTATCAGTTATAGGGTAATTGGCTTATAGTTGAGAAAAGCTGAGGATCAGAAAGTGGAAGGGAGGGTGCCTGGGTGGCTCAGTTCATTAAGCAACTGCCTTTGGTTCAGGTCATGATCCCAGAGTCTCGGGATCGAGTCCTGCATCAGGCTCCCAGCTCCACAGGGAGTCTGCTTTTCCCTCTGACCTTCTCCATTCTTATGCTCTCTCTTACTGTCTCTCTCTCTCTAATAAATAAATAAATAAATAAAACCTTTTTAAAAAGTTAAGAAAGAAAGAAAGAAAGGAAGGGAGGGCAAGGGATTTCACCAACATCACATGATGGCAGAGCCAGAAGTCCAGCTCCTTATCTTTGCTCCTGACCCATGCTCTCTACTAGACCATGTGGACAAAGACCACTTTGGCAATGGATCAGAGCTGGTAGTAAGACAGGGTGTCTGTTAGCCCCAAGGTAGAAAGACAGATTAATTTTCATAGCAGGTATTCCCATTAATTACTGTTATTGCAAGCCCAAGGAGAGTGGCAGTTTCCCAGAGATCTCTCAGAGAAGAACATTCTTAATGAGGCTACTTAGTAGCACAGTGAAGGTAGAAAAGACAGTTACACCAAATGTCACCTCTTTGTTCTGTCACTTTTTAATTTACTCAACAGACAGCTAGTCTGAACCAGGTTCAATTCTGGGGATGCTGCAGGGGATGAGGAAGTTCCTAACCCCAGGAAGCACATAGACACACAGCCTGTGCACCCTGAGCTTTGAGGCCTCTGGGATTCTCATCAGGGCCAACCACCTAACCTCACTCCACCATCCATCCTCAGAAGGGCATTTACTGTCAAAAGCAGCAGTCCCCAGGTCCCTTTTTATTGGATAATTAAACATCTTGATTTTTATGTGTGTTTCAGCTGGGAAGGGCTACCCCTGCAAGACATGTAAGATAGTGCTGAACTCCATAGAACAGTATCAAGCTCATGTCAGCGGCTTCAAACACAAGAACCAGTGAGTATTCATCCTTTGAAATTCAAGGGTCTGCAACAAGAACTCAGGGCTTCTAAATGAAAACAAAGCCAGGTATCCCTTTGCTAAAATGGTATCCTGGCAGCCTTTCCTCAGTCAACAGAAGATCAATCACTTAACAGAAAGAAGTGTCTTCTCTGTAAGTTTTTCTCCCATCAGCTTCTCTGCAGCCTTTGGACCTGCTGGGCTGAAGGTTTTTGAAACCTTCAACAAGGAAACATAGTTTCCTTGGTGGTCTCCTAAAAGTACTTAGATTTCCTGCCCTTCAGTAGTCTGACTAGGGAAGCTTTTTTTTGTTCCCACCAGTGGCCTAAAGAACATTGTCTTGATTGCCATCAATTCTATGGCAAGAGCTCCCTCTACAGGTTATTACCAAATATGACCAGGTTTCTTCATTCCTTGATCAAATATTTATTGAACACCCTCTGAATGGTGGCCAAGACAGACCCAGTCCCTGCTCTCATGACCTTACATTCTGATGGAAGGGGACAAACAATAAACAAGTAAACAACCAATAGTTAGAAATTGTGATAGGTGCTTTGAAGTAAACAGAATCAGTCATCTGTTATAATAACCTTGAAAATGACTAACATTCTTTGAGCCCCTATTCTGTTACAGGGCATATGCGAAGCAAATTCTCTCAGGTAATCCTCACAACAGCCCTAGGAAGAGGGGATTATTGTTACAGATAGGCAACCACCATTCCAAGTGACAGTGTGAGGCAGAGCCTGTAATTCACACTGAAGCTTGCCTAGCTCACAGCACACTCCTCCAGGGCAAGATGCTTACAAGGAGGCTGTGGCACCATGTGATATGAGACGACTAGGGCCTGGCGAGGGGAGGGTTCACGTGGTTCTGTCCCTTCCTCTCAGAAGGGAACTAGGTAGTAGGGACAGTGTACCACTAGGTAACCATCTGAGATGGAAATGCCCCCATTTTACCAATGAGGAAACTGAGTTTCAGGCAAGCAAGTCTCTTAAATTATTTCTTTGACTTTGGTGGTAGGTCCCGTATTGCTCACAGAGCTGAATGAATTAAAGGTGGTAGAAACCCAGACTATTAGAGTCAAAATGTCCTTGGTCCTCTCTGACTGAAGTTTCCTCTCCCACATTGCAGATCTTCTTATTTATATGTGTTTAATATATATGTTTATATTGGGAGAACTCTTGAGGCTTCTTTTAGGTTTGACACAAGCCCCCGGAAGCTGGCCTGGAGCTCACTCTCATTTTAGCATACCTCCCTTGCAGCTTTACTGGCAGTTTCAGTACACCACCTAGAACCAACCAGAGCCCTGCTACGCCATCTTAAAAATGATAGCGTTTACTATTTTCTTCCTATACTGCCAGCTGTGTGACTTTGGGTGAGTCAGTAAACCTCTCTGAACCTCCACTTCCTTTTCTGTAAGATTATAGATACGATTTGTTGAACACCTAATTTAATCTCATTTAATTCACAATAGTAGCTCTGAATTAAA
>ML106076.1:0-61388 GCA_003697995.1 Taxidea taxus jeffersonii | reverse complement strand
TGACTTGCCCAGGATTGCATAGTTACTTGGAGTTAGACCCAGAATTCAAATGTTTTGATTCCAAAGTGTATTCATTTTGCTCTGACATTCCAAATGGAATTCATTATCCTCACCTGATAGGATGACATGAAAGTTAGAGATAATATATATATAGTACTAACACCAAAAAGGGGAACTATTAGAGATAAGCTTTCATTCATTCAATAAATATTTATTGAGTACCTATTATGTGCCAGGCCCTGTTTGGAACACTAGCGCTACAGTAAGAACCAAGACCAGTAATGTTCCCTGATCTTTTGGATCCCCATCTAGTGGTAGAAGCAGATCCTAAACAAATGCATAAACAAATAAAACAATATCAGGTGTTGCTAGATGCCCAGAGAGTGGGATAGAGAGGGACAGGAGAGCCACTTGTGACTCAGTGTGAGGGGGAGAATGGTCAGTCTATACTATCCAGGTCATATAGGGCCCTGTAGGCAGAATAAATGGCTTGGTATAGTGGAGAGACATGGGCTGCCATCCTGAATCAAGCACACTTTCAAAAAGCTTACTGGTGGGGGGTGGGAGGGGGAGTTAAAAATAACAACAAAACAACACTAAAAAGCTTACTTGGGGCAGGTGATTTACACTTTCTGAACTTTAGTTTCCTCATAAATAAAATGGAGGTACTATCTCACTCCTTGTCAAATTGCCATGAGGATAAAATAAGATGTTGGCAGCAAAGCACCAAGCATTGTGCCTAGCTTGCAGTGGCCCTCAGTAAAGGAGAGCTGCCCTCCTTATTGCTCCGAGGCCCTGGAAGAGCTGTATTATCCTTAAAATAAACTACCTAGAGCACCATCACAACTGCCACAAACTGACCCTGTACATTTATTCCTTCTCAAATTGCAGGTCACCAAAAACAATGGCATCACCCCTGGGCCAGATTCCAGTGCAAAGGCAACCCATTCTGAAAGACTCAGGCACGTTGGAAGACTAGAGATGTTTCTTTCCAGCACCCAAGGTTGAACCAGCCATGAGCCAGCTTCCGGTTACCATGGTCAGCCCTTGGCTCCCTCTTCCTTGTTTCTTATAACTGGAGAACACATAGGCCTGAGGCAGCAAATAGCCTCTGATTGGTCCAGGCAAATCCACCCCTGCTCTTCCCCTTTGGAATGGACTCTGTAGATCAGGACGAGAGAAGGGGGTGGATCTTGAGAGGACTTGGGGCCTCACAGGGTAGTAGTTTGGAGGATGGCCTTTCCCCTTCCCCAGTGTCTTTGGACCATATGTCATGAGTCCCAGGCCTGTCTTTCTCTGCAGGTCAGTTTTGAACCAGTCTCTGTAGCTAAAGAACTGAGCTCTCCCTGGGCTCTAGGCAGCTCCAGTGAAACCTAGAGCTTTCACACCAGACCTTGGCCTAGCGGGGAAAGGGTAGATGGAAATGGCTGCCCCATGGAAGCTTGGAGCTAATATGACTCCCCCTTTCCCCAAAAAGTACAGGCTTTCCTGAGCCTGGAACCAGATGCTGGCCAGTTAGACAGTTTTCTACCCACTGTGAAGTTTCCTCCTAGAGCAGTGATACAGTCCTGGCAGAGCAGTGCTATCCTTCCTGCTCCTTCTCTGCAGTTCCTGAATGGTGCTAAGGATCTGCAGCAGCTAGAGAAAAGCTAGAGCGGGAGGAAGCCTCAGTACCCTGTGGAATCATGGAAATCTCCAAGGGGTCCTTTCCCCTCCTCTGTCAGAGAGGTGCTCTGACCCAGGGACATGTGGGAAAGTTCCCACATACAAGTTCCCTTGATGGTTCTGTGCCCTTAAAGGCAAACTGCCTCATGCCAGCCAGCTCAGAGGTTCATTGCTGCTCTTTGGCTCTACTAGCCCTCTCCTTCTCCTTATGCAGCAGATCACCTGCCCAGGTTGCTGTGGTGCTAGCCCTCTCCCATCATCCATCAGGAGATTCCTGGGTGCCAGGGAACAGAATAGGACCCCCAGGAAAAGAAAGGAGAGCTGGTACAGGTTTCTGCAATGAGGAAAAAGATGTTCCCGGGCTCCAAGCTTAGATTTCTCCAACTCTGCTGTGTTTTATACCCTGGGACTTCACTTGTAGCTTTCAAGCAGGAATTCCAAGGAGTGTCACCATTATAGGCCCCTCTTCATTGAGTCAGAGAAGCCCCTAGCTGCTCTCGTGGCCTCTTCCCCCTATTTCCTATCCCTTTGCCTGTGAAATGCCTTTACTTATTGTGTATGGGTGTGTGTGCGTATGCTTATGCTCTGTCTCTTGGTCACTGAAGCATCTAAATAAAGAATTTCTCCCATGAGCCAGACTGCAACTTAACAGGCCTGGGATTTGGTGCCATATTATCGTTGGATCTAATATGCCCTTACCCTCACCCCTCTCAGACTCCCAGGACTCTAAATACTGACTTTAAGAGGTGAGACAGAGATAAACATCTAAATTGCTTGGCAACCTTGTTGAAGCCTTCCCAGGTGCCCTAAACTTATTACGATCTCATCCATTCATCTACCTCCCCGTCACTGAGAACTTTATGGAGCTCATTAGGAGGGTAGGCTGAGAATCTACTTTGTTTGAGAGGATTGTTTTGGCTGTTCAGTGGAGAAGAGATGCAGGAGAGCAGGACAGGAGACAGACAGGGAACCCAAAATGGAGGCTGTGTCCAGTATGGTTCTCTCCAGGCTAATCCCTTCAGAGCTAAGACCTAGCCTCTTTCATCTCTACTTCTCTAATATGGAGTGGTGTGTCATGAAATATTTGTTGAATAAAGGATGTATGAATGAATGAGTGTGTATAAGGAAAGATGGCCTTTCCCTACACAGCTCTTCCTCAGCACTGGGTTTGTTCCATCAACTTATAAACCTAGAGATTCTTGCAGGAAGCTTTTCTATGACCCAGAAATGAGCTAGGGAAGGAGCGTGTGTTATGGCCTCAGGAGCCCTTTGTCCAGCATTTGTCTCAGACAGCCAGATCTGAGGAGGGTATGCATGCAGCCTCAGCCCCCATTCTTCACTCAGCAAACTGTTCTTGGGCACCTGCTCTTGCCCAGCTGGGAAGGGCCCTATGTGGCCCCCATGATGGGTTCTCAGCTCTCAGCACCCAAAGTCCAGGACCATCCCAGAAGTTTCCCTGGAATCCTTGTTACCTTATACAGGATGTCAGAATCAGCCTTATCAATCAGGCAAAGAAATGAAGGGCAGAAGGGTGGGTGGGCTGCCAGATCATTAGCCCTTGGCCCATAAGACCTCTTAGTCTAGGTTTAGGAGTCACTGCTAGCCATGTGCCCAGCCCTGTTGGCAAGAGGGCACAGGGATGAACACTTTCTTGCTATTGGAGAGCTCACACACAATAAAGATCACTGTGGCAATGGTGAGAGGATCATACAGGGTATAGTGAGAATGCCCAGGATGCAGGCACTAACTCACCTAAGGGCATGAAAAAGCTAGAGAAGTTGGGAAACTTGCATTTGATCTGTATAACAGCCTTTTGAGCTAGGTAATCATATCCCATTTTATAGATAAGACCCTCAAAGAGATACAGTATTTTGCCCAAGGTCCTGCCACTAAGAAGCAACAAAATGGAGAGTGGAATCCAATTCTCTAGATTTCTAGTCTGGAGCCCTTTCCAAACAAAGACCAGAATCCTTCCCACAGGACACCTGGGCCTGCCCCACCCACCTTCTGGCAGGGCTATGGTCTCACAGAGCAAACAACCATAAAAGAGATTGGACAAGGCTCAGTGGTTATTTTATATCCCAAGCCCCCCCAATACGTCTCATAATTTTACCCAAGATTCCCAGTGTATTAGACTCCAATTATAACTGTAAAAAACTGAAATCAAAATGATTAGCAAAAAAGGAAAATTTACCAATTCACCTAATGAAAAATTTCGGTACAGGGATGGCTAGATCCAGGTTCTGACACAATGTCATCAGGAAGAATTTAATCTCACTCTTCTTTCCTCTGTGTGGCCTCTTTCTCAGGTGAACTCCCTCCAAGGAGGTAGCAAGATGGTCACTGGCAGCTCTAGGCTTTTATCCTGATAGATAGGCAACTGCAGTCTAGAAAGAACATCTTTTCTTACTAGTTCCAAGAAAAAATTCTGGATTGATTCATTAGTGAGCTTGGCCCTGTTCCAATTCCTAAACCAATCACTACAACTAGGGGAAATGGTGCCCTGATTTCAGGCCTGGGATAGAGTGAGCTCCACCTAAAACACTTTGACTGGAAGAAAAAAGAAGAAAGTGTGGGGCTTCTTCCAGACCAAGGGAGAAGAATGGTTGGAGGTGTGCAAAAAAATAACTGCTGTAAGCCAGACCCAGAAATTGTCTGTATTTGAAATACCACTTTCCCCCTAACTTCCTGAGCTACATTTCATAATGTGCTCTAATTTTTCAAGTACAGTTTGATAATCCTGACATATGTGTGCACATCTGGGTAATCACTGTCCAGATCAAGATACAGAACATTGCCAGATCCTCAGAAGGTTCCTTTGTTCCCCTTCCTAGTTATCACCCAGAAGTAAACACTGCTTTGACCTCTATCACCATAGACTAGTTTTGCTTGCTCTTGAATTTTATAAAATGGAATCACATCCTCTTTTGCACAGTATTATGTCTGTGAGATTCATCCATGTTTTTATGTGTGTCAGAAGTTCGTTTTTTTCATGCTGTGTAGTAGTAGTCTGTTACATGAATACACTGCAATTGAGTTATTTCCATTTTGAACTATTATAAATAAAGCTCTTATGAAAATTTGTGTATGTGTCATTTGGTGTGCATGTACACACATATACCCAGGAGTAACATTGTTGTATCATAGGATAGGTGTGTGTTTAGTTTGCCGAGATACTACCAAATGGTTTTCCACTGTGGTTCTACCAACTTACCAACTTGCCAGCACTTGGTATTGTCAGTCTTTCTAATTTTGGACATTGTTGTGGCATATGGGATTTTTTTTCTGTTCTTTTTTTTCTTTTAAGATTTTATTTATTTATTTGACAGAGAGAGATCACAAGTAGATGAAGAGGCGGGCAGAGAGAGAGGAGGAAGCAGGCTCCCTACTGAGCAGAGAGCCCGATGCGGGGCTCAATCCCAGGACCCTGGGATCATGACCTGAGCCGAAGGCAGAGGCTTAACCACTGAGCCACCCAGGCACCCCGCATATGGGAATTTGAACCCAAGGGTTCATACTGACTTCATATCAGGGCCCCTCTTACTCTGAGCATCCCTGAGATCAGATTTGAATTTCTCTAGCCTGGGATGATCTCTCATGTCAGTGCCCAGGCCCACAATACCCAATCCAGCAGGCTCCAACAGAGCCCATGGCTCTGGTGGTGAAGGAAGGTCTCATAGAAGGAGAGGCATCAGCCCTAATGAGGCAGTCTAGAGTAGGGGCAAAAACTCGGGCTGGAATCAGGCAGCCAGGGTTCAGATCTTAGCTCTGCAGAGCTGTGTGATCTTGCTGAGCTGCCCTGTACCTAAGGGTGAAACATTAGTATCTACCTTTTCGGGTTATTTGGGGAACTAAAAGAATAGATACATATGAAGCAATGACCTATGTACCAAAGTACCTGACCTATGATAGATACTATGAAAAGGAGGGCTATGTAAATGTCCCTTATATTATTGGCCTGAAGTAAGCTCTGGGTTTCCCTGGGGATGTGAGGCTAGAAGCAGATGGCATCTGGCATAGAGTCCTGTGTTAAGTGTCAATGATTTATGAAATGCCAGAAACCTCATTCAATCTGATTGAGGCGGGGTGGGGGGGACATGCTAGCCAGAGGTTGTTCTTCCCTGGGCTCCAGCCAGAAGTCACCTTTCACTGCTAAGAAACCTCAGCTTATCCCAGGCACCTCAGGGCACCTCAGGTTCTGCAGCCAAAGACATCCAAGGAGAAGACAATGGAATCATGCATAGTAAGATCTTAACCCAGAGCTGGATGAAAAGCAAGTTGGGATGTAATAACCTCTCAGTGCAGACACCCAGCTGTGTATTCAGCCGTGTAGCAGCTGTGAAACATGTCATTAGGGATACTGGTCTGGGATTCAGGGTCCCTGGGTGTTAGAATGAGCCCTGCCACCAACTTCATGTGACCTGAAGCCTTTCTGTCATCAGGTAGAAGTTGTAAGAAGTCATAGTTTGGGCCGGAGTGCTGAAGAGGTAGTGATGGGCAGTTAGAGGTTCTTCCCAAAGCAGGTAACAAAGAAAGCCCTTCCCTCACAGCAGCCCCTACCAGATGAGCTGTTCCCATCCCTAACCAGATCTTCCTTCTGTTTAGCTGTCATTAGTGTTGAATAGAATAGGAAAAAACAATTTCTCCCGCTGGCCATCTGTTCACCTAACAACCTCACCTACTCTGTCCTGTGTCAGGTCCACATTCAAGGCGTATCCCTGTCCAAGACTCGCTGTCCT
The DNA here is from genome assembly GCA_003697995.1 of Taxidea taxus jeffersonii. NCBI lineage: Eukaryota > Metazoa > Chordata > Mammalia > Carnivora > Mustelidae > Taxidea > Taxidea taxus. The sequence goes on along the minus strand of ML106076.1, from coordinate 54,984 downwards.
CCATAAATGCTGCTTCATCTGTCCAGGGTGTCCAAAACTCAAGAAACCTTAGACAGTTCTGTAAATGGGTCATTGCTACAGCGCAATGACCCTTGTGGCCAGTAGGTGGAGAACGTGCTTTTTTTCCCCCTCCCTGGGCAAAGTAGATCAGTCCCAGGACCTTACTATTTGACTAAAGACTGAAGAAAATAGGATGACTTTTCCTGAGCCCCTGTATTTGATATTTCATTTAGTCCTCAAGACAACTCAGAAAGGCTCGATTTCACAGTGGAAACTCAGAGGCAGAATCTTGGAGAGCTTGCACAACCAAGAAGTAGCAATGGAGATAACTGACCACTGTGTTTCCGCATCTTTGTTAGCACACGGCTCACTCTACCTCCAAAGGGCCCCTCACCCTTCTCTCAGGACACTTCCTTCCAGAGGACACTGTTTGAAGGCCAGTCACCTGCCCAGGAGGACACCTGATGGCCGCCCTACTCATCAGCTTTTCTCTTACTGGTTTCCCATGGGTAATATCTCTCTCCCATTCTTCCACCTGCAGTCCTGTAACCCTGAGAGATGGACCCCACTCCCTGGATGAAGCCGTGACCTAAGCCTGGGCAATCAGAATAAGTCTGAGGCTGTGGGTAGCCATCTTTGCCAGCATGTAAAGACAATCTGCATGAAAATTAAGTCATCACAGAAGAAAACAGCTGAGAGTTGAGAAGTGACTGATTTCTGATGAGCAGCTGGATCCAATCAGGCCTGAAACCACTATTGTCAGGACTTTTAGGTTATGAGTCAGTACTCTTTTTCCTTAAGGCAATTGAAGGTGGGTTTCTAACATGACCAGGAGTACTGTTTTTTTTTTTTTTTTTTAAGATTTTACTCATTTATTTGACACAGAGAGACGGCAGTGAGAAAGGGATACAAGCAGGGGGAGTGGGAGAGGGAGAAGCAGGCTCCCGGCTGAGCAGGGATTTCCCCAATGCGGGGCTCTGTCCCAGGACCCTGGGACCACGACTGGAGCCCAAGGCAGATGTCTAACAACTGAGCCACCCAGGCACCCCAGGAGTACTGTCTCATACAACTTCCAGCTTCTCTATCAACCCAGTGACACTAAAAGGATCATCAACCCCAGAATCACCAAGTATAGTAACCATACCTGTTGGGACCTCCTGGTGTCTATTGAGGAACCCCATGCTCAGCTGATGTGGTCTGGGTGGAGAGGACCTCCACCCTCCTGGCTTCTGCTAGAACAGGTGGGAAGGAGTTGCTAAATGGGAAGGGTTTGAGCCCACAGCTGTTGGTAGCCTTCTTTGTCATCTCTTGGGGAGTACCTGCCAGAGAATGGAGCCATAGGGAAGAAAGCAAAAGAGAGAATGAGTCTTGGTCTGACTGTTCCTGAAGACTGATCCACCCATGGACTTTAAAATTACAGAAAACATGGGGTGCCTGGGTGGCTCAGTCGGTTAAGCAACTGCCTTTGGCTCAGGTCATGATCCCAGGTCCTGGAATAGAGCCCTGCATCGGACTCCCTGCTCAGGGGAGACCCTGCTTCTCCCTCTGCCTGCCCCTCTGCCTACTTGTGCTCTTTCTCTCTCTATCTCTCTGTCAAATAAATAAATAAAATCTTTTAAAGAATTACAGAAAACAATAAAGTCTCCATTTTGCTTAAGCCCATTTGAATTGGGGTATCTGTTACTTGCACCTGAATGAAAATATTGAGAATCAGGAAGTCTGATAGAAGCTGAGCAGCGTGTGGCAGAGGGTTGTTAGGGTAAGACAAAGGTCCCTAGACAGTGTGGGAAGAGGAATTTATTTTTCCTCGGCCCCCACTGTATATGCCAGAACCCTGGGATGAGACACAATTTCATATCCTAGAAGATCTTATTCTAATTGTGATAAAATATTAAAAGGAAAATGCCAGAGCATATAATAGGAGGCCTGAGCCTAGGCATGGAAAGGGGAGGCAGGGCAGGGAAGGTCTCTCTGAGGAAGTGACAGGCAAGCTGAGACTTGAAGGATGAATGGGAATTAGACCATGGGTAAGCAGGGAGAGGTGGGGAGAGGATGTTCCAGGTAGAAGGAAAAGCATGTGCCAAGGTCCCAAGGCAAGATGGTGCTTCTCGCCTTGAAAGAGGGAAAGAGTGTCACCAGACAAGGAAAGAGACTGGCAGGACCCAGGTCCCTCAGGGTGTATGAAGATTTTCAGCTAAAAAAAAAAGAAACAATTTCCAGCCAGCTTAAGTTCAGCCACCCAGGCGTCCCTGAGCCACCCAGTCATTCCCAAATGTTTGTTATTTAAAGCCATTAAGTTTGGGGGTAATTTGTTATGTGGCAGTAGGTAACTAATACAGGTCCTTATTCTAGTATATGTGCTGCCAAAGCGAGCACAGGTCCTTATTCTAAAAGCGACTGGAGGGGCCCCTGGGTGGCTCAGTAGGTTAAAGCCTCTGCCTTCAGCTCGGGTCATGATCCCGGGGTCCTGGGATCAGGCCTAGTTGGGCTCTCTGCTTGGTGGGGAGCCTGCTTCCCCTCTCTCTCAGCCTGCCTCTCTGCCTACTTGTGCTCTCTCTCTGTCAAATAAATAAATGAAATATTTTTTAAAAATATAAATAAAAGCAACTGGAGGGGCACCTGGGTCAGTCGGCTAAGCATCTTCCTTTGGCTCAGGTCATGATCCTGGGATCCTGGGATCTCAGCCCCACAACCTAGAGTTCCCTGCTCAACAGGGAGCGTGTTTCTCCCTCTCCCTCTGCCTGCCACTCCCCCCCGCTTGTGTTCTCCTCTGTCTCTCTGTCACTCACTCAAAAGAATGAATAAAATCCTTAGAAATAAAAAAATAAATAACAGGAAACTGTTGAAAGGTTTTAAAGAAATAGGACAATGACATGATGAATTCGCTGACATGTAAACAGGTGAATACTATGGCCTGGGAGCCAACAGAGCATAATGGAGACACAAAGGAGGGAGGAGTCATTTCTACTGGGAGGACATTTATTAGGGGCCTTTTATTTATAAAGAGTCAAAAAAAAAAAAACAGATTAGCTTAAGAAGAAATTATTTGGATCATATAAATGAAATGTTCAAAGTAGTAATTTCTGCCTTGAGGCATGGCTAAATCCAGGCATGCTCCATCTCTTGGTCCTCTTGTTTCCTGTGTTGGCCTCATTCATAAGGAGGCTCTCTCAAGCAGCACTAGGTTTCCATATTCATGCTTCAGTAACCTCTGAGAGTGTTAGTTTCCCATTAGTTCCAATAAAAGACCCAGGCTGGCTCTCATTAGCCCTGTGTGAGTCACATGCTCATCCATGACCCAATAATAATAGCCTGGGGGATGGAATATTCTCATCAGCCAAGTTCAGGGGCACATGCCCACCACAGGAACCAAGGAGAAGTTGGCTCCACCCAAATCCCAGTGGACTGGGAGTAGGGGAAGGCCAGGACCTCAAAGAAAATAGAATAGCTGTTTTCATAGAAAGGAAAAGTGTTCAGATGTCTAGTTCGAGGTGGTCCGGAAGGTTCTCAGAGAAGAGGGAACACTTAAGAGGAGTCCAGAAAGCTGAATGGCAGTCGTCTGGTGCGATGGTTGGAGGGAAGAGAAGAGGGGAGGCAGGACCAAGGAAGGACACTCCCAGCAGTAAGGACAGCAGATACAAAGGCTCCAAGGCAGTCTCGGGAGGGCTCACCCGGAGCTCAGGGCAGTGGTCACCCAGAACACCTGTCTCTGCAGAGAGGGGAGGGGGAACAGGGGAGAGTAGCAGAGACAAGTCTCGAAGGGCCCCCAGTGCCAGAGGAGGTGGGGATGCCAGTGGGAGGGAGAGAAAGAGTAGCTAAAGCTGAGGAGTGAGTTGGCTAAATCTGTGTTTTATTTTTATTTTTTAAATTGAGAGAGAGAGACAGAGGTAGCAAGAGAAAGAACAAGTGGGGAGGAGAGAGAGAAGCAGGCTCTCTGCAGATCAGGGATCCTGATGTGGGACTCCATCCCAGGACCCCGGGGATCACTACCTGAGCCAAAGGCAGACACTTCACCAACTGAGCCACCCAGGCACCCCTAAATCTGTGTTTTAAGGAAGTCATTTTGGTGGGGCCCCTGGCTGGCTCAGTCAGTGGAGCATGTAAATCTTGATCTTAGAGGAGTAGTGAGCTTGAGTCCCAGTCCCACACTGAGGGTAGAATTTACTTAAAAAATAATAATAATAAAGAAGTCGTTTTGGCACTGAAGAGAAGATTGATGATACGGAGACTATGATACGGAGGTGCTTGCCTGATGTTCAGTCCTCCTTCTTTCTAGCTGACCTTCCAGACCTCCATTCCAGTTAGGGGTGGCAATGTATCACAGACTCACCAAAGAGATAAAATCAGAAGCTGCTGGATAGAGATTCACTCTTTGGGGCTTCTCTCTTCCTCCTGCCTGAACACAAATGTGATGGTGGGAGCTGAAGCCATCATTTTGTAAGCATTAGGGGAAAGTGTAGAGAACTAAAGGGACCTCAACCCTAATTTCAAACCCACCTTCACCCATCTCTAGACTCAGGAGACCTGGGGCTAATGAGTGATGAATTAACCTGTTTCATTAAAGCCCTTGCCATTTTAGGTTTTCTGGTTTTGGTGCCCAGACAAAATCCTATATGCTCCAGGTAGGAATGAGGCAAGGTAGAGAAGTGGAAGGGCCTCTCTGAGGCTTCTTTCCTGATTCCGACTACCAGCCCTGTATCCCTTCCTGCCCAGTACTGCCACCTCACAGGTGTCCTGGCCCCTATCTCCTCCAAAAATATACGTATGCCAAGCCCCAGGAGGTGTGAGGCTTGTAGGCCCAAGCCTCAAGAGAGCTGAGTCTTGCTAGACCGACAACCTATACCTCTGAAAACCTCCCCAAGACATGGGTCCACAGTGTCTGGGACCAGTGGACAAGAGGGCCAGGGTGCGGCTAAGACTCTGGGAAGAACTGGGACTATCCCAAAGAGAGCCTCGGATTACTCCTAGCCCATCCCCATATACCTGGCTTTGTCCTCTCCCAGGCTGCTCACCTCAGCCCCAGGCTCCCTGCTTCCACTATGAAGCCCTGGCAGCCCACAGGAGTCACAGTCTCTGTGAGGAGTCAGAGTCACTTCCTCTTGGTCACAAAACTGTGTTGCTCATGTATTTGGGTAGGTCCTACCTAGACCCATAGCTGCTATTATTAATATTGGCTGCTTGTTCCTGAGCATGGGCTATGTGCCAGACATTGGCCCTGGACTCCAATACATCATTACACTGAGTCCTCACAGAAAAGCTATTATTCCCATTTTACAGAAAATGAAACTGAGGCTTAACGTTAAGTGACTTGTCGAAGGTCCCAAGTGTTCAGGATTCAAGTCTTTATCTGTCTGGCTCTAAAACCAAACGTTTCACCACTCACTTGCTCTCAGCATTACCTCCATGTTGACAAGCCAAGCCAGACCTCCCTGGAGTCTGTGAGAGAAGCCAGGGTGAAAGGGGTTAGAAAAAATGAAGATGTAATAACAATTGTTAAGTCTGAGTAGCAAGTATATGATTTTACCCTGTGCTTTTTTTTTTTTAACTTTCTCAAAATAAAAATAATTTTAAAGGAAAGAAGACAAGCAAGCATAGGACTGGCTCAGAGGCCAGGGCTTGGACCAGGCCTGGGCTGGAATGGGGCCTGGGCAGGGGCTCAGGGCAGCCCTTCTGCACAAGAACCCCAGTGTTCCCTGGGCCCGGCTGCCATCCAAGAGCAACATGGTCAGTCGGCACCAGGCAACATCTGTCCCCTCCCCCCAACTCTGCTCTCAGGCAGGTGGTGGGCAGGGCCTGGCCTCAGGAGTCCCTCCTGGCCCAGCCTTGCACTTCAGGAGCCCAGAGTCTGCAAACCTCTGCCTAGGGCCTGGTACTTCATAGGGGCCCCATCAGTACCAGCCACATAGACAGGGAGAGAAGTGCCCAGCCCCAGCCACCCCCCACACTCACCTTCAGGTGAGTCTGCACCTTCCGGAGCTGAAGCTAAGGATGGGGACAGAAAGCAAGCTGATGCAGTCGCATCAAAATTCCAACTCTGGGGGTGCCTGGGTGGCTCTGGATTAAGGCCTCTGCCTTCAGTTCAGGCCCTGTTCCCAGGGTCCTGGGATCAAGCCCCGAATTGGGCTCTCTGCTCAGGAGGGGGCCTGCTCCCACCCCACCCCCTCCCCCCGCCATCTCTGCCTGCCTCTCTGCCTACTTGTGATCTCTCTCTCTCTCTGTCAAATAAATAAAATCATTAAAAAAAAATCCCAGCTCTGCAGAGAATCGTCCTGAGCTTTCCCTCTTTGTCCCAGGAGATCAGGATTCAAGGCTCAATGCTGTTGTTCACTTGCTATGTGACTTTATTTTTTTACTCTTTTTTATTGTCCTTCTTTTTCTTTCCTTTTTCTTTTATTTATTTATTTATTTGACAGAGAGAGAGACAGCGAGAGAGGGAACACGAGGGGGAGTGGGAGAGGGAAAAGCAGGCTTCCCACTGAGCAGGGAGCCCAATGCAGGACTCAATCCCAGGACCCCGGGATCAGGGCCTGAGCCCAAGGCAGATGCTTAACAACTGAGCCACCCAGGCTCCCCTTATTTTTTTTACTATTTTTTTAAGTAAGCTCTATGTCCAACGTGGGGCTTGAACTCATGACCCTGAGATCAAGAGTTACATGTTCTACCAACTAAGCCAGCCAATCGCCCTGCTATATGACCTTAGACAAGTCATTCCATCTGTCTGAGCTTCTGTTTCCTTATCTGCAAAATGGAGCTAAGGATTCTAACCCCATTTGGTTTGTGGGCAGGATCAAAGGATATAATGCATATATAACCTTCTGTCCTGTGAGCATGGAGAAAGAAGCAGGAAGTGAAGTGATGTCTTGGCTAACTTAGCATGTCACTTGGCAGACAGTGGGAGCTCAGCCAAGGCAAGAACTTCCTCCCTACTTCCTGTTCCACTGAAACCCAGGCCCAGCTCTTAACTCATTCACTTCCTCTCACACCCCTGGGGAAAAGAAAGCAGGAGTGTGTCCATTTCATGGATAGAGAAACTGAGGCAGCGGCAGACCAAAGGCAGGATCTTAGGATGGCAGTCTCCTGAGCTTCTAGGTGTGTGTGTGTGTGTGTGTGAGAGAGAGAGAGAGAGAGAGAGGTTGTATTTGAAAGTTTTGAAAGGAAGACTGCAAATGTAACTAGTGGAAGATTGTTACCAAGAGAGTGAGGCCATGATGGGGAGACAGGCTTGGATGCCTCTCCCAGACTCCCTCAGCATGTCTTCCTGTGTGCTCTGTTTAACACTATCCATCTCTCCCCACTACAGTAGCTCCTTGAAGGGGAGGGGTCGGGTCGGATGCCTGCTTTCCCCCCTGCGATTTAGAACAGCGCATACCATGTCATGAACCTGGCAACTGAATGTGTGTATGAATGAATGACGTGAAAGAGCATCAGACGCCGCAGAGGATAGTGTGAGTGGTCACCAAATGTGGGCTGGGAGGCAGACAAGGGTCCTACAGACATTGGGGGTGGGAGGTATAGGTTGCCAGTCTGAGGGACATGCGCATCTCAGGAAGCAGGGAGCTTGCCCAGCCTGGGCTATGAAAACCTTTCCTTTGCCTTAGGCTCAGGTAAGCCTGAGAAGTGCCTGGAAGTTGAAAGAAAGCTGTGTGGGGTCCAGCTCCTGCTGGCAGCTCACCCTACCCCCCAACAACCACATTCACTAAGGGAAGCCAGCAGAGGACCAGAGGTAGGGAACTGGATCTCTCCAGGAGTCCGGGAGGTCTGGTGAGGCCCTTCTGGGCAGCAGGCTTCCATTTGCTGGGCTCTGGCAGTGCCAGGAGCGTCAACCTTTCCAGGTGCTCCAGCAAGGAAGGACCCTGGACGGGAGGAATCAGAATTAGCTGGTTTTAAAAGATAGCCAATTATTTTCTGATTTGTCTTTGGGAAGAGACGATTATTTCGTTTGAAAAGGGAAAAAAATCACTTTACTGAGCTTTTTAGTTATGCAAAGGAAAATCGTCTGTCCCACGGGCAGTCAGGGTGGAGAGAGCTAGATTCCTCTGCATAACAATGGGAAAGGAAGCTGCTTCCCTTAGGGCAGAGTCTCCACCAGCTGGAGCACCCCAGGGAGATGAGTCTAAGACCCCCAACTAAGGTGTTTCCTTTCTCCTCAAGAAGTCTTCCGAGGAGCGGAGGGCTTAGATTTCAAGTGAGGCTCAGGCAGAGGTCAAAGTTCAGCTGCCCTCCTAGTTCGGCCACAGTCTAGTTGCTCAAGGGGAAAGATGCTTGCAAGTGAGGCAGACCTGAGCAAGGTGGGGCAGAACTATTTGGGGGTACCCGCTCTGTGTCAGGCGCTTGGGATATAAAGTTGAAGTCTGTAGGCAGTTCCTGCCTTCTATTTACACAACTGTTTAGTTACAGTTCTGGAATGTTCCATGAAAATGAAGAAATAACGGGTCCTAGTCATAGTCAACATTACAAAGCAAGTGTCATATACCAACTAGGCAGTGTTCTACAAGCTTACACATGTTTACTCTGCAAAAACTTCATGAGGAAAATATTAGCATTATACCTACCTTACTGATGAGAAAATGAAAACACAAAAAACTAGGTTAGAAAACTAACCTGCCAAGGTTACTCCAAGTGTGATAGTGTTGAGATTTGAGTCCTGAAATCTGTGCTCTGAATCACTTCACTTCCTGCTTCCTTCTCCATACTCACAGGACAGAAGATATCTAAGAGGAACCTGGCAGGTCCAGAGGGCTTCTCTGAGGAAGTAAGCTGACATCTAAGAATGAGATGGAACCAACCAGACCTGGAGGGGAACCTTCATTCAGGAAGAGGGAACCATATGTGCAAAGGTGCAGAGATAGAGTGGGAGCAAGGAAAGAAATGAAGGATTTGTATGGAGATATGGACAGGGGCCAGATCATGCCAAAAATCATTATGGGAAGCTAATGGAACCTTTTTTTTTTTTTAAGATTTATTTATTTATTTATTTGACAGACAGAGATCCCAAGCAGGAAGAGAGGCAGGCAGAGAGAGAGGAAGGGAAGCAGGCTCCCCGCTGAGCAGAGAGCCCGATGACCCCAGGACCCCAGGATCATGACCTGAGCTGAAGGCACCCCGCTAATGGAGAGTTTTAAAGGGGTAGTAGATACATTCAGATTTGTATTTCTTTTCTTTTCCTTTTATTTTTTAATTAATTAATTAATTTAGATTATATTTTTAAGGGGCACCTGGGTGGCTCAGTTGGTTAAGTGTCTGACTTGGCTCAGGTCATGATCTCAGGGTTCCTGGATCCAGCCACCCTTGGGCTCCTTGCACAGCTGGGAGTCTGCTTGCCCCTCTCCCTCTGCCCCTCCCCCCTCAAATAAATAAAATCTCTTTTTAAAAAAATATTTTTTAAAAAGAGATTTTATTTACTTATTTGACAGAGAGATCACAAGTTGGCAGAGAGGCAGGCAGAGAGAGAGGGGGAAGCAGGCTCCCTGCCGAGCAGAGAGCCCGATGCAGGGCTCCATCCCAGGACCCTGAGACCATGACCTGAGAAGAAGGCAGAGGTTTAACCCACTGAGCCACCCAGACGCCCCTTAAAAAAAGATTGTAAGTAATCTCTACACCCAACGTGGGGTTCAAACTCACAACCCCCAAATCGAGTCGCGTGCTCCACCGACTGAGCCAGCTAGGCGCCCCCAGATTTTGTATTTCAAATATCACCCCAAAGGTTGTGCAGAGAATGAATGGGGGTGTTTGGGGGCAGAGGGTATCTCCTAACCACTGTATGGTGTTTGCACAGAAGACAGAGTAGCCAGGTTGGGCTACGGTCTATTGAGGTTAGCCGATCAGAATTGCTGGGTGTTGCTCCCTAAAAGGGTGAAGAGCAGAGGACAAGTCACTAGAACTTGGAAGCCTGGTCTGGTAGCGGCAAAAGAGGAGGAGTCTGATGGGGTGTGTAGCAGGCTGGGGCGGGGCCCAGGACTGGACTGACCCAGTGGGCCACTTGGCTCCGGCTCCGTTGGGTTTCGGGACTGGTCTCCAAGTGGGCGGGATGCTGTGCTATACGCTGCGTCCTGGTTGTCTTGATAGAGCTGGCTCGGGAGGGGCCGGGCGGGAGGTGGGCGGGGCGCTGGGTTGTCTTCCCCCCGCCCCCCCCCAGTCCTGCCGCTGTCAGGATAGAGCTGGTCCAGGAGGGGCGGGGCGCGAGGTGGGCGGGGCGCTGGGCCTCCCGCGGCCACGCCGCTGTCGCGGGTGCATTCCTGGCTCTCTGGCCGGGGGCGGAAGAGCGCCCCGGCTGAGTCTGCGGTCCCCGCTGTGTGCGGGTGTCCGGACTGGCCGGAGCTGGGAGCGGGGCGGCGGAGGACCCAGGTGAGCCGGGACCTTGTGCCTGGAGCGGACCGCGGAGGCTCGAGGTGAGCCGGGACCCCTTGCGGGCTCAGGCTGTTCTCCCCACCGCCAGAGGGCGAGCGGCAGCGGGGCTCAGGGAGCTGCCCCCTCCCAGCACTGGGGACCTGGGCGTCCTCTCGGAAGGGGGGTGGAGGAGACGGTAAATCAGTAACCCGCAGCGCACACAGGGCCTTTTGTCCCGCTGCGTCCAAAGAGCACCCTGGCGGTGGAGCTGGTTACTCATTGCCCACCCGGGCGGGGGCGGGCCGGCTGTCTCTGCAGCTCCCCCTCAGGACCTGCCGGCTCGCACCTCCCCCCCAGGGTGACCGGCTAGGGGTGGAGGAAGGAGAGTGCCTGGTCCCTCTGCTGGGCAGTCTGCGCGCCCCGAGTAGAGAGATGAGGAAGCTGAGAATCCGAGAGGTGCAGTCATTTGCTCCAGGGTCTCCCAGCGCTTGAATGCGGGAGGCTGGAAGAGAACCCAGGACTGTCTGATGCCAGAGTCAGGCCCTTCAGCCCCTAAGCAAGGCGGTGGGTCGGTCTGTCTGTGGCTGCGTGTGATCCGACAATGAAGGGTCCTGAGGTTACAAGGTTGGGGCAGCCTAGGAATGGGAATAAAATCCCTAGGCTTCCCCGTCCCTCTACCAGCTGGAGCTGTGGACCCAGAGGGCTGCTCTGCAGGTTGGGGGGATTCTATGGAGGAGGGCCATGGAAACTGGGGGTGGGTGCAAGGATAGTGGCATCTGGTTAAGGTGGAGAAGAGAAATGGGGACACAGAGGTATGTATGTGCAAGAGAGAAGACATGCCTGGTTTTGAAAGCCAATGGCTTTAGTGCTGAAGAGGCTGAAGGAGCAGACTGTGCAACCAAAGATAATGACAAGGGCAAGGAGGGAGGCCTAGAATGCTGGATAAACTGTGGATTGGATCCTGCTGGATATGGGCAGCCACTAAGGGCTTGATGACATGGTGACATGGCAGATACTTGTAATTTCTAAAGCCCTGCTGGAGAGTGGAAGCTGGAGCGTCAAGGGAGATATTTGCAAAGACCCAAGCTGGAGATGGCCATGGCCTGCCTTGGGTCCAAGCAGGGAGGTGAGATGGACAGGAGAAGGATTGAAGAGGCAGATGGGACTGGAGGCGGGGGAGCAGTGAAGACGGATGGGAAGAAATGATGCCCAAGCTGCAGGAGCAACCCAGGGAAGGAGCAGTTGGAAGGGGGAGATGATGGCTTTGGCCAGGACAAGCTGAGTGCCCCGTGCCTCTGAGCCAGAGCTGGAAGGGGGTCAGTGGCTGAAGAGAGAGTGCAATGAGCTTCCTGGGCAAGGTAGATTCAGAGACACCAGTGCCTCCTCACTTACGGAGCCCCAGGTAATAGCCAGTAGTCCCCTGGAACTGCATTGGTCACCTCTTCCCCTGCCCCAGCTGGGGCTGTTTTGAGAGTTCCTTTTGGGAGATGGAGACATCCTTGGTGGCATATGGGTAGGGTGGGTGTGTACCTCATACCTGACAGGAACTGCACCAGAATGGGAGGTAATTGGCCAAGGGCAGACCCAGGGTGACCATCACATGGAGGGAAGGGAAGAACATGCCAATATTCTGTGTTTCCAGCCCCTACATATGGTCTCTTTTATCCTCCAATCAGTCCTCTGAGGACAGCACCCCAAGAGGGACAGGGACTTGCAAGTTGGTAAGAGTCAGAATTTGAACTTGGCTTTGTTGGACACAGAGCCCGTGTTGCCTCAAACGGAGCTGTGAGAACACAAAAAGCAGATGTATTCCCAGCATGCCATTCTGGTTCAGAATAAGGAAGAACTTTTGATCGCCATGGAATGTGCTGCTGTGTTAGGAGTGAGTGCTCTGCCACTGAAGGTATTCAAAGCTGGCCATGAAAATGTCAGCAGTGCTAGAAGTGTGGGTCAGATCAGATAACATCCAGATGCTGAAGTTTGGACTTGTATTAGATTTCTTTTCTTTTTTTTTTTTTTTTTGGTTCTTCAGCAATAAATTCATTTATTCAGCAAAAAATAAATTATGTGTGCTGAGAGTGAGCAGAAGATATGTCTCCATTCTCTGCTTTCCTCTGAGGAAAGAATCCCCAAACTGCCCTTTCTGTGAACTTGTGCCAGGGTCTCAGCAGGACCAGAGGAGAGCAGGAAGCCTGGCCCTGCCCCCCTGCACAACCTACTGTGAAGAAGCTTTGGGCTCTGAGCAGAGCCGCTTCCAGTATCTGCCGGAACTCTGCCGCGCGCTGCTGTGGTGGGGACAAGTCTTCTGACCACTTCCAGTCTGTTTCTTCATCTGCAAAACAGGGGAATAGCACCCCCAAAGGTGCCTGCTTAGCAGGAGTTCTTCTCCCTCCTTTTCAGGAAGGCAGTTGGTGTTAAGCTCAGCCTGGGCCCTTGTGAGCGGCAGGAAGGATATGTGGCTGCTGTTGGCCCTCTTGGGGGTCCTGGTGGAGGTGCCTGGGGCTCCCACTTTGTCCCTTGAAGCCTCTGAGGAAATGCAGCTAGGTATGGCCTTTAAGGTGGGATAAGGGGGCAGGGGTGGGCACCTGGAGGGGGACTACTAGCTGAGCAAAGCTGGGAAGGACCTGACTCAGTCCCTGAGGAGGTGACAGCAGGGCAGGACCCAACCATTAAGACTCAGTGTCTGGCTCCCAGCAAGCATCCACCTATCTCTATGTCCACAAGAGAGGAATGGCCTTGCAGGGTGAGGGTCCCGAGCCGAGCTGCAGAGCTGGTGGTGAGCCCCTTGCCGTGTGTGTGTGTGTGTGTGTGTGTGTGCGTGCGCGCACGCGCACGCACGCATGCATGTGTGTGTGTTCCATGCACCAGGTGTGTGGTTTGGGAGTCCCAACAGCATGTGTGTTGTATGCACTGTGGGTGTGCTGTGCCCCAGAGGTGTGGCACCTGTCGCATGTGGGGTGTGTGTGTGTGGCAATGGCATGTCCAGTCCAGCATGTGTGCTATGCACCATGTGTGTGACACGCACCAGAGGCATGGCAGTGGCCTTATGTACAGTGTCAGTAGCATGTGATGACAGGTGTCTATGTTGAGGAACAGCAGGGGTCCAGCATGTGTCGAGGGATGCTGTGTCCTTCCTATGCAGCATGTTCCCCATACACAGAGGGCTCCCTCAGCTGGGGCTCTGGGGGGCTCACTGATCTCTGCCCTTGGCCCACAGAGCCCTGCCTGGCCCCTGGCCCTGAGCAGCAAGAGCAGGAGCTGACCGTGGCCCTCGGGCAGCCTGTGCGGCTGTGCTGTGGGCGGGCTGAGCGTGGTGGCCACTGGTACAAGGAGGGCAGTCGCCTACCACCTGCTGGCCGGGTACGAGGCTGGAGGGGCCGCTTGGAGATCGCCAGTTTCCTACCAGAGGATGCTGGCTGCTACCTCTGCCTGGCACGAGGCTCCATGCTTGTCCTGCACAATGTTACCTTGGTTGTGGATGGTAAGGGGGTCTAGCAGGGGCTAAAGGGTGCCTGGGGAGAGAGACTCTCCCCATCCTAGACCTCAGACGACTCTCTTTGTCCCTGACATAGACTCCTTGACCTCCAGCAATGGCAATGAGGACCCTAAGGCCCACGGGGGCCCCTTGAATGGGCACATTTACCCCCAGCAAGGTCAGTACGAGCCTCAGAGACTCATTTCCCTCCCAGCTGGTCACTGAGAAGAAGGGACCTGTGTGGAAACAGGTGATCATCCTGGGGGCAGTAAGTTTGCCTTCCCCCTCCCTCCCAGCACCCTACTGGACACACCCTCAACGCATGGAGAAGAAATTGCATGCAGTGCCTGCTGGGAACACCGTGAAGTTCCGCTGTCCAGCAGCAGGCAACCCCATACCCACCATCCGTTGGCTTAAAGACGGACAGGATTTCCATGGGGAGCATCGCATTGGAGGCATTCGGGTGAGTCTCCAGGTTCCAAGACCATCTGCTCCTCCATTTTCACTCTCCCATTGATCTGTTCCGGCCTAGAAGTCATTCCTTCTCCAATGAGGAAGGCACCTGCGGGCCTTAGAAGGAGCGCTAGACCTCACACTGGGACAGCTTCGATTCAAGTCCCCACTCCGCCACCCTCCCCCACGTGACTTAATCTCTCAGCCTCAGCTTTCCTTGTAAAGTAGAAAGGCTCACTGACTGGCAGGTAGGGCATTTCAGTAGCTAATTCTCATAAGACCCTGTGGGGTCGGCTCCAGGGTGCAGTGAAGAAGCTGGGACTCTGAGAGAGCAAACACTGGCTCCAGGTGGTACAACCAAGAAGAAGCCATGCTAAAACTCAGAGGCACAAACCAAGGTTCAGATCCCTCTTAGCCTTGGCCTGGCCTCCCCAGGGCCTGGAGAACTTGAGAAGACCCCTGTGGGCAGGATCTAGCCTCTTCGCACCCTGGACCCCTGGGTGGGCACCAGTGAATGGCCGCTCACAGACGTTTCCCCCTTCACGCCCTGGACCCCTGGGTGGGCACCGGTGAATGGCCACTCACAGATGCTTCCCTTCCCCCAGCTGCGCCACCAGCACTGGAGCCTGGTAATGGAAAGCGTAGTGCCCTCGGACCGCGGCACGTACACTTGCCTCGTGGAGAACCCAATGGGCAGCATCCGCTACAGCTATCTGCTGGATGTGCTGGGTGAGCGGACGGGCAGGCAAGGTGGTCTGGGAGTGGGAGCCCTGACACTGCCCTCGGTTAGTGCACAGTCTGGCCGGCAACATGGGCTCAAGCTGCCCTAGGTGTCCCAGTGGGTCAGAGGGAAGTTCAGGGGTGGTGGGGAGGGGGTCATGTTTGCCTGGAAGAACGGGGGTCAGCTGAGCAGAAAAGGTGGGAAAGACATCCAGGCAGAGGGCCCAGGCTGAATAAAGGTCCTAGGTGTAATGTAAACAATGCATTTGTGAAGAGGTATATGCCTGGGGTATGGCATTTAAGCGGGGAGCCATGTGTGGGGAGGGTTTTGAATGCTAGACTGTGAAGTGGTCCTTGACCACCAAAGGCAATAGGGACCCAAGGAAGGTTGCAGCAGCATAAGCAGGGGCCAGACAAGATCTGAGTTGCACATCAGGAAGTTCCCTCCCTTGAGCTGAGGGCAGGTGACCAGGGTGCTTCTGTGGGTGCCACTGGTCAGGGTTGACCGCCTGGCCTGGCCCCCAGAGCGGTCCCCGCACCGGCCCATCCTGCAGGCGGGGCTCCCAGCCAACACCACAGCTGTGGCAGGCAGTGACGTGGAGCTGCTATGCAAGGTGTACAGTGACGCCCAGCCCCACATCCAGTGGCTGAAGCACATCGTCGTCAACGGCAGCAGTTTCGGCGCTGATGGCTTCCCCTACGTGCAAGTGCTCAAGGTCTGGCACCCACCAGCCCCTGAACCCTCCTGCTCTCCCATGGGGCATGGGGGTGCGGGCTTGGCCCCCCACTTTGTTCCTGGCCACAATATGGCCCCCGGCCCTGTTGTGACCCCTGAGTATGCCCTCCCCCCATCCCCAGACAGCAGACATCAATAGCTCAGAGGTGGAAGTCCTATATCTTCGGAACGTGTCAGCTGAGGATGCGGGTGAATACACCTGCCTGGCAGGCAACTCCATTGGCCTCTCCTACCAGTCAGCCTGGCTCACGGTGCTGCCAGGTGAGCACTCGAGGGGGCCCTCCGGGCTGCAGGAATCTGCTCTGCCCTAGCAGTGGGCTGTGTCCCTCAGCCTGTGGGGCTTGGGATGTGGCATGAGGGTTTGTGTGTTCAATTCTGCGTGTCGCAGTGTTTCTGTGCATGTCCCCGTGGGACTGCCCTGTGACCCCCTGAGTTAGGGGTGCGCAGGACAGGGTGTCACTGCAGCTTTCATGGTGAGTGTCTCGGTGGGTGTTGGGAGCTGTGAGGCCTGAGTTAGAGGATGTGGAGCTGGCCATCTAACCACTGACTGCTCAGTTTTCTATGTGTGTGTCTGTGGGCAGAGGAGGACCTCACATGGACAGCAGTGGCCCCTGAGGCCAGGTACACGGACATCATTCTCTACGTGTCAGGCTCTCTGGCTTTGGTTGTCCTCCTGCTGCTGGCCGGGCTGTATCGAGGGCAGGTACTCCTGAGCCGGCACCCCAGGCAGCCAGCCACTGTGCAGAAGCTGTCCCGCTTCCCTCTGGCCCGACAGGTACCATGCTGTTCCCCACCCCCTACCGTGGCCCCATAGCAAAGCTCTCGGCCTGCCCACCCACCTCCCCCAGCTCAGCTTCAGCAGGCTGACTGAATCACCCACCTTCCAGTTCTCCTTGGAGTCGGGCTCTTCGGCCAAGTCCAGCTCCTCCTTGGTGCGGGGTGTCCGTCTCTCCTCCAGTGGCCCTCCCTTGCTTGCTGGCCTTGTGAGTCTAGACTTACCTCTCGACCCACTGTGGGAGTTCCCCCGGGACAGGTATGCAGCATGAAGGGAGGATGGGCATTCAGGCTCCAGGCAGGAAGGACGTTCTGTGGCTAAGGCCTCGGCTGTCTCATTTCCAGGCTGGTACTCGGGAAGCCGCTGGGCGAGGGCTGCTTTGGGCAGGTGGTGCGTGCAGAGGCCTTCGGCATGGACCCTGCCCAGCCTGACCAAGCCAGCACTGTGGCTGTCAAGATGCTCAAGGGTGAGTGGTGGCCCCAAGGGACATGCTGTGGCCTTGGGACCAACAGAAGAAGCTCCTGGTGCTACTGGTTGAGCACCGGTGGCCAGAAGGGCTGCAGGATCCCACCCCTGGGCCTGAGGTCCAACTCCGCTACCAACCTTGCTTGGCAAGCCGTTTCTGAGCCTATTTGCTCACGTGTCACCTGGGGGTAAACAGTAGTCCCTACCTCCCGGCCTGAGGTTCCTGGAGAGTGCCTGGTATCTAAAACCTTACCCACTGGAAGGATGATGACTACAAGGATTTGGGGTGACTGGGGTCAGACACCCCCACCTCAGCCCTAGCCCCGCGTCAGCCATGGCCTCAAATAATCTTGTCAGTCTTATTCTTCATTCCATCTCGTTCCTCCCGAGTAACCCCAAGCCACACCTTCAGCCTCCCCCACCCTGGGCCCTTCCCAGATCTGTCCCCTTGCATCCACCACTCTGGGAGAACGGCCCAAGCGCCAGCCCCAAAGTGCACAGGAAATACCTGGGGACCTACCATCGGGGCCTCTCACTGCTACCCCCCACCTCCTCTACAAGAGCAGCCCAAACCGCTGTTCTGCTCCCCCATCCCCTCTGCACAGCTGGGGCCACCTGGTACTTTCTGGGAGGCAGGGATTGAGAAATGTGCATTGTGAGGTCTGGCAGGGAGGGTATGTCATTGGCCCAGGGCCACGGGTCAGCTCCTGCTCCTCAGCCTTCTCAAGAGAATCTGGGGCAGCTTCTTCTCAGCCTCCCCTAGCTTCACCCCACTGGCGGCTCCCTGAATTCCCAGGCCAGATGGTCTCTAGGCCCCAGTCTGACCTCAGGGCGCCAGCCTGCCTCCCGCCCCCAAGAGCTCTCACCACATTCAGGAACTAACACCAAACCTCCAGATAGAGCTTCTTCCTGTTCAGAATTCTGTTTCCTGGTCCCGCTCAGGGACAGGCCCACCTTTTGTAGACCCTTGATCTTGTTGCTTCCCTGTAACTTCTGTGAGCGGTGGGTGGGGCATGATCCATTGTCCCATTGGAGATAAGACGCTCCTGAGGTTCAGAGAAGTTGGGAGACTTTTTCAAGACCACACAGCCTAGTAGGGATTCAGGTCCAGCACTCCAGGCTCTGTCCCAGCTCCCCCATGTCTGTCACCCTGGCTGCCCACCCCTGCAGACAATGCCTCTGACAAGGACTTGGCAGACCTGGTCTCCGAGATGGAGATGATGAAGCTGATCGGTCGACACAAGAACATTATCAATCTGTTGGGCGTCTGTACTCGGGAAGGTGCGTTGGAATGGGGCTAAGGGCAGGGATGGGGGGTGTGGAGCTACAGCCTCTGCAGCCTCCCTGTCCGCCCCCCCGACAGGACCCCTGTATGTGATTGTGGAGTGTGCTGCCAAGGGAAACCTGCGGGAGTTCCTGCGGGCCCGGCGGCCCCCAGGCCCTGACCTCAGCCCTGATGGTCCGAGGAGCAGTGAGGGGCCACTCTCCTTCCCCGCCCTGGTTTCCTGCGCCTACCAGGTGGCCCGAGGCATGCAGTATCTAGAGTCGAGGAAGGTATGGGCGGTGGGCAGCATTCTGGACCATTCTCACTGCTCCATCTGTACACTTTCCTGTCCCCCGGCACTGAATGCCCTCATCTTCTCCCTCTCGCCCCTTTTCCGTTGCCCTGTCTAAATGTCCCCAAGCCCTTCTGTACCCCACATATGTACACATTTGACACTGCTTGTCCCCATTCCTTCCTCTCACAGGCCCTAACTCATGGGGCAAGGGAAGAGGCCATGTGAGAGAGAGCGGGTGGGCCCTGAAGTCAGCTTTAGTCTCCCCCTCTGAATATTGACCTCTTCGTCTATGAAACAAGTGGATAGTGCCTCCCCTAGGGTTACTGTGAAGTACAGTGTGCCCAGCATCCAGCCATGCATCTTAATAAACCTTAGTCCCCTGCCCTACCCCCAGTGCATCCACCGGGACCTGGCTGCCCGGAACGTACTGGTGACAGAGGACAATGTGATGAAGATTGCTGACTTCGGGCTGGCCCGTGGCGTCCACCATATTGACTACTACAAGAAAACCAGCAATGTGAGGGAGGCAGGGCAGAGTTGGAAAGGGCGGGTAGGGGATACCAGGACCTGTGGGACTTGGTGTCAATGCCCCTACCTGTCCCATCCAGGGCCGCCTGCCTGTCAAGTGGATGGCACCTGAGGCCTTGTTTGATCGAGTCTATACACACCAGACTGATGTGTAAGTTCTGGAGGTCGGGGCTCTGGAGCATCTCCCGGCGGCCACTACCCTACCCCACAAAAAGGGCAAAGCAATTGCCCGAGGTCACACAACCCTAGGACCCGAGTGCGACCAGACTCCATGGTGGATCATGCCTGCGAGGTCCCCCATATCAGCCCTAGGACTAGGGAGCAAAGCTGTGCCCTGCTGAGCCCTGGTTCTGCCTCTAGGTGGTCGTTTGGGATCCTGCTGTGGGAGATCTTCACCCTCGGGGGCTCCCCGTACCCTGGCATCCCTGTGGAGGAGCTGTTCTCACTGCTGCGGGAAGGGCATCGGATGGATCGGCCCCCGAACTGCCCCCCAGAGCTGTGAGGCCTCACCCTCCTCTCCCCCACTTTACAGTCCTTATCCTCTGCCTTGACCTTGGCCCTAGGGCCCAGCCTCCTAATTCACTGTCACCATCTCCTCCTCAGCTGTAAGGGGAGGTCCTAGCCTAGTGTCCATGCCCTTCCGCTGAGTGGCCCTACCGACCCCCTCATCAAAGCCTGCCCCTAACTCAGACCTTCTATCCCCTCCGTCCCCTCGGCCAGGTACGGGCTGATGCGGGAGTGCTGGCACGCGGCACCTTCCCAGAGGCCGACTTTCAAGCAGCTGGTGGAGGCACTGGACAAGGTCCTGCTGGCTGTCTCCGAGGAGGTATTACTCCCCTCTTGTCCCGTGAGCCCTCTCTGACCACTCCTCTTGGGCCCTCATCCCAGCTGAGCACTGAGACTGACCAGCACTGTTCCCTGTAGTACCTAGACCTCCGTCTGACCTTTGGACCTTATTCCCCTGCCGGCGGGGATGCCAGCAGCACCTGCTCCTCCAGCGACTCTGTCTTCTGCCACGACCCCCTGCCCCTGGGGCCCAGCGCCTTCTCCTTCCCAGGGGGGCAGACATGAGTGGGCCCCAAGGATGTGTAGTGAGGCAGGCTGGCAGTCTCCAGTCCCGTCTTAGCTGCAGCCTGCCAATGCTTGACCTTGGCCTCGGGCCCCAACTGTAGGCTACTGTCCCAGATCTCTAGTTCTGCTTTGGGAAGGTCCGTTCTTATTCCTGGGGTCCCTAGTTAAGGCTTTCTGCTCTGGCCTCAGATTCCCATACCAGACTTCAACCCCAGTCTTAAGGCCCTGCCCTTGGCTTATGGCCCCTATGTTTTAATGGCCTGAGTGTTGGGCTTCCACCTGGCCTCCTGGGCCTTAGCACTCAGGCCTTGATCCAGGGGTTTGGCTGGACCTAGCTGTAGAGCTGCCCTAAACCTCCTTGCTTCCTTGCACCGAGAGAGGTCTTGGGCCTCTGAACCCCATTTCCCCCAGTCTCCCTGGCCTCCCCTTTGCTGCTTGTCCCAGCATCTTGGTGGAAAGAACACTGGTCCCTGTGCTCCTCGCTGAGCAGCTGGAAGCCTGCCAAAAACACAGAAGCAAATGGCCTTTTATAAATTATTTTTGAAATAAACCTCTGTGTTCCTGGTGTCTTCCCTGTAGCGGATGGAGGGGAAACAGGGCGGAGGGATCCCCAAGCTGGGAGTTTTGCCTGATATAAACGGAGGGCTCTGTGCCAGGCCTTGGGTTCACATCTACCTACAGCTACGGCAGGGCGCCCCCAGGAACCTGTGTGTGCCTCTGTGTTGGTCTGTCTTACCCGCACCATCTCATGTATGCGATGGTCTGAATGAGCGCTGATGGCAGAGGAGTCCACACAGCACTCTCCACCGGGTGAAACTCTTGTACCCTCTGCACATGCGTGTGCGTGTGCCTGCCCTGGGACTGTCCCCAAGGGAGCTGGCAGCACCCCTCCCCCATCTGCTCAGCATTAACCAAGCTGACCGTTAACACAGCGTGAAAGCCTGAAACCCAGCTTCGAGGCTGCTGCCTGCTCCCACGCTCTGCTGCTCAGACTGGGGGCTAGTGGGGGCTGTGCCCGCCCCGCCCCACCCCACCCTACCCTGGCCAGTCTCCCAGGCAGCAGCTGGTTGCTGCCTGGCTAGGCTGCAGCTGTCCCTGCCTGCCTGGTCCTCCCCTGGAGAGGCCATCATGGCCCTGTTCTCAAACACCCTCTGGGGGGAGCAGGGAGATCAGCTTCCCAGGGCTCTCAGCCTGGAACCATCGCTGGGGCCATCCAGGCAGTGACTGCTACTCTCTAGCCCCTGAACCATAGGGTGGAGGTACCTGACCTGGTGCCTGGGGGTCCCTCCTGCCCTGTCCTCTCCTGGGACAGGATAGACCCTTTGTGAGGGCCACCTGGATTATCCCATAGCCTTCCAGGGGGTGGCAGCTGAAAATATAGATAGGGTCAGAAGGGCCTGGATCTAAGAATCTGAGGCTGGGCTGTCCTGGCAGACTGAGCAGCAGCTCATGGCCATGCTTCTCTTCTTGCTCTGGGTGGGGTCTCTTTGCACCCCCACTTGTGCACTCTCTTTCTGACTGAGGCCCCCCCACCAAATCTAGTCTCCCACTGGAAGTCACTGTGCCCAGCCCAGTGAATCACAGGACAGGCAGGTCCCTAAGAATCTACCCGGGGAAGAAAGGGTTGGGAGACTAGAGCAGTGGATAAAGACAGGAGATGACAAATGAGAACTCCCATTTTTCCACTTCCCCACTGTGAACCCACTGCTGAGCTATCCTCAGCCACCAACCACTGCCCCTCACCACAGCCTCACCAGACAATGATCTTCCCAATTTAAGGATGGAGAAATGGAATGTGACAGGCCCAAGGTCACAAGGATGGGGAACTGAAGAAGGAGTTAAATTGACCCCTCCATTCTCCCAAGTCCAGGTTCCCGGCAGGTCCCGTGCACATGGGAGAACAGAGTCAGGTCACTCAGAGTGACAGGGGCAGATGGTGCCTGGTAGATCTTGGGGGCCAGGAGGGGCTCAGCTACCCACCCTGTGCCCCCTCCCAGCCAGCATCCCTGGCAGGCACACGCTTGCCACATTCCTGACGTCCCAAGTCAGAATGAGACAGATGCTGCTAATTCCCCCTTGCGAGCTTTCCTGCTCCATCTCCCCTCCCCCAGGCCTCTCAGATGGCATGGCAGCATCTGCAGCCTGGTCCCCTCAGTCTGCCAGAGTTCTGAGCAGCCTCCTAGCCAGTGATACTGGCCTTGGGACCTTGCAGAAAAAGCACTGGGTCACCTCTGGACGCAGCTACTTGCTGGCTTTGTGTGTATTAGTCAGGGCTCTAGTGGGAGCAGGAGATAGATAGCGGCCCTGATCTCAAAAGTCCAAGCCAGGGAACAGGAGGCACTGGGAGGGAAGGTCAGGTTGTCCACAGTGTGAGTGGTGGGGCGGGGAGATGGGGGAGGTACTATGACCACAGCTACCCTCTCGGAGCCTGAAACACAGGAATGATGACATGTCTGAGAATGGTTGGAAGTGTTCAGTCAACAATGGTTTTTGTTGCTCAGGGATTAGGAGGGAATGGCCCCCAGGGCTGGGTTGCCATGATCTCATTCCCTCCTCATGGCAGCCCTTCCTGGAAAGCATTTTTGTTCCTGTTGCCCAGATGAGGACACCGAAGCTTAGAAGAAAGAAGTGAGTGGCCCGAGGTTACCTGGGCAAGTGGGAGAGTGGGTGCTCTGCACCAAGTCCTTGGTCCTGGTGCAGAGCTCATTCCCACAGCCCTGAATGCCTCGTGTTCAGAGAACCAGGAAAGCCTCTGGGCTTGCGTGAAGCAGGAGACATTGGCTACTAGAATGTCCATGTACCTGGGTGGGTGGACATTCATGACGCCCCAGCACAGAACTCCAAACCTATGGCCTTCGCCCCTGCTACCTCACATGGGCTGCTCCCCCCAGGGGAACACACTTCTTGGGGCACACACTTCCCCACTATCCCCTGGCCAAACCCTGTTCACCCTACAGTTCTCACTCAAACCTCATTTCTCCAAAAGGCCTCCTCTTCCTGCTGAGCCCCCCTCTTCAGAGGCTAAAGAGGAGATGCTCTCAATAGTCTCCTTCCCCAAAAGTGAACAGCAGGATGTAAGCACTGCTTTCATAGTTGTTAATCAGGGGCAAGGAGAGAGAGAGAGAGAATCTCAAGTGGACTCCACCTTCAGCGTGAGTCCCATGACCCAGAGGTCACAGCCTGAGCCGAAACCAAGAGTTGGATGACCAGCTGACAGAGCCATGCAGGAGCCCCTGTTTTACTTATTTATTGTTATAAGTAGCCTCCACACCCAGTGTGGAGCCCAACGCAGGGCTTGAACTCACAATCCTGGATCAAGATCTGAGCTGAGGGGCGCCTGGGTGGCTCAGTCATTAAGCATCTGCCTTCAGCTCAGGTCATGATCCCAGGGTCCTGGGATAGAGCCCTGCATCGGGCTTCCTGCTCAGCGGGAGCCTGCTGTCCCTCTCCTGGTCCCCCTGCTTGTGTTCCCTCTCTCGCTGTGTCTCCCTGGTAAATAACAAATAAATAAAATATTTTTTTTCAAATAAATAAAATCTTAAAAAAAAAAAAGATCTGAGCTGAGATCAAGAGTTGGATGCTTCATTGAGTGAGCCACCCAGACACCCCTATTTATTTTTTTTTAAGATTTTTATTTTTTTTTTTTATTTATTTGTCAGAGAGAGAGCGCAGGAGCGAGCACAGGCAGAGTGGCAGGCAGAGGCAGAGGGAGAAGCAGGCTCCCTGCCGAGCAAGGAGCCCGATGTGGGACTCGATCCCAGGACGCTGGGATCATGACCTGAGCCGAAGGCAGCTGCTTAACCAACTGAGCCACCCAGGCGTCCCAGATTTTTATTTTTTTAAGTAACCTCCACACCCAACATGGGCTCGAATTCACAACCCCGAGATCAGAGTCATATGTTCTACCAACTAAGCCAGCCAGATGCCCCTGGACACCACAGTTTTAAAGAGGCATTCACAGTTTAAACAATTTAAACTAAAATTCCAATAGCTCAAAAGATTTTCAATAAAAAACAACCCCTTGTACCTACTGTCTCTGCACCCCAGGGTTTGAAACGGCCCCGTATTTCTGAGTCTTCTTGCACACTCCCCTCCTCTTCCTGCTTGTATAGCCCTTGATCTCATTTATCAGATACTGTTCCTGCCCCCAAAACCCAGGGCCTCACCTGGCAGAACTGAGGCACAGTATAGTGCCGAAGGAAAATAAAGACACCCATTCCCCAGTACAGACACACTCAGGTGAGCACCCTAGGCCAGCCACTACCCACCCCTTCCCATACTCCAGCTTCCTGACTGGGGGTCTCTCCTCCCACTCCTCCACCTGCTATAGGATTTAACCTAATCCCAGAGTATGTGTTCCAGGCAGCTGCAGCTCTCTGAGGGGGAGGGCTCCCCTCTGGAGGAAATCTCCTTGTATTCTCTTGCTGTGGAAATCTGACCTTTGTCAGCACCTGGGCCCCATGGCTGGGGCCTGTCCCCAAGAAGTGGCTGAGGAGGGGGCGTGAAATTGCCAACAGCTGAACACACCCAGGCTTTTCCCACATCCTCCCCAAACCAGTGGCTGCTCACATTCCATAGCACCAGCTCCTTCCGGGCCCCCCAGTGCCAGGCTCATGTTCTTGTGTGGGTGCATGGGCCCAGCCTGACAGGGGCCTACTGATCTCACCAACTTCCCTACCTAGTATGGCTGAGGGCCCCGTGCAGCTCTCGAACCCCAGGTCACCCCTTGTGACCTTGAACCCCTTGTGCCCTTCAGGACTCAGCTCACGTATCCCCTCCTCCAGAAAGCCCACACTGACCTCACGGTGCAGCCGAGATATTCTGCCTCTATGTACGACTAGTATGACCCATTTATGTCCCTTTCTGTCCCATTCAGGGCAAGGGCCTCTCTGGCTCCCCCCACCTCCTGGGAACTCAAGCCCAGTGCAGAGCAGGCCACCCTAAGGCTTATCAAATAACTGAATGATTTGGTAAGGGTGACACTGTGGTTCCCAACCATACAGGCCCTTTCCTTCAACAACAGAAGCCCAGAAGAAGGGGTTGGCTGGCAGGGCTGAGATAGTGTGACCCATTTCAGGAGCACAGCTCTAAAATCTTTGAAATGAAATGGCTCTTGGCTCCTGGAGGGCCAAGAATTTTATGATTATTGCTGGGGGATCTACTGCATATGCTGAGGACAGTGTCACCAACACAGCTGAGTTTCTACCCCTGTGGGTGTGGGTCCCTTCCCAGCAACCCCTGAAGACAGGTTAAAAATAAACAATGATGGAATGGAATTCCCTAGAGCTGCACTGTCTAACAGAACTTTCTGCAATGATGGAAATGTTCTAGATCTGTGCTGTCCAAGACAGTAGCCACTAGCCAAATGTGGCTCCGGTGACTGAGGAGCTGATTATTAATTTTAGTTCATTTACTATTACTTTTTAAAGATCTAACCATGTTGAGAGAGAGACAGAATGTGCACATGAGCGGGGGCAGGGGCAGAGGGAGAGGGCGGGAGCATCGCCAGCAGCCCCCGCATGCATGGAGTGCAGAGCCTGATGGGGGCCCCATGCCACAACCCAGGCAGAAACCAAGAGTTGGACGCTCAACCAACTGAGCCACCGGGGCACCCCTATTTTAGTTAACTTAAAGAGCTGTGACAGCATGGCTCTTGGGCCTTCACAAAGGGGCTGCTTTGAGGGCTGAGTGGGGAATTCTCCCCCAAGTCACACTACTGAGAGGAAAATCTGAGGTACAAGCAGTGTGCAAGGTGCGTTCGCATCCATATGAAATATGTGCCCAAGGTTGTGGGGATGCATTTCCTCAGGAACACTGGGCAAGTGGTCACAATGGCAGCTTCTGGGGAGGGAACTAGGTGGCTAGGGTTAGGAAGGGAACTTTGTTTCTTTTTATTTTTGTACCTGCATTACTTGTTCATAAAAATTAAAAATAGAAATTCTTTTTTTTTAAAGATTTTATTTATTTATTTGACAGAGATCACAAGTAGGCAGAGAGGCAGACAGAGGGTGGGGGGGAGCTCCCTGCTGAGCAGAGAGCCCGATGTAGGGCTTGATCGATCCCAGGACCCTGGGATCATGACCTGAGCTGAAGGCAGAGGCTCAACCCTCTGAGCCACCCAGGTATCCCAGAAATTCTTTCTTATAAAGAAAAAATACCAGAGAAGAAAAGTATACCCTCTGCATACACACCAGCTTCCAAGGCTGCCTGGCCCAAACCTCAGGTTGCCCCAGACCCAGTTCGAGAGCCTCTAGGCCCAGCACTCTCCTAAACAGCTACACTGTCCTCCTGCCTACTTTGCATAGCAGCCCAGGCTGGAATCAAGGCCCACTAGACACAACCCGAACTGACCGCTGCCCCACTCCCCAAGCCCATCACTTACCCATCCTCCATCTAGTCTCCAGACCCAGTGAACCTCTTTCTCCTCTTGCATCACCCCAAGTTCACACAAACCTCAGGGCCTTTGCACTTGCAGGTCTGTGCCTGGAACGCTAGTCCCCTGGTTCTTCAGGCTGGCTCTCAGAACAAAGGTCACCTCTTAAGAGTGGCCTCTCCTGACCACTCTGGCTAAAGTCCTCCCTCTGTTATTCCATATTTTAGCCCTTTGTTTGTTTTCTTCTATAATTATCTTATTTGTTCATTCTTTAGTAGCTGCTACCTCATTACAAGGTGAGCTCTGAAAAGCTAGAAGGCTGTTCTGTCCACAGTCATGCCTCAAATGTCTACAAGGAAGTGCTCCATAGATGTTCATGGAGTTCAATGAGGACATGTTGAATAAATTCCTCAAACTCAAAATTCAAATCCCAGACTGGCAAGCTGATTTCAGAGTCCTCCCACGTCTTCTTGGAGCTGAGACAATGCCCCTGCTATGTACACATAGCCTCTTGAGAGGACCACAGTAATGAGCCCCACAGTATCCACAGAGGAATGCTCAAACCATCCTCTGACCTGGGGCCCAGTCCTGATGTGGAGCTGGAAACTCAAGAAGGCCTCAGGACTGTCACTACCCTTAAAGGACAGTCTCCAGGGCAGGGGGTGGGGGAATTCCTAAGGGGCGCAGTTGGTTGAGTATCCCACTCTGACTTCAGCTCAGGTCATGATCTCACGGTCATGAGATCAAGCCCCACATCTGGTTCCTCACTGGGCATGGACTCTGCTTAAGATTCATTCTTCCTCGGGGTGCCTGGGTGGCTCAGTTGGTTAAGTGTCTGCCTTCAGCTCAGGTCATGGTCTCAGGGTCCTGGGATAGAGGCCTGGCATCAGGCTCCCTGCTCAGCGGGAAGCCTGATTCTCCCTCTCACTCTGCCTCTCCCCTCTGCTTGTACTCTCTCACTTTCTCTCTCAAAAAAAAAAAACAAATAAAATCTTAAAAAGAGGTGGGGGCGCCTGGGTGACTGTCAGTTGAACATCTGCCTTTGGCTTGGGTCATGATCCCTAAGTCCCGGGATCAACCCCCACATGGGGCTCCCTACTCAGCTGAGAGCCTGCTTCCCCTCTGCCCCTCACCCCACTCATGCGCTCACTCGTTCTCTCTCTCTCTCTGTGTCAAATAAATAAATAAAATAAAATAAAGATTCTCCCTCTCCCTTTGCCCTCCCCCACTTGCTTGTTCTCACATACTCTCTCTCTCTCAAAAAAAGGACAAACTCAGGGTATCCACTCATAAACCAGCATTCCCGCACACTGGGTTGAGGATAGCATGGGAGACAAGGGACCAATAACAAAGAAAGGACTGTACATCTACAAGAAAAAGACATACCTCAAAATACAAATACAAAGAGCGTATGACAAAGTAATTGAATGACAAGGTTACACAGAGGTTAACAAGCATGTGAAAAGATCCTAACCTTTAAGAAGAGTCAGTCCAAGAGATGATCTCATTTTGCACCCATCAGACTGACGAAGGTTAGGAAGCTGGAGAATGCCAGGTGTTGGCAGGAATAGAGGGGCCCCTTCGGGACTGGAGGTATAACCATCCCAGAGCTGTCTGGGAGCTTTCAGCTAATTCTATACACACATACCCTATGATCTAGCCATTTTGCCCTGATTGTACGCCCACTCTCAATCCTCAAAAATGACTACATAGGAAGGCTGGGTGCGGGTTGCAGACAATCCCAGGTCCATCCCATGAAAGAAATGACAAAAAAACACACATTATGAGAACACACACAAAATCATTAGCACAACTAAGGGGCAGGGTGATAAGAACAGAGGATGAGGATCAAAGGAATTAAAAAAAAAACAAAGGAATTGGGGCGCCTGGGTGGCTCAATTGGTTGGATGACAGGCGTGGGTCATGATCATGGAGTCCCGGGATCCAGTCCCGCATCAGGATCCCAGGTCCATGGGGAGTCTGCTTCTCCCTCTGACCTTCTGGCCTCTCATTCTCTCTCTCTCTCAAATAAATAAACAAAATCTTAAAAAAAACAAACAAACAAAAAAAATGGAATGAAGCAGATGAGCAACAGGCGCCCCAGTGAGGGGTCAGTGATACTTCCAGAGGAGGTGACCTGGGTGCTCAGGTTGAGGAGAATGAAGAGCTAACCAGACAGAAGAAAGTCTGAGTGTGTGTGTGTGTGTGCACACATGCACTGGGGGCCAGAAGGCCCAGTAAATCAACTAATGTTTATTGAGCACTTA
This sequence comes from Taxidea taxus jeffersonii, assembly GCA_003697995.1. NCBI lineage: Eukaryota > Metazoa > Chordata > Mammalia > Carnivora > Mustelidae > Taxidea > Taxidea taxus. Next base: position 26,236 of record ML106076.1, on the reverse strand, counting down.
CTCAGGCCAGGTGCCATTCTACTCATTGGGTATACACCCTGTGATGAAGAAAGTCTCCTGTCCTGAAGTAAAATCTAGAGGTAGAGAGGGACATTAAACCAACTCCCAGGAAAGCACTGACTAAACACAGTTTCAAGGCCAATTGTCTGCAGCTCTGAGAATCTACAGTGGTAACTGATCCTGACTTAGCTCAGAGAAGGGCTCCCTGAGGAAGTGATATTTGTGGTAAAGAAGGGGAGCATTTGACCTTGTGATCAGCAGAAAGGAAATCACCCCAGGCGGAGGGAATAGTCTCTGCAAAGGTCTGGAAAGCAGGCAGGAGTGGGGAGAATTTGAGGCGTTCTAATCTGGTCCCTTGGGCAGAACATTCACAGAGTAAAGGAGAACACGGTACCTGATGAGGCCACACTATAAGAACCTTGCAGGTTGTGGATTTCATCCCTAGGGGAGTGAAGAGACCAGGAAGCAAGGGTCTGCTGATGCAGATGTGAGGAGACAGGTGAGGGGACTGTTGCAGAGTCTAGAGACAGAGCTGGAAACCAGGACAGCACTTCCAAAATACACATCTGGTCTCCCAAGGGGACAGAAATAGTGAGGCCATAGAGGGACTGTCCACTTCCCTTCTTATTCTCTGACCTGGGGCCAGCATTATCCTGCACAACTGCATTGCTGTCCCCCAGGCTTGGACCAGAGGGTGGCCAGGGGACAGAGAGAAGTGGAAATTGATCTAAGACGTCGACTAAGAGGATTTGTTAATGGGGACAGAAAGGAGAGGAAGGTGGTCAAGAACTTACAGATGGAAAAGGGCCAAGAACCGGGTGACCAGGTGGAGTCCATGTGAGTGTTTCAGGGGACTGAAGAAGGGTGGCAAGGAGGCAGGAAGGGGAGATAATGGTGAAAAATCTGTCAGACTGATGTGCTGCTCTTGACTCTGAAAAAAAGCAACAGGGAACCAATACCACCCTAACTCCCCCATCCTCGGGGCTTGCATCCCAACCTCCCCAGCCTCATCCCTTGGCTTTCCTTTCCTCGTCCACCTCTTTGTCTGTGGTCTCTACCTTACAATTGTGCCCAGGAAGGGGTCTCCAGCACAGGGAGTAGAGCAGAGGGGGACACACTGGGGTGATGGTGCCACCTGCTGCAATCCACAAGAAGTGCAGCATCCCACTTCATCCTCCTGTAGAGTAAGGGTGGGGGCCCTTGGGCTATCCCTATAGACATTTCATTTAGGGATCCTGTGAAGAGGTGTCTTCCTCTGCTGGTGGTGATCAGGTCATTCCTGGAGCACCCATTCAGTTCTGGGTGCTGTATTTTTCAGAATAGTGCTGACGAGACCCTCTCCACCATACCCAGGTGGACAAAACTGCTATTATCCCTGCTCAAAAACCTTCCACTGCCCTCAGGATCAGACCCAAGCTCTTTTTTTTTTTTTTTAAGATTTTATTTGTTTATTTGAGAAAAGAGAGAGCAAGAGAGAGATAGAGAGAGAGAGAGAGAGCACGAGTGGGGTGGGCAGAGGGAGAGGGAGAAGACAACTCCTGCTGAGTCCAACACAGGGAGCCCAACACAGGGCTCAATCCCAGCACCCTGAGAACATGTCCTGAGCTGAAGGCAGATGCATAACCAAAACACCCAGGAGCCCTGTTTTTAAAAGTTTATTTATTTATTTTTTACCCAACATGGTATACCCAACATGGGGACTCAAACTCACAACCTTGAGACCAAGAGTTTCATACTCTTCCTACAGAACCAGCCAGGGGCCCCTTTAAAGAGCCAGGCTCTTTAACAAAGCATTTGAGAATTTGGCCCTGGCCTTCATTCCTTTTAGTTTCAACCCCAGCTTCCTCCCTCTTTCCTCCCTCCTTCCCTACCCTGCATCCCTACATCTCCATCTTTTTCTCAGGCTATTCTCTCTTCCTAGAACACTCTCCTGCTCCCTACTGGTTTTCTAAATTCCTACTTCTCTTTCAGGTCTCAAATCCCCCTTCCTCCAGGAGGAGATCTTCTAGCATCCTGATATGAACTAGGCAAAAAGGAGAGGGAACAGGCAGTGGAAACAGCATGTGCAAAGGCCTACAATGCTTTCAAGGAAATGGCAGGGGGCTAGAGACCACAGAGATTGACAGAGCTGGCAGGGCTGTAGCCATAGACCCCCACGTGGCTTATAGGCTGGGGTAAACGATTGAGTTCCTGGTGATGACATAATTTTCTGAAGCAAAGGACATGATCAGATGTGTGTATGGGAAGACCCACATGAGGTTGCCAAGAGAGTAAGGCATGGAAGAGGCTAAAGTGGGTGTGGGGAGGATAGGTAGGGGTTGCATACATGGGAAATGATGGGGACTTGGGCCCTTGAGCCCCTACTTCTCACTGTCTGGATTTTGAAGTAGGGCTCCCTGTCATTGGCTGTAGCCTCCCAGACAGGACCCCTACTTACCCCAGTGCACTCCACACCAGCCCCAGCTGCCTGATGCAACCCCTGCCCCCAATTTCTCATCTCCTGGTGTTAAGGTTTCCAATGCTGCCTGCCCCTCAGAGCCAGAAACTGTGTATTGTGGGACCTACCATCCCATTTTATTTTATTACTTGGGGGGGGGGGTGGATAGGCAGAGGTAGAGGGAGGAGCCAACAAGGAGTGTGACTGGGGGCTTGATCTCACAACCCTGAGATCGTGACCTGAGTCGAAATTCAAGGTCAGACATCTAACCGACAGAGATACCCAGGCACCCCTGCCATCCCATTTTAGAGCAGGACAGGACAGTGGTCTCAATGTTGGGAAGTCATTAATGAGTGGCAGAAACGGAATTTGAATGCGAGTCTGCCTTCCGCCACACTACGTGGCCTAGCAGTTACAGGCAGGGCTCTGTCACCTGATAACTGGCTTTACCTTTACCATTCTCCACCTCAGCATCCTCTTCTACAAAACTGGAATAATCATAGCAAACTGCTCTATGGGGAATATATGGAATAAATGCTCATAAGGGGCCCAGCACAGCACCAGGCACACAGTAGTGCTCAGTAAAAACTGTTGTTCACATTAATACTGTCCCAGGAACTTTACATGCTCATGGGGGGGGTGTATTCAGGCTCCTGAATCAGGGGAAGGACAAAAAAAGACTGTGGAGGGCAAGGGGATGGGGGTGAAGGAGGGCGTGGCTAGGAAGGGAGAAGAAAGCAGAGAAAACATCTCAGGGTGGGTCCTGAGCTAGGTCATCCTGAGTTCCAAGCACAGAGCAGGTGTCAAGGGCACCAGCTCTGTAGGGCCTTGAATGCCACACTGAGAAGCCCCCCAAAGTTTCGGAGTCAGAGAAGCATGGATTTCCTAAACCCAGGGGTGAGATGCTTCCTCCCCCACAGGTGACAGCACTGGCTTTGGATGCCCAAAGGAGTCAGAACAGCAGAGGAAGCCACCAGCAGCAAGGGACACATTCTCGGTCCTCAGAGAACCTGAATTCGGGTAGCCCTTTCTAGGCTGGAGAACCTCTCCTACATATGTAATTCCCCAGCTGGTCACACAGTGGCAATAGTGTAACATGAACGTCCTCTGAGATCACAATTACCCTCCCTTTCAGTCAAAACCAGAGCCAAGTACCAAAGTCTTCTAGGTTCCTCTAAGAGCTCCTGCTCCCAGCCCTAGGGCAGTGCTGCCTTTGCTGAGTCTATAGATTAGACTACCCTGGGAGTGAAATAGTAGAGGACAAGGAGGACTTTCACTTTGGTTTTCTCTCTCTGAAGTGCAGCTCAATTATATGGCTTTTGCTCTGGAGGGGAGGTGATGGGCCTGTTTCCATCCCTGCCATAGAGAGGAACCAGGATGAGGGATGAGGCAACTTTGAGCACCTCCTCTGTGCCAGGCACTACGCCAGACATTCATTCCTACATGAAATCACCAAATAGTAATGAGACATCTACTGTGTGGTCACAGGAGACAATTTTTGGCACACAACAACAAATAAATATTTATATACTTAGATTATAAATGAGCATGTCACTTAATAAATATTGAGTGAATGACCTACCTTGAGCCTGAGGTACCCAAGACATGCAAGTAATGAGTTTGGAACTCTGAGACAAATCTAGACTAGAATTGAGACTCAGGCATTGCTGGCATTTAGGTAATGCCAGTGATGAGTAGATGACATCCCTCGGGGAGACCCGGTAAATGATCAGCAAAGTGGGCCTGCTTGCCGGGCAGGGAAATTGGGAGGCATCCCGGCGCTGTGAATGCATAGAGAAAGGCTTGATGGGAGGGGTAACAGACAAGAGTGGGAGTCCCTGGAAACCTTGTTGGTTCCAAACGTCCACAGAGTCCAATGCTCCCAGAAGTGCAGCAGCAAAGGGTATGAAACGCCACCAGATTTGGTCAAAGTGGGGCTGTTGGTGATAGGAAGACAGACTGCAGTAAGATGAGGGAGGAGATGAGGAAAGGAGGCCAGAGGCAGTGGTGGGGAGAAAAGGCAGAGTCTGGGTAGAGGAGCACGGGGTTTTTCTTCCTAGAGAGAGACTACACTGCTTGTGGGCCGCCAGGAAGGAGCAAGAAGACCGGAAGGTTGGAGCTCCAGGGGAGCAAGAGGAGCAAGATGCACAAAAGCTGGAGGAAGCATGAGGGCGGAATCCAAATCCCAAGAGGAGGGCTGGCACAGTGGACTTCCGTCTCCTTCTGGGAGCACTGGGGAAAGGCTGGTGACTGGGCAGGGCCAGCGGAGTACCCGGCTGGATGTGGGGCACGCGGGCCATCACCGGTGTTGTCAGCCTTTTCCGAGTACATCCCAACAAAGACCACCCTCCCCTACACTCCCCACCAGCAGCCGCGGATCTTACGCGCCCCCCCCCCCCGCCGCCGCTGATTGGCACGCGGGACCACCTGACGGAGCCGGCCAATCAGAGGCGCCCTCCTAGGAATGCGGCTCCCTGTGTGGCTCCCAGAGCGGAGTCCCAAATTGCAGTGGCGCCCCGGGCGCAGAAGGCCACGTGCAAATATCCCCACCGTCCGCTGGGAACCCTGAGGCTGTGTCCCGCCTTCCCCCAGCAGGCCCGTTTCCTACGGCCCAGAAGCCAAGAACCCAAGCCCTCTTTGCTAAATCCTTCTTCCATTCTCTGCCAGGTTCTAATGCCTGGCCCTCCGGTCCAAAGCGGTGATTTTTATTTTAAAAGATTTTATGTATTAAATGGAGAGAGGGTCAGAGGGAGAGGGAGAATCCCAAGCCGACTTTTGCCAGCCCTGAACCCTCTGCAAGGCTCGCTGTCACCACTGGAGACCATGACCTGAGTCATGCGCCTAACCCACTGAGCCACCCAGGTGCCCCCAAAGTGATGATTCTAGGAAGACAGAACCAAGTTCAAGTCATTCACTTACCATGTGACCTAGGACAGGTGTTTAATATTGTTGAGTCTTGGGTTCCTCATCTATAAAATGGGACTACTAATACTCACCTAGGTATTTTTTTTTTAAGATTTTATTTATTTATTTGACAGAGAGAGTGAGCACAGGCAGAGAGAGTGGCAGGCAGAGGCAGAGGGAGAAGCAGGCTCCCTGCTGAGCAAGGAACCCGATGTGGGACTCGATCCCAGGACGCTGGGATCATGACCTGAGCCGAAGGCAGCTGCTTAACCAACTGAGCCACCCAGGCGTCCCTCTCACCTAGGTATTTTGGTGAGGACTGTTAAGTGCAGTGCCTGGTATGTGGTGCGTTCCCAAAAAATATTGGAGGTGATAGGTGATAGCTAGCTAGCTAGCTAGCTTTAATTTTATTTATTTGTTTGAGAGAGAGCAGGAGCTAGGGGAGAGGCAGAGGGAAAGGGAGAAGCAGACTCCCCTCTGAGTGTGGGGCCTTGGGGGAGTTGGGGGGGCAGAGGCAAAAGAGGGGTTCCCGATCCAGGGCCCTGCGATCATGACCTAGGCTGAAGTCAGGTGCTTAAATGACTGAGCCACCCAGGCATCCTGGTTATATTTTTTATGATTGTTGGTATTGTTCTCAAAGAACTCACCAGGCTTGTCCCACGCAGCCTTGTGTTAAGGCTATTTTTCATTCCTATTACATCAGTAGAATGGAAACTGCTTGTCAGCAAGGATGTGCCAATATGCCTTTTCAGTCTGCTAACCCCAAAATCCCTTCATTTGCTCTCACAAGGGTAAATTTAACCTACAGAAGCAATAGTAGTAGAACAGAGTACACAAAATCATGGGATTTATAACACAGAAAACTTCAGTGGTTAGATGGGGATATTTATAACACAACAGGGTGTACTGGAAGAACATTTTTGAAGGCCAGCTCTGAGAACCTAGGCAGACCTTGATCTCTTTGAGCCTCATTAAAACAATATGATAATGGCGACTATCGTCATTGCAGAACTCTCCAGGTGCCAGGCATTATTTAAAGTTCATATTAACTCTCACAATCCCACTTTACAGAGAATTAACACAGGGACAGAGAGATTCATAGCTATTAAGTGGCAGAGCTGGGGGTTCAAACCAGGCCTTCTGGGTCATAGCCTGTGTTCATAACTTCAGAGCATGAGGTCTCTCAGAAAACAGCGCAGGCAGCTGGCACACTATCGACCCACCACGCAGAACTATGGAGAAGGCTAGGACTAACAGGGCAAGGCCTTCTGCATCCAGGAACTAAAGGAGGTCAGTGTGGTTGAAGGGTGGAGAATGAGGGGAATAAGGTGAGGCGATGAGCCTCACATCTTGGAAGGAGTCCTGGGCCACAGTGAGGAGCTGGTGTCAGAACATGGGAATCACATAACAGGGTGTTCTTTTTTTTTTTTTTTTTAAGATTTTATTTATTTATTTGACAGACAGAGATCACAAGTAGGCAGAGAGGCAGGCAGAGAGAAAGGGGGAAGCAGGTTTCCCACTGAGCAGAGAGCCCGATACAGGGCTCAATCCCAGGACCCTGGGATCATGACCTGAGCAGAAGGCAGAGGCTTTAATCCACTGAGCCACCCAGGCGCCCCATAACAGAGTGTTCTAAGTGTGTTTCTGACCCCTCATTGTCACAGGCCTGAGATGTAGAAGGCAGCAGGGGCCTCTGTCACTACGGTTTAGCTTCAGTTCCTGCCGGGCCTGGAGACCCAGGTTCATCATGGCACTATGTGCCCTGGCAGCCCTCTGGGCTCCCTCCCTGGGCAGGGCTGGAGATGCCACCAACTTGAAGCCCCCCAGGTCCTCCTTTCTGAACTTATTTTTTTGCTTTAGGCTCATTAATAAACTAATTAGACCTCCTGAAACCAACAGCACCTTCCCATTGACTATCCAAGCCCATGCTTCCAGTTTTGATTTTGGAGATGCCCTATCATTTAAGGCCTCTGAAATTCTCCCCAAGGTGCTTATTACCAACTCTAGACCCGTAAATTGACTCTCCACATTAGGAGCCCAGGATTTGGGGGGAGGTGGGGGTCCTTTTTGATTGTCAGGTCTCAGGTGGTCATTTCATTATCCTGTCTTATCACTGACTCCTCTGGAAACTCCCTGGAATTCTCCTCAGATTTCCTGTGTTTTCCCACTTCCTCTCCCATCCCCACCAAGGCTTCAAGTCCTGTTTTCTCTGTGATGATCCTTGCAGTATATCCTTTTGCCTCATTCTTCCTCCAGATCTTCAAACCACATGTATGTCCAGCTGCAGACAGGGTGAGGTGTCTATTCCTGATGTCCCTTGGGCTCCCCAAACCTAACATGTCAAAATACCAGTAGCTGCCTTACTTGAAATTATTCTTGCTAAAAACTTTAACCTAAATCTAATCAAGCCCCTGACCGAATGTCCACTTTAAGGGAAATGTAGGGGCAAAGGAATAGGTTAAGTGATACCAAGGAGAAGCATCAGCCAACTGAGAGCAAAGGGCATTCTCAAGTTAACTGGCATGGTCACTTCAAAAGCCAAATATCATGGAAAACATGACACAGGGGCATTTCAGGTTAAAAGAGACATAAGAAATATAGGGACCAAGATATGATCCTTGATTCATTTATAAGTCAGAAAAACCATCTACCAAAGATATGGGGGGAAATTTTAATAGGGGAAGAATATTTGATATTGGGAAATCATTGTTAGATGGCATTGTGGTTATGGAAGACAACACCCTCGTGTTTGGGAGAGGTTTGCTAAGTGCTCAGGTGAGAAATCTCAGAATGTCTATAATTCACTTTGAAATGTTCATAAAGGGATGCCTGGGTGGCTCAGTCGGTTAAGCGCCCACCTTCTGGTTCTGGCTCAGATCATGATATCAGGGTCATGAGATCAAGCCACCCCCCCCAACCCCCAACTCCAGGCTGGGCTCTGGGCTAGGTGGAGAGTCAGTTTCTCTCCCTCTGCCCCTCCCCCCCACACTCGTTCTCTCTTTCTCTCTCTCAAATCAATCAATCAATCTTTTTTAAAAGTGAGGGGACACAGACATGTTGGTTCATTTAGCTGGGCCTCATTTCTGCCCCCAAGCTGGCCCCCATGGCTGACCTTTGCCCCCACCCCAAACATGTTGGCCAGGTGCGCTGCCACAAGTCATTCCAGCCTTAAGAAGTCACCCACAGAAGGTAGCCCTGTCTAAACCCTCCTTAGCACTTCATGCTATCTTGTGTGTGTCTAGAGGGGGTTGGCACTTAGGATTCAGGAAATGTTGCCTATAAGAGCCTAAGTGGTTTCTGCAAGAATGGGTGTCACAGCCATAACCTCACATTCACCCTTGACCCTTCATCTGGTACTCACCCTCCCCCAGAACCCAGGATCCAGTCATGAGTGGAGGATGCCCATTGCTTAGGCCTAACCCTGGGCTCGGGCCCTGAGGCCACTCAGCTGTCCTTAGCTTCCTTAAGCCTATAGCCCTTCCCTTCCCTCTTACTTCCAACTTCTCCAAGAAAACAGAGGCAGTAGGATCTCTCTCAATTTCCTTCTCTTCCCACCTAAAACATAGCTGAGGCTCTAATTTGCCTTTCCCTACAAGTTCTCAGAGGATGAGGGATTTCTCCTCTGTTCCAGGGCCCATCCCTTCACCCACAGCCCATTCACACACACTGTACCTCCTTGACCTGAGGGACCTCTCAGTCCTGTTCTTTTAACCTTCCCCTCTCAATGGCTTCTTCCCAGTAGCATTATACTCACTCAAAGATTTGTTTATTCAATCCACAATATTTACTGAGTACCTACTCCATGTCAGGCCCTTTTCTAGGCATTGGGAACATAGTGGTAAAAGCATCCTGACCTCTTGGTGCATCCATTCTAGACAGTAGAGAAAGATGGGGCTGTGGACACCCCCCAAAAATCAGGCTATGAAGACTGTGTAGTATTGGCATAAAGATAGGTTTATCAGTCAATTAAACAGTTTGAGAATTCAAAAATAAACCCAGGCTTCTATGGTCAACTGATTTTTCAACAAGGGTGCCAAGACCATTCATTGGGGAAAGACAGTCTTCAACAAATTGTGCTGGGACAACTGGATAGCTACATGCAAAAGAATACAGTTAGATCCCTATCTCACACTATAATGTTATTTAAAATGATCAAAGTCTTAAATGTAAGAGCTAAAACTATAAAACCCTTAGGAGTTAACATAGGGTAAAATTTCATGAACTGGGATCAGGAAATGGTTTCTATTAGATATTACCCAAAACACAGCAACAAAATAAAAAATAGACAAGTTGGACTTCACAGACACGAAAAACTTTTGCATTTTGAGGGATACTATCTAGAAAGAATAAAGGCAATCCACAGAATAAGAGAAAATATTTATAAATCTTATATCCAATAAAGGACTTGTACCCAGACTATGTGAAGAACTCTTTTAACTCAACAACAACAAAAAGACAAATTACTCAATTTTTAAAAAGAATTAATTAATTAAATTATTTAAATGAATTAATTAAATTATTTAAATGAATTAGTTAATTTGACAGAGGGAGAGAGAAAGAGAGCACAAGCAGGGGAGTGGCAGGCAGAGGGAGAGGGAGAAACAGGCTCCCCACTGAGCAGGGATCCTGATGTGGGACTCGATCCCAGGATCCTGGGATCATGACCTGAGTCAAAGGCAGATGTTTAACCAGCTGAGCCACCCAAGCATCCCAGACAAATGACCCAATTTTAAAATTGCACAAATAATCTGATAAACAAAGACATACAAATGGCCAACAAACACACTAAAAGGTGCTCAGTCATCATTAGATAGATGCATCATTAGGGAAATTGCAAATAAAAATCACAATGAGATACCATTTTACACATACTAGAACAGCTGTACTCAAAAAAGTAGATAATTGGGGCACCTGGGTGGCTCAGTGGGTTAAGCCTCTGCCTTGAGCTCAGGTGGTGATCTCTGGGTACTGGGATGGAGCCCACATTGGACTCTCTGCTCAGCAGGGAGCCTGCTTCCCCCTCTCTCTCTGTCTGACTCTCTGCCTACTTGTGATCTCTGTCAAATAAATAAATAAAATCTTTAAAAAAATTTTTAAAGTGGATAATAACAAGTATTGGTAAAGATGGATGAAACTGGAAGCCTTGTAAAATCGTTAGTAGGAATGTAAAATGGTGCAGTCATTTTGGTAACATCTTCAAAAAATTCCTCAGAGTTAAACATGGAGTTACCATCGGGCTCAGCAACTCCACTCCTAGGTATATACACAAGAGAAATAAAAACATATGTCCACCCAAAAATTTGTACATAAATGTTAAAAGTAACGTTGTTCATAATAGTCCCCAAATGGAAGCAAGCCAAATATCCATCAACTGACTGACATAATTGATAAATAGGTGTGTTCTGTTCATACAGTAGACTATTATTTGCCCATAAAAAGGAGGGAAGTACTGATACATGCTACAAGATGAATGAACCTGGAAAACATTATACTCAGTAAAAGACCACATCGTAGGGGCACCAGGCTGGCTCAGTCAGTGGAGCATGTGATTCTTGAGCTCTGGGTGGTGAGTTCAAATCCCACATTGGGCACAGAGATTACTTAATAAAAAAACATGTTTTTTTAGGGGCGCCTGGGTGGCTCCGTGGGTTAAGCCTCTGCCTTCAGCTTGGGTCATGATCTCAGGGTCCTGGGATCGAGCCCCACATCGGGCTCTCTGCTCAGCAGGGAGCCTGCTTCCCTCTCTCTCTCTCTGCCGGCCTCTCTGCCTACTTGTGATCCCTGTCTGTCAAATAAATAAATAAAATCTTTAAAAAAATATGTTTTTTTAAAAGACTTTATTCATTTTTTAAAAAAGATTTTATCTATTTATTTGACAAAGAGAGAGAGAGAGACAGCGAGAGAGGGAACATAAACAGAGGGAGTGGGAGAGGGTGAAGCAGGTGTCCCGCCAAGCAGGGAGCCCAGAGGGCCTTGATCCCAGGACTCCCGGATCATGACCCTAGTCAAAGGCAGACGCCTAACCACTGAGCCACCGAGGTGCCCCCAAAAATGTTTTTTTCTTTATTTTTTAAAAAATTATTTTTAAAGAAAAAAGAGAGACAGAGAGAGAATACAAGCAGGGGGAGTGGGAGAAGAAGAAGTAGGTTTCCTGTGGAGCAAGGAGCCCAATGTGGGGCTCGATCCCAGGACCCAGGATCATGACCTGAGCTGAAGGGGGAAACTTAACGACTGAGCCACCCAGGTGCCCCCCCACCAAAATGTTTTAAATAAATAAAAGGCTACATATTATATAATTTCATTTACATGAAATGTCCAAAATAGGCAAATTCATAGAGACCAAGAGTAGATTAACAGTTGCCAATGCCTAGGAAAAGGGAGGGAAGGGGAATGACTGCTAATGGGCACAGAGTTTCTCCTTAGAGTAATGAAAATGTACTGGAATTACATAATGGTGGTGGTTGCATACCTTTGTAAGTATATTAAAAACCACTGGGCTGTACACTTAAAAGGTGTGTACGAATTATATCTCAGTAAAAAGAAAACACAGAAATAAGTAGTTTAAAAAAACAAATAATTTTGGGGAATGGTAATTGATATAAGTCACTTCAACAGAAAGATGTGATGGAGGACCTGGGGTGGAGAGGGGCTCCTCAAGGTGAGGGAGGATCCAGGAAGCCCTGTCTGAAGAGGAACTCTTGAACGGATTGACAGAATCCTGGGAGACCTAGAAGGGCAGTCTTCCAGGCAGAGGAAACAGCAAACACAGGCCCTGAGGTGGACCAGTTCACACAAGACCAAGTCTCTTCTGCCTTCAGAAAAAGCACTCTCTCTCTGGCCCCTCTCCAACTTCTGCCTCCTATTCTGCAGAGCCAAGTGTTTTCTAGACGTGGTTTTTGCCTAAGGTCTTCACCTTGGGGATGTGAAGGTTTTCCAGATTATTCTGAGCATGGTTGTTTTCCCAATTACAATTTTTGCCTAAAATCTGTACATGATGGGTGCAGAGATTTTCTGGGTTGTTCTGATATGGCTGGAGTTAATGGAACAAGTCCTCATACTTACATAACTTTCATACAAAACTTTGGTCTACCTGAGAAATGCCTCTCTCCATGTTTCCTTTCAGATGGTTTTTGTGAGAAAAGCCACGTGTCATCCAAATGAATCTTTCTAGCAGAGCTCCTCAGGAGAGTGGGTGCTGGGAGACCCCTCAGAGCTACCCAAGGATCTCACTACAACCTCAGGGTAAGTCTCAAGCCTTGTTTGTCTGTCCTAGGACTAGAACCCAGCAGGGGGATGGTTATCATGGGGATGCATAATAGCATAATTCCTTACATTGAGAAGTGGACTCATCGTTTTGGACTGAGGGAGTTGATGATGGGACCTGACTTTGCCATTTTGGAAATATGGGGGCTGTTTTCTCTGGATCAATAGAGCTGAATCTAGGTTCAGCCTCAAGGTTTTGATGAAGAAATAATTTAAATGCATCCCCCCTCCACCTCACGCTCACTCTTTACCTCTCAAATAAATAAATAAATAAAATATTTTTAAAAATAAAGTGCCATATAACACACCCAAAATTATATTACTTGTGGGGTGCTTGGGTAGCTCAGTCATTGGGCATCTGGCTTTGGCTCAGGTTGTGATCCCAGGGTCCTGGGATGGAGTCTTACATCAGGCTCCTTGCTCTGCGGGAAGCCTGCTTCTCCCTCTCCCCCTGCTTGTGTTCACTCTTTGTCAAATATACAAATAAAATCTTTAAAATAATTATATTACTTGTAATATATGACTTAAAATAAAGTTGAATTAGATGTCACCTTTCAACTATGAGCAGATTATATACATACTCTCTGGAAATTCTTTAAAGGAGCACTTGATCAAAAATATGGAAGACCACTTATTTCACTAAGTCCTTACCTTAGAGTCTCATCTCTGCTTTTATCTTACCTGACCTCCTTCTAATATTTCTGGAATGACATTGGGTATGAACTCTGTGCCATCCCACTGCTTGCCAGAGCAGGGCCTTTCATAAACCACTCCTTTCTCAGCCTCTATTTTCTTTCCTTTCCTTTTTTTCTTTCTCTTCTTCTTTCTTTTAGATCTTTTATTTATTTGAGAGAGTGAGAGAGAGAGAGAGAAAGAGTAAGCATGAGTCAGGGTGAGGGACAGAATCAGAGGGAGAAGCAGACTCCCCGCTGAGCAGGGAGCCCCATGAGGGGCTGGATTCCAAGACCCTGAGATCAGAACCTGAGCCAAAGGCAGACATTTAACTGACTGAGCCACCCAGGTGCCTCTGCCTCTATTCCATCTGTAAGATCGGATACTATGCTCTCCATGCAAGGAGATAATTAGTAGGTGAATGTAAAACGGAAAACCTTAAGCAAGTAGAAGATGCAAGCACTCTGCTGGCCACAGGCATCCCCCCAGAGCAGCGTTCTTCCACGTCTCACTTCTCCCCTTGGAATCAATATGTTCAGAAATGCCTGGCTGGGGGCTGAGAGTGCAACTTAATAGGTTCTCTTACTCTAGATCCTATAGGCTCTCTTATACTTTTGACCCCATATCTATCTGACTCAAGCTCCTATAGATTGTATTACAGTTTCTGAAGGCATTGTCTGGCACAGAGGAATGTGTGTTCCCCAAACATCTGAGAATCCATTTCAGGAGGGTTTAAGTTTTACTCATTTTTTTTTAAGATTTTATTTATTTATTTGACAGACAGAGATCACAAGTAGGCAGAGAGGCAGGCAGAGAGAGAGGAGGAAGCAGGCTCCCCGCCGAGCAGAGAGCCTGATGCCGGGCTGGATCCCAGGACCCTGAGATCATGACCTGAGCTGAAGGCAGAGGCTTTAATCCACTGAGCCACCCAGGTGCCCCAAGTTTTACCCATTTGGTCCATAATTCAAACCAGTATTCTTTTGTCTAATGGAGACACAAGATTGGAGTAGAGGGGAAGGGACCGACCAGGCATCAGGAAATGTTTCTCTAGTAATTACTCTGAGTGTCACGATCCTGGGCTTGGTCACTGGAGATCAGAGAAATGTATGCCCTGAGTCTGTTGTAAGAGGCTCACCAACTGGCTGGGACCATATTTGAAAGCCAATAGTTACTGCAGTGGCTCATGCTGGGGTGGGATCAGGGAAGGGTTCCAGGAGGCAGAGCCTTCTAGACTGCGCCCCAAAGGCTGAACAGGAGTTTGCTGGACAGGAGAAAAGGCAGATGGAGGAGCATGGGCATAGACGGACAGATAGATGGATATGTGGATGGATGAAATGTGGCCTGTCTTGGCACAGGGAGACCACTGGGCAGCCAGGGAAGTGATAAGGGCAAAAGGACAGGGGTTAGCGGCCAGCACACACACGACTTTCAAAAGAGAATGTCTGAGAAAAAGGACACTCGAAGGTGAAAACTTGAGTCCTTGGGGCCAGGCTACAGGGTTAGGTTAACAGAAAGAAACCTGGTATTTGGGGTAGAAAGGAAATGTTGCTGGAAAGCTGTATGGCTTTCAGATGTGGCTAAGTCTTCCTTGATCTTCAGTAGAAGCCTAATCCAGTTCTGGGGAAATAATGAATGGGAAGAGAAAGGAATTCTCAATTCCTAGATCCATAGGAAGAGATGGTTGTGGTGTTCACATTTGGGATTAATTATCAAAGACCTACATACCTCCCCATAAACCTGGCTGTTTAGTCAGAAAGCAGATGATGCTCATGTCCGGGAGCGATGAGGACCTTGAACTGGGAGATGGGGTTAGGAGTTTGGCTCTGACAAAGTCATGCTTCCTCTCTGGAAGATGGAGATAACAAGAGTGTCCAATTCAGGACTAAATGAGAGGGTGTCTTGGAGAACAGCTGATGCAAAGGAGGAGAAGCCACAACTCTTACTGGGACAAGGCAGTTCTGGCATATCCCAGAGGCAAGGCCCTGGCCAGGGTTGTAGTTCCAGAGGATCAATCTCTTCTGCATACTGCTGGCAGAGTGAGATTTGTACTGCATAGATGTGATCCATAATTTGCTCCTCAATCTTCCATGGTTCCCTACTACCCTCTAGAGAAAGCCTAAATTCTTTAACTTGAACAATAAGGCCCTGCATGGTCAGGCACCCCCTCCCCCGCCCCCCGCCTTTCCTATCCTCACCTGAGACCCGTTATGGCTTCCCTGAGTGCCCCTGAGACCCTCAGAACTCCCAGGACATTTAGCTTCTTAGTGCTCAGCTCTCTACCTTGTTTTCACTTATCTGCCTTCCTCACAAGTCTATCAGGGGAGAACTCAATAAATATCTGCTGAATGAATGAATGAAAGGGGGGCAGTTCTAAGAAAACTGTACTGTACACTGGCCAAATGTCTTGAGAGGTATCTATTTCAGCAGGGTAGGAATTACCAGTAACCATAATTCACAGAGAAGGAGACTGAGGCTAAGGTAATCTCACTTCCTGACACTTAAATTCCTGAGCACAACGGGGCACCTGGGTGGCTCAGTGGGTTAAAGCCTCTGCCTTCGGCTCAGGTCGTGATCCCAGGGTCCTGGGATTGAGCCTCACGTCAGGGAGCCTGTTTCCCCCTCTCTCTCTGCCTGCCTCTCTGCCTACTTGTGATCTCTGTCTGTCAAATAAATAAATAAAATCTTAAAAAAAAAATTCCTGAGCACCTGTGGATGAGGCAGGCACTGTGTTGGGCCCTCACAGATGGTATCTTTGTGCCAGCTAAGAGCAACAGATGCAAGGCCAAGCACACCAGGTGACAGTTAAGGCCCTGAGACCTTGCAGAAGAGCTTAAACTTTTGTACTTCAGTTCTTCACAGGGCTGCTGAAGAGTTACAGGAACTAATGTGAGCCAAGTGCCCAGCATGGTGTCCAGTATACAGGATAGACTTAGCAAATATTTGATTCTAATGGGAGACATAGGCCCAGAAAAATTCCCTGAGCTAAGATGAGGAGGGTAGGACAGAGTCCTGTCCCTTCTTCTCTGACTTCAAGAGCCAGTGTCCTTGTGCGAATATGTGGTCCTGTGGGTCTCCTCAACCCAGAACTGACACAGTTCTGGTGGTTGGCCTGGGCTGGCTGGATGTGGAGGCCCCAGAGGAGGCTGTTGTAGCTGAGACCACTGCAGTCAAGTTCTACTTAAGAGGCAGCAAGGGCCCCCCAAGGTCACCCCAGGGAAATCCAAGAGGTTTTATCTGGGGTTCCAGCCTCCCCAAGGCCCATCAGTAACCTGTTTGCCCTAGCTGCCTGTCCCCCTTTAGCACCCTACTTCTTCCTCTTGGGGGCTGGGATGTTAGAAAGAGGGTTTCCTGTAGGGCAGTAATGTCCAGAGGTCACCATGTCTTCATACCTTAGCACCTTTATTTAACTGTATTTTCCGGAGGCCTGGGCTTCCTGAGGCTGGCATCTCATCTTTTGTTTTCCCAGCACCCAGCATATTGCCCGGAATACAGGAAATGGTTGCTGAATGAAGCAATGAATTACATTTCAGGACTCATCAGATTCTTAGTCTGTACAGGCACCCTAAACATACCTTTACCTTAGAGAAACCTCATGCCACCCTATGCATTGGAAGCCACAGATGAGGAAACTGAGGCCTGCGGCTATTAAGTGGACTGGCTCAAGGCCAAACAAGGGCAACTCTGTGGCTCTCAGGATGGTCTGTGGGAAAGTAAAAGGTTGAGAGGAACCTTGATGAATTGAGGCAATTGGCAGGGTATAACTGTCAGTCAGAAATGCTTAGCTCAAATTATTAGGTGTGAAGAAGGAAACAGTCAAAGCTTCCCCACTGAATTGCCCAGAAGGGGTTGGCAGGAGCGACTCCTTAGCAGAACAAGGGCTGGTCCCTGTAGGGCGGGACCCCGGGTGTAGACCCTGCCCTTCTCTGGCTGGTCCTAGTGCACAGAACACCGCCAACCTTACTTTGTACTTGGGAAACTTCAGAGTACCTCAGAAGCCTCCTGGGGTCATTTTGGTCGGGGACATTACTCTGGTTCCAGGGGGGAATCTACCCTCTAAGAAAGTGGGCTTGCTGTCTTGGCAGGGCATGCATCCAGGCACTTATGGTGTGTTAAGCCTGTGTTTACTTGTGTGCCTCCATGGCTGGTCTGTGGGTCTTGGAGAGTAGGAGGTTAGGGGCATCCTGAGCTCCTAGCCTATCGGGGCCAATCTCGGGGTGAAGGTCCGGAAAGGCTGAAGGGTGGAGTTTAGGGATCCCTGTGGCGATGCCCTGCAGGGCAAGGCCAAAAGCGGCCTTTCTCCCAAGTGGGCTCACAGATAACAGAAGGGCAGCGGGTAAACACTCCACTGAGGCAATAATTATGCACATTTACTAAGCCCAGGGAGGAATGGTGGTCACGTGGCTCTCGAGGGCGGTGCCCTCAGCTTTGAGATGGAGTTAGCTCTAATCACAGAAGGCTTTCTGGAGGAGGCGGGATTTTTATGGCGGTAGATCGTGGTTTTCTCTGAACAGCGAGGATGCCCTTAGCATTTTAGGTAACAGCTAGCTGCCTCGGTGAGCTTTTTGCCGGGGCACAGGCCCAGGGGGCGACGAAGTCAGACCGAATTGGGGGACGGGCCTAGGGGGCCGGAGTCCCGGGGTGAGGCTGGGTTTGGGTTCCTTGATCGTCCTTGCGCCGTCTTTGATGATTGGACGCATCGTGGCCGCTCCAGGCCAGGGTTGCGGGGCCCGGGGCGCTGGGTGCAGGCCTCGAGGTCCAAGGCGCCCTGGGAGCAGACACCACCCGGCCGAAGATGAGGCCATTAGGCCTTGCTGGGCCAGCGGGGCGGTCCACCCTCCCAACGCAGTTCCGCCGGGGTCCCGAAGCCCGGCTGGCAGGGGCAAAGCGCGCGCTCCCAGGGGGATCAGTCAGGGCTGCGGAGCCGGCGGCCTGCGTTGGGCGGCTGTGGCACGAGAGGGCCATCTGCCTGGGTGCGGAGAACTGCAGCGTCCGCGGTGCGAGGCGCGGCCCCTCCGGGCCCCCAGCCCGCGTCCCCTGCCCCGCGCGCACACACCTTCTGACGCCCGCCCGCGGCCGCGGCCCGAGTCCCGGTGCCAGGCCCAGACCTAGACTAGGCGCGGGAGGCGGTGCAGGGATTAGTGGACCCCTCCCCCCAGCGCTCCCCTCGCCCCGCCCGAGGCAGCGAGGACCCCTGGGCCCGGGGGTGGTGAGGGAGCTTCGTCCCGGCGCTGCCCGGTCTGGGGACACAGCATCATTGGGCGGGGGCCGCACGGCGGCAGGCCGAGGTGCGGGCGCGCTGTCAGGCTGCTGCCCCGCTCGGGTGCGGGGGGTGGGCTCAGCGCGGGGGTCGCCTGGCCTCATCCCCCGGTCGAGGCTACGGCAGGGCAAGCAGTGCCCGGGGCGGGTAACCCGACCCGACCCGTCTCCCGGTCGCAGCTCAACCCGCAAGGCCGGGCAGGGGGAGGGAGAGAAATGGGGGGGAGGGGGAAGGGAAAGGGTGGTGGGTGAGGGGCTGTGGGGACCGCTGGGCCGAGTCCCCGGCCTGTCTGCGCTGCTCTAGGGCGGCTGCCTGTGTTGCCTGGGACGAGCCAGCCCCCTGCCTCGCGGGCGTCGGGCCTGCGGCAGAAGGGAGCCCTGAGGCTGCACAAGCTTGGCTCGGGGAGGCAGACCCGAGCTGCTGCCTCCATTTTGTTTCCTGCTCAGCTTGGTCTGTGGTGGTGGTGGTGTGGGTTTGGGGTGCGGCCGGGCAGGGGGTTCACCTGCGGCCGCGCCTGCTCGGGGCCTGAGGCCTCGAAGACCCCAGCCCAAGCCCCCAGGTGAGCCCCGCGGTAGGAGGGGGGTTGCCTTGGCTTCGGGCCGAGCCGAGCGGGCTGAGGGCAGGTGCCCAGTGGATGGGGAGACGGGCTGTAACCTAAGATGGAGGTCGGGACTGACGCGGGCCCGAGCGGGGCTGGCGGGGCGGTCGGACAGGCCTCAGCCGGGCCAGGTGCCGCCGGGGTTGGGGCTCGAGTTGGGTAGGCTGCAGGAGCCGTGTATAACTCGGGGCCGGCGCAGCGCCCCGAGGTAGGCTAGGAGAGCTGAGTGCCACCCACGACGCCCGCAGGCCCAGACACTCCGGGGAGGCGCGCGAGGCCCCTGGGGAGCCTGCCTCAGGCCCCGCCCGGGCAGCCTGGCCGGCCCGTAGGCCCGGGCCGCGAGCGGGCGCACAAGGGGAGGGGAGGGGGCGGCAGCGGCGGCTCCGCTGATTGGGCGGCGCGCTCGCGAGCCCGATTTCACCCGCCCTGAACCCCGAAGAGTGAGGCGAGGGAGCGCGCGCGCGGTGGGGGAAGGGGTGCGCGCGCACTCGGTGCCCCAGCCGCACGCGGGCCGGCGCGAGGCGCTGGGTCGCACGCGCCGCCGCGGGGGCGCGCGCGGTGGGGGTGTGAGGAGGAGGAGGCGGCGGCGGAATAGGCCGGGGCAGGTCGCGCTCGCTGCCTTCTCCCCTGAAGAGAGACGCGGGGGGAGGGGGGTGCGGCGAGCGGCTTCGCTCTCTCCCCAAGGCTCCGCTCGCGCCCCAGTGTAATGAGGGTCACCCCCTCCCCCCAGCCGGCCCGGGAGGGGGCGCGGGGCACGGTAACTAGTGCGCTGGGGTGGGTGGCGGGCAGGCGCGAGGTGGAGGGAGGAGGTGGCCGGGCGGGGAAGATGGTGGTGGCCGTGAGGTGAGGGGTGCGGGGGAGGGCCGGGCGCGGCGCGGTGTTGGTGGCCCGCGGCGTTGTAGCCGCGGGCCCCCCTCCCCCTCCATCACTACCAGCCGGGCTCAGGCCTAGCCGGCCGGGCCGCCGCGAACTTCCTCCCGGCGCGGCCCGTGCCCCGCCGGCCTCCCGCGCGCACCTCGGCCTCCGCCTCCCTTCAGGTAGCCGGCTGGTGGGCGCGGGGCCGGCGGCCCTCCTGCAGCAAACTTTGCTTGCTGCTTAATATTGATGAGTGCGATCGGCTTGGCCAGGAGGTGCTGCCGCGGCTGCGGGAAGGAGCGCGGCCCGGGCAGGCGGCGGCGGCGGCGTCGGCAGCAGCCATGTTTGTCAAGCTGTAGCAGCTGCTGCTGCCCTGACTCGGCTTCACCGGCTGCCTCCGTTTCTCTCCCCCTGCCGCGTCCCGGCCTCTGGGCCTGGCAGCCGTGGACTGAACAGTCCTGCAGTCTGGACGGCGAGGTTCGGGGTGTACCCGCTTCGGCCGACTCGCCTGCGGCCTGGGCACGGCCGCTGCAAGGGCTTCAGCGCCGGCTGGGCGCAGGGTGCAGCGCTATTGTGACCGCTGCGCTCGAGCGAGCCAGGAAGGAGGGGGGGTAACGTTTTTGTGCAGCGTCCGGGACCCCCCTCGAACCCTACAGCCCCCTCCCTTTTGGAGATCCGGCCGCTGGACCCCCCCTTAGCGGGGGATGGGGAGGACGATTCCTGTTTGAGATTTAGGAATTTCTACTGCCAAAGGGATTTTAATTTTAGTTCAGCCCAACTGTCCACCAGTCTGCAGTGCAGGAAAAAGGGACGGGCTGTTTGCATGTGGCAAGATCTGCCCAGCTCCGGGAAGATGGAGTTTGTGGAGGCTCACCGAGGCCATTTTTCCATCGTCAGCTGGGGAACTTTTTCCGCCCATGGAAGTGCAGCAGAAAGGCATCGAGGCCACTAGGCCTTGAGAAGTGGCTGCCATTTTGAAGATCAGAGTCAGATGGCCTATATATAAACTCCGATTAATTGCTGTTTTTGGATTCCAGGTTGATGCTGGCGCAGGATGGATCAGACCTGTGAACTATCTAGAAGAAATTGTCTGCTGCCCTTTTCCAATCCAGTGAATTTAGATGCCCCTGAAGACAAGGACAGCCCTTTCGGTAATGGTCAATCCAATTTTTCTGAGCCACTTAATGGGTGTACTATGCAGTTATCGACTGCCAGTGGAACATCCCAAAATGCTTATGGACAAGATTCTCCATCTTGTTACATTCCACTGCGGAGACTACAGGATTTGGCCTCCATGATCAATGTAGAGTATGTAAATGGGTCTGCTGATGGATCAGAATCCTTTCAAGACCCTGAAAAAAGTGATTCAAGAGCTCAGTCGCCAGTTGTTTGCACTTCCTTGAGTCCTGGTGGTCCAACAGCACTTGCTATGAAACAGGAACCCTCTTGTAATAACTCCCCTGAACTCCAGGTAAAAGTAACAAAGACTATCAAGAATGGCTTTCTGCACTTTGAGAATTTTACTTGTGTGGACGATGCAGATGTAGATTCTGAAATGGACCCAGAACAGCCAGTCACAGAGGATGAGAGTATAGAGGAGATCTTTGAGGAAACTCAGACCAATGCCACCTGCAATTATGAGCCTAAATCAGAGAATGGTGTAGACATGGCCATGGGAAATGAACAAGACAGCACATCAGAGAGTAGACACGGTGCAGTCAAATCGCCATTCTTGCCATTAGCTCCTCAAACTGAAACACAGAAAAATAAGCAAAGAAATGAAGTGGACGGCAGCAATGAAAAAGCAGCCCTTCTCCCAGCCCCCTTTTCACTAGGAGATACAAACATTACCATAGAAGAGCAATTAAACTCAATAAATTTATCTTTTCAGGATGATCCAGACTCCAGTACCAGTACATTAGGAAACATGCTAGAATTACCTGGAACTTCATCATCATCTACTTCACAGGAATTGCCATTTGTAAGCAGTTTTTGGTACAACTTAAATATATACATGAATGTATATATACAGGCAACTTAAAGGGAAATGTAACTAATTGGTCTTTGGTTGCTTATCAGTTCACAGCTGAGAGCCTATTGCTAATGATAGGCTTTTTGGGGAAATTTTACTTTGGTTTTTAAATTTATCTGTTGTAAGAGTTTGGTTCTTTTCAGATTTTTCTGGTTAAGTTTCCATCGAGGACTGCCTAAGAGTTAAAACTTCAAGGGCATTTGATTGAGTTCAGATTTTATTTTTCAAGTGGAGGTATACATTTGTTTTTTTTGTTCTTGTTTTTTTCTTTAAATGCTTTGGCTTGCTGGTATCACGAGCATAGGTGAACCAATTAATTTCCTGGAGTCCTTTTTCCAACACAAGGCATGGCTTATTTTTTTAGTTGATGGGGTGACTCTTGCTTCAGGTTGGAGTGCATTTTGGGTACAAATTGAAAGTAGCTAAGATGAGGAGACCTTGGACATCAGTCAAAATTTAAATTAGGCCAGTTTTTCTGAACTACCTGTTGGGAAAGTATAGCATCCTATGCTTTAGATAAATGCCACCATCAGAGCCTTGAGCTTTTTTGAGCCTTTTCTGGTTTTTAGTTTCGAAGTTTATGTATGTATACATGGGTGTGGTATGTGTACGTGTGAAGAAATAGAAGAACTAATTTAAGTTTTTACTTGGTAGTGCTGTGCACTATAAATGATAAAGTTCCTTTTTTGAAATTTTTGCAGAATTTCTTGATCAGTTAGCAGAATGATCAGTTGATTTCTTATAGTCTCAGTTTCATCATTTTTTTTTTTTAAGATTTTATTTATTTATTTGACAGATAGAGATCACAAGTAGAGAGGCAGGCAGAGAAAGAGAGGAGGAAGCAGGCTCCCTGCTGAGCAGAGAGCCCGGTTCAATCCCAGGTCCTGGGATCTTGACCCGAGCCAAAGGCAGAGTCTTTACCCGCTGAGCCAGTTTCATCATCTTTAAAATCAAACTTCTTAGTTGTTAAAAGGTAGCCCTCAGCTTTAAATACTTGATTCTAATTTTATTTTCTTCCCAGATGAATTGTTAGGTCATCTGTAGTGTCACCACAGAGGATCTCCCCACCTCCTGATGACTCTGAATCTTTAAAGATTTAATCAGAAAAAATTTTATGGGGTGGTCGTTTTGAGTACATTAAACATTCATTTTATCATGTAGCCTTGATAGCCTTGATGTTCTTTAAAGTCACAAGAATGTGGGTGTGTCACTTTTGTTTGTTGATTCATTTATGAAATATGCTTTAGTATTTCTTGGTTTCTTAACTTGGCAGTTGCAGATTTTAAAAATTTGTTTTGGTAATTATCTTGAGTCTGTATTGTTCTAGGTATTTTTTAGGGTTGATAGGCTGTATTGGCATTTGAGTCTGTATTGTTCTAGGTATTTTTTAGGGTTGATAGGCTGTATTGGCAACCTTCTGGCAGCTTAGACAAACCCTTTTCCTTGGGTTCATGTTGAAATTATTTTATGTGTATAGTTTTGCCTTTGTATTTACATAAAACCCTAGATCTGACAGTAGAGGTAGATAATTCTCTAGAAGCATATATATAGAAATATAAATCTGTTGTTTCTCATCAAAAGAGATGTCAGTGGAATATTGGCTCATTTATAAACAGTTGAAAATATTGGAGCCCATAGACAATATGTTAGGTATCTAAACTGGGAGTTAGAAAACTTGTATAAGTAGAATTTTTTTTTTCCTGGCAGGAAGTCTAAATTGCTTAAAGACTTTATGGGCTTGAAGAGGCAAGTAATCTGTTTATTTTAGGCCTTTGGTTTAAGGTTGTGGATGCAATCTGTAGCTTTGATTTTTGCTTTTGATATATTTTTTTTAAGATTTTATTTATTTATTTGACAGATCACACTTAGGCAGAGAGGCAGGCAGAGAGAGAGGGGGGAAGCAGGCTCCCCGCTGAGCAGAGAGCCCGATGTGGGACTCCATCCCAGGACCCTGAGATCATGACCTGAGCCAAAGGCAGCGGCTTCACCCACTGAGCCACCCAGGTGCCCTGCCTTTGATATTTTTTAACTGAAGATTTGAAAAAGTCAAATCAATATGAGAATGCAGATTCAGCTGAACAATATAGCTTGGGAAAGGTGTAATTAAAAATAATTTTATATGGTCACACACTTAATACATACAGACCATTCACGGTTGA
This sequence comes from Taxidea taxus jeffersonii, assembly GCA_003697995.1. Taxonomy (NCBI): domain Eukaryota; kingdom Metazoa; phylum Chordata; class Mammalia; order Carnivora; family Mustelidae; genus Taxidea; species Taxidea taxus. The sequence goes on along the minus strand of ML106076.1, from coordinate 2,059 downwards.
TAACATTGATACAGCAGGTATAGATTATAAGCACAGGGCTAGAAATTTTATTTTTCTTTAAGATTTATTGTATTTTTTTTGAGAGAGAGCGCATAAGTGATCACGAATGAGCTCACAGGCAGAGGGGCAGAGGAAGAGGGAGAGAAATCCTAAGCAGACCCAGCACTGAGCACGGAGCCCAACGCAGGGCTTGATCTCAGGACCAGAGATCATGACCTGAGCTGAAACCAAGAGAGCCACTCAACTGACTGAGCCACCTAGGCTCCTCAGGGCTGGAAATTTTAGAAAATCATGAGCAAATGCTATTTGTCCTTTTGTTCTGTCTGATATTATGATAGAATAAGATTTTCTTACGCAACAGTATGAATAGTTACTAGGATTATATACTCCCTGTCTAGAATTAGAGAAAGACAACATGATTCAAGATTATATTACCTGTTGTTTGGTGTATCTAGCTACAAGCAGACTGTTTATGTCCTGTCATAAGTAAGCAGCCTCAACAGTTTCTCCTTATATGCTTCTTTAAAGATTTTATTTATTTATTTATTTGAGAGAGAAAGAGAAAGCCTGAGTAGGAGGGAGGGGCAGAGGGAGATGTAGACTACCTGCTGAACAGGGACCCTGACTTGGATCTCTATGCCAGGACTCCAGGATCATGACCTGACTAGAAGGCAGACGCATAAACACATGAGCCAACCAGGCTCCCCCGTTAAGTGCTTTTAAGTTACTTTGTCTGAGCATAGTGATATGAAATAATTGTCATAGTTAATAGTCCTGACTGGATGCTTTTGTATTTGGGTGTACAGTGCTTCATAATATGTAGGTGCTTGATAAAATATTGAAGGAAAGTTGGTCCTAGAGCTACAAGCTTAAACAGGCAATAACTTACAGATTATTAAGTGCTTTGGTCTATATTGTCTCACTGGGTCTTCATAGCCTTGTTGTAAAAAGGGATGTCATAAATGACATAGGTCTTCCTTCAAGGCACTTAAGATTATTAGCGACAAGACTAAAACCCTTGAAATCAGAATTATCTCAGTACTCTTGGTTTTCTGTAGTGACTTCTGATCGTCTCTGACACTCTGCTGGGCCTGGTTTACTCACTAGGCTGATTTGTAGCAGTTGTTTGTTTTCTACTCTTTTTTTTTTTTTCAAAGATTTTATCCATCTGTTTGACAGACAGAGATCACCAGCAGGCAGAGAGGCAGGTAGAGAGAGAGAAGGGGAAGCAGGCTCCCCGCTGAGCAGAGAGCCCGATGTGGGGTTCGATCCCAGGACTCTGGGATCGTGACCTGAGCCAAAGGCAGAGGCTTTAACCCACTGAGCCACTCAGGCGCCCCTTACCTTAGATATTTTATAGAGATTTTATACTATGGTGGTATCTATGAATTTAGGGATAGTCAAGACTTTCAGGATGTAGCTAGCTCAGGCTCGTCTGATGTATATATTATACTCTATTTAAAGAAGATCCCTGAAAATGAATCCACTTAAAATGGGGACAAACATTTCATAATGAGAAAATGGTTTACTTAGGATTTTATATTAAAAAGTGAAATTAAGAATTATGAAAGAATGGGGCGCCTGGGAATCAGCTGATTCCAAGAGTGGGATGCGTAACTGACTGGGCCATCCAGGCGCCCCTTTTTTGCCATTTAAAAATAGATATTTTGGGGGTACCTGAGTGGCTCAGTCATTAAGCATCTGCCTTCAGCTCAGATCATGATCCCAGGTCCTGGATTTGAGCCCCTCTTTGGGCTTCCTGCTCAGCAGGAAGCCTGCTTCTCCCTCTCCCACTGTGTCTCTCTGTCAAATAAATAAATAAAATCATAGAAAAAATAGATATTTTGTGGGCATCTGGGTGCCTTAGTTGGTTAAGTGTCTGCTTTCGGCTCAGGTCATAATCCTAGGGTCCTGGGATAGAGCCTCACGTCAGGGTTCCTGGTCAGCGGGGAGCCTGCTTCTTCCTCTCTTCCCCACTCATGCTTTCTCTCAGTATGTCTGTCTTTCTCTCTGTCTCTCTCATATAAATAAATGAAATCCTTTAAAAATATATAAAAAG
>ML106075.1:31360-59964 GCA_003697995.1 Taxidea taxus jeffersonii | reverse complement strand
TAAATAAATAAATAAATAAATAAATAAATAAATAAAATCTTTTAAAAAATTGGTTAAAGATATAAATATAACAGTATAATGATAAAACTCTCAAACACTTTTTTTTAAAAGATTTTATTTATTTATTTGACAGACAGAGATCACAAGTAGGTAGAGAGGCAGGCAGAGAGAGAGAGAGAGGAGGAAGCAGGCTCCCTGTGGAGCAGAGAGCCCGACGTGGGGCTCGATCCCAGGACCCTGGGATCATGACCTGAGCCGAAGGCAGAGGCTTTAACCCACTGAGCCACCCAGGTGCCCCTCAAACACTTTTAACATGTAGATCTTTGTGACTTTGGAGTAGGCAACGATTTCCTAGATGTGGTCTACTGAAGCACAAGATCCAAAGAGTGAATTGGATTTCACCAAACTTTAAGTTTTGTGCTTTAATGACACTATCAAGAAGCAATAAGAGGGATGCCTGGGAGGCTTCGTTGGTTAAGCATCTGCCCTCGGCTCAGGTCATGATCCCAAGGTCCTGGGATCGAGCCTGCATCAGGTTCCAGGCCCAGCGGGGAGCCTGCTTCCTCCTTCTGCCTCCCTCTCCTCCCTCACTTGTGTTCTCTCTCTCTTCACTCACTCTCTCTCAAATAAATGAGTAAATAAAAATCTTTAAGAAAGCAAAAAGATAGCCCATGGGGTGGTAGAAGATATTTGCAAACCATATATCTAAAAAGGGCCTACTATCCAGAATATATGTAAAGAATTCTTACAACTCAACAAGAGAAAGACAACCCAAATAAAAATGGCAGAAGACTTGAATAAACATATCTTGTTTATTCAAACATATCGTTGAATAAATGAAATACAAAAGTGCCAAGAAGCACATGAAAAAACTGCTCACTATGATTAGTCATCAGGGGACTGCAAATCAAAGCCCCATGAGATACCATTTTATGCCCGCTAGGATGACAATAACAACAACAATAATAATGTCAGACAATAGCATGCATGCGTTGGCAAGGATGTAAAGAAATTGGGATCCTCATACATGGCAGGTGGGCACGTTGAATGGTATGGTCATTTTGGAAAACCAGTTTGGCAGCTCCTGAGAAGGTTAAATATGGAGTTATTTAATATATGGAGCTATTCTACTTCGACGTATATACACAGGAGAATTGAAATCAGATGTTCACCCCAAAGCTTAAACACAAACATTCGTAGCAGCATTATTCATAACAGCCAAGAAGTAGGAACAATCCAAATGGCCATCAACTGATGAACGAAGAAATAAAAAGTGGGATATCCATACTGTGAAGTATTTATTCTGTCAAGAGGAATGGAGTATTGATACCTGCTCCCGTGTGAATGAACCTTGACAACATTGTTAAGTGAAAGACGCCAGACATTAGAGGTCACATATATGATTCCATTTAAATGAAATGTCTCGGGGTGTCTGGCAGTGCAGTTAGTTAAGCGTCTGACTCTTGATTTTGGCTCAGGTCATGATCTCGGGCTCTGCTCCCAGTGAGGGGGGAGTCTGCTTGGGATTCTCTCTCTCTCTCCTTCTCCCTCTCCCCTCCCCCACATTCATGTGTACCCACTTGCTTTCTCTCTAAATAAGTACATACATAAATAAATGGAATATCTGGAATAGGCAAATTCATGGGAACAAAAAAACGGACTAGTGATTGCCAGGAGTTGGAGGAGGAGAAGAATGTAGAATGACGGCTAGTGGGTAGGAGGTTTACTTGGGAGTGATGGAAATGTTCTGAAATTCGATAGTGGAGACAGTTGCATAGCCTTGTGAATATACTAAAAATCACTGATGAGTTTTACGATATGTGAAATTGTACCTCAAAGAGATGTTCTTCTGGGACGCCTGGGTGGCTCAGTTGGTTGGGCGGCTGCCTTCGACTCAGGTCATAATCCCAGCGTCCTGGGATGGAGTCCCACATCGGGCTCCTTGCTCAGCAGTGAGCCTGCTTCTCCCTCTGCCTGCCACTCTGTCTGCCTGTGCTTGCTCCTGCGCTCTCTCTCTATCTGGCAAATAAATAAATAAAATCTTTTTTAAAAAAAGAGAGATGTTCTTCTGCCTTCTCTAGTTCTGAGTGTCCTTAATGGGGTGGAAACACTATACATATTCCAAGAAGAAGGAATCACATGAACAAAGTCACAGAGATGGGAGAGACAGGTGTCAGGGAGTGCTAGATGTGGATGGAACACAGGTGTGTGTACAGAGGAATCAGGGGACTGAGCTGAAAAGATCAGTTGGGATCAGAATGTCAAGCCAGTCAGTCATTGAGTAAGTCGTGTGTGTGTGTGTGTGTGTGTGTGTGTGTGTGTGTGTGTGTATTTAAAAACACTTCTTTGGGCATTTGAAAAAAAGACCTGGCTCTCCCCATGCACTGCCCAGCAGTCTAGCTCTGGTGGCATTAAACAAATACTTCATTCAAATTCAGTTACCCAGTTATCAGAGTGAAGGGCCGGAAGCTTGGGAAACAGGTGATGGAGGATCCCTGCTGTGAAGAGATCCAGGGAAGCATTCTGGGGAAAGAGGAGGTTCAAGGCCAGTGGCTTTGGGCTGACTGTGAGGGCAGCTGGGAGCCATTTAAAGGGGTGGGCCTGGAGGGAGAAGGGCCATAGGAAGACTTAGCCACTGGTCTCTTCAACTCATCACCCAAGGCTCTTGGCAGTGCTGATCTTGCCAGACACCTGAGTTGGATCCTTCGGACGCTCAGGTGGGCAGGGTCCTCTGGAGCTCCACACCAGTCCCGATCAGAGCTACACACTTGTGGTGGAGACGCCCACTTTGGGAAACCCGGCCTCAGTTCCCTGCCACTGGGTGAGTCTGACTTTGGGGTTGGGTCTGGACTCAGATCCTGGGTTAGTAACTTACAAACTGTGGGACGCAAGGCAAGAGTTACTTAGCCTCAGAGCCGTTGAAGAAAGGCTTTTAAATGGCGCATGACACTGTTTACCTGAACATTTAATACAGGCCTTTCACCGCCCTATCTCACTCATGTGAATTAGAGGTTAGAGGCAACGAGAGGGGAAGGGATTTGAGGGCAAAAGGGCCTTTAAAATTTTGTTTCTGAGCATCTTCGCTCCTACCCCATAGGAAGAAAAGAAGGAAGAACACCATGATTGCTTGGGGCCATGGCTGGGCCTCCATGTCCACGTGAACTTGAAGCCTGACTCACTTCACAGATGCTCCTGGCTTCTGTGGCTTTGCCTCCTGCTTCCGGATCAAAATTTAGTTTGGCGAGCATTGGCCAAGGGCCAGCCAGGCGCCAGGCTCTGGGAGGTTCTGAGGGACACAGATGTGGCTCACATATGGCCTGGGCTTAGTACATGTCCCCTCTACCGAGGGACACGTTTGGTGCTGTTATGACATGACCTGAGGGCTATGGTGACTCAAGGCAGGGAGAGGCTAGTTCCAACCGATAGAAAGGAGAAGGATTTCAGCAGGTGAAAATGTCCACACCGACTTATAAGCTCTTTCAAGAGGAAAACTTCCCTTCCCACATCAGAGCTGCCGAGATGTGCTTGGGGCCTGTAGTTCTATGACAATTCAGCTGACTCACTGACAAGTCCTGCAGCCCTCGGCTTCCTAGTGCTACCTGCACACCAGTCCCGGAAACCCCTTCTTTGTGGCCAGGGCTTGTGAGACACAATTCTTGCCTTTATTTAGCAAACAAACAAACATACTGTGGCAAGGAAATCTCATGAAAACAGCAAACACCTGCCTGCCTCCTTCTACCTGCTCGTCTTGCTCCCCCGTGCCCCCGGAGGATTGTAAGCGCCTTGAAGCCACGACTTCCTCCGCGGAGAGGTGGAGTTTGGCCTGTGGCCTGGGCTCCTGGCACTTATTTTTTCCTAGGATTGTCTTTCTGGAAAGAAGGGTGGCCAAGACAGCTGGGTTGAGCATGGGGCTTTGAAAAAGTGGGAGCTTGGGAACGGAGCATGGAGCTGCCCCCTGCCTGGGAGAGTTGCCTCTGTTAGCCATTAGGGTGCAAGGGGTCAGTCACCTGGACTGCCCCCATTGTACTGGTTGCTATGGGCTCCTATTGTTTAAAAAAAAAAAAAAACGAGCCAAGTGGAGGCTTGCTTAAGGAGCTTTTGTTCAGTGGGAAAAAGTGCTTCTACCTTGGAACAGGAAAGGCGTCAGCAGTGGTGGGAGAAAGGGTGGACTGTCTTCTTCACAGAGAGCCACCTGCTGGCCCTTCCCTGTAAGCACGGCTCCTGGAGCCGCCTCCCTGGGGGCAGAGCTCTATTCTGGTTCTGGGCGAGGGGAAATGGCTCCTCAGCCCAAGGGAAAGGCTCCTCTCCAACACAGTGTACCAGGCAGCTGCCCACTTTGGTCTACCTCACTGTGGCTTTCAGGGACCCACGGCCCCTGCCCATGGGCTTCCTGACCACCCCCTCCCTCATCCCAGTCCCACCAGCCCTGCCGCCCTCCCCAGGGCCTTTGCACTTCCTTCCCTAGGTTCAGGGTTCCTCTCTCTGGGATCTTCCCAGGCTGGCTCCTTCTCATGGCTCCTGTGTCAGCTCAAATAAGCGTCTCTCAGAAAGGCCCTTCTGGACTCCTCTGTCTCAAGCAGTCCCCGAATCAAGGCATTCTATACCACACTTCTTGGCTTCATTTTACTCATGTGCTATTTCATGGCACCTAAAATGGTCTCATTCATTCACGTCCTTTCACCCTTGTGTGTCATCCATGTTAGGTCTCAGAGAGCAAGGCCTCAGAGAGCAAGGTCTGTTCCATCTCTATTTCTCTGGCATCAAAGACCGTACCTGGCTTGTGTTCGGTGTCCAGTAGGCATAAGCGGAAAATCACAGATAGAACTGAAAGCATAGAACCTGAAAAGGTAGACGCTTTGGAGCCCAGACGGGTCTGTCTGAGGCTGTGCTGGATTCCTCCTCATTCCCTCGAAAATTCTATCGAAGGGCCTCTTTCTGTGTCTAGCACCCGTGTTCCTCGGGGACTATATCTTGGTTACCAGGAATTTGGTTCTTTCCACCTCCTGATGTTGCTCTGTCCCTTTCTTGGTTCAGTTTGTCCCCACATGTTTTAATGGCTTAAGCAGGGGCTGTGTGGATAGGGGAAGCCACCTTCCATCTTTGAGGAGCCAGCCACCGAGACTCCCCCCGCCCAGCTTCCTCAAGGAGGCTCCCTCAGATTCTGGGGGGCACCTGCTCATTGGCCCAGACTCAGCCAAATGTGTTCCCTTATTCCTCGCTTTAGTTTCTTCCAGGTGTGTGTGTGTGTGTACAGCCCTGGTGTACACACACACACACACACACACATGCGCACGTGCGCGCGTGCGCATGGAGTCTTTTTTCCCACTGACATCTAGAAAAAAGCAGCTTTAGCCATCGATTCAATGCACCATGAATGTCCAGTGACTTCTCCACATTCTTTGGGGGTTATTTTCTTGTAATCACCCCTGGCTCCCAGTTCCTGCTTTCTTCTTTTGTGGCTCTGCTCTTTCTGTTCTTCTCTTCAACATTGGACTCATCCTTAAAATGGAGCCCATCCTTGGGTTCTTCCAACACAAACAAAAACAAGCAAACAAACAGTCCCACTCATGCATGGGAATTTGTAGGGAAGATTTTGGAGCAGAATCCAGAGGAAGATGGAGGGGCTGTGAGTGCAACAGGATGTAGCTCTACATGGAGAATCACTGTTGTGGGGTGCCTGGGTGGCGCAGTTGACCCTTGGTTCCAGCTCAGGTCATGATCTCAAGGTCTTGAGATCCAGCTCCGTGTTGGGCTCCCCATTTTCCCGGACCCTCCTTCATCCACCTTTCTTTTTCTCACCCTTTCCTTCTGGGTTTCTCCCCACTAATTCCAGTTCCTGGGATGAGTTGTGCAAGCCGTCCAACTCCACGCCAGCCTCTCTTCCCACACTCTACGTATCCCAACTTGTCAAGGTGCTCGGCAGATCCTGACGGCTTCCTGTTTGTTCAGAGCCCTTCTCCTCAGAAGGCAACTGTGGTCTAAACACATTTTCCTCTCCTCTACAAGTGAGTTCTCCCAGGGAAGGCCAGTGGGAACCTGATGGCCTGGGTATCATCCAAAAGAATGACCCCGCAAAGTACTCTTCTGCTTACTTCCTGATTGATTCTGAGATGCTAACTGGCTCGAGGATGCTGAGGAGTGGCTGAAACCAAACTATTGAAGTTTCTAGAACAGCTTTATCTCCACAGGCCAGCCGGGAGTCCCTGAGACCCATCTGCCTTTTTCCTGGGAGTGTCCGCCCACCCCACCCCCACACCTCCTAGGGTGAACCAGCAGTTTTCACAAGCTTTTCTCAGCCTGGGACTTAATACAAAGAAACACGAAAGAATCTTTCCACTTTTCATCCTGGCAGAGGCCAAGCTGGGCGGGAGGCAGAGCGCTCCTTGTTTCTCGAGAGGGCTGCTCTGTGCAGCAAACCCAGGAATGAGAAGGGGATCAGAGAGGCATAGAGGGTGTGAGCTCAGTGGCCTTTGGAAAACCTGCAGAGACGCACCCCCTTCTCTGTAGCTGTGGGACTCCAAGTCCAGAGCAGTGAAGCAATGAACTCCCTCAGGGTCACAAATTAAGGCTATGTGATTTATAGTCCACCGTTCAGTTTGAAGAGGAAGCAGGAGTCCCCTTGGGTGGCCCTGGCTCCGGGACAGGCCCACTTAAGGGATGTCGAGGCTGCTGGAGGGAACTTGCAGCTCTTCGAAGCAAGGAAAAATGAGTCAATGGCTCATTCTTTTGAGCTGTTGAACTTGAAACGCCTCAGCGGTGGTTCAGTACTTGAAGTGGTAGGCGCTTTTGGTGAGGGGCTGGAAGGTGTCAGGAAGGATCCAGAAGACAGAGGTTAGGTTCTTTGAGCCATCTGGGGGGAGGAGGAGGACAAGGGCAGGAGGTGGGTTCCTCCCCAGTGATGAAATGGAGATGCATAGATGGATCAATCCACTGTCCTCTCTTTCCTGCCCAGACTGCTGTGCCAATGGGATCCAGTTGACTTTTTCTTCCATGGAATGGCTACTGGGTCAACAGGAATCGGAGGAAACAATCGGTGCATAAGATTGTTTGTGACATGAGATTGTTGTGAATTGTTCTGCTCAACAAGTAGATCTCAGGCATCCAGGCGGCATCATGTGCAAAGCCAGGTGTGTTGTGGGGGAACAGGAGAAAGTGTTTCCAGTCCTGTTATACCCAGCACCGGACAATCTTATGAGGAAGCCGAGACCCATCTAGGTGGTGAAGGACAGAGCATGAGACTGACGAGCTCCATTGCCACCCGTCAAGGTGCAGACAATATGTGTTCTGGAAAGGCACGAGGAAAAGGGGTCAGGGGAAGGGACCACGAGGGGGTGGAACCTCAGCTCTAGTGAAAGTGTGTGTATCCCCTCCCCCGAGGCTCTGACACAGCAGGTGCTCCAAGAGACCTCAGTGATGGAGGGAGAGGAGGGCAGGCGGAACAGCGGAGTGGATGTGGAGGAGAGCAGATGCCCGCAAGAACCAGCCCAACCTGGAAGAGCAGAGAAGGTTTGTGGTCAACCTGCCGGCAGGGCGGGAGGACTGGACTGTCTCTAGGCAGAGTCTGGACTTGCTCTGAGGTCCAGGGAACCACAAGAGAGGCAAGGGGAGGTGCTGTTTTCTTGTTTTAATGGAAGTATAGTTGACACGCGTTACGTTAGTTTCAGGTGGAGGAGATAGTGATTGGACAGCTCTGCATTATGCCGTGTTTGCCGCAAGTGTAGCTGCCATCTGTCACCCAACAATGATTCTAACTCCATCAACTTTACTCCCTATGCTGCACCTTTCATCCCCATGACTTATTCATTCCATAACTGGAAGCCTATACCTCCCATTCCCCTTCCCCCATTTTGTGTCTCCCCCCCACCCCCTCTGGCAACCATCAGTTTGTTCCCTTTTATGGGTCTGGTTTTTTTTGTTGTTGTTGTTCATTCACTTTTTTTTTTTTTCAGATTCCACATATGAGTGATATCATGTGGTTTTCCTCTTTCTCTGACTTGTTTCCATTAGCATCGTACTCAAGGTCCATCCATGGCGTTGCAAATGGCAAGAGCTCATTCTTTTTAATGGTTGAGTAATATTCCATTGTCTGTCTGTCTATCTCTCTATCTATGTCTGTATATAGCATCTTCTTTATCCGTTCACCTACTGATGGTCACTTTGGCCACTTTCATATCGACTATTGTAATTAATGTTCCCATAAACACAGGGGTGCACATATCTTTTCAAATTAGCGCTTTTATTTTCTTTGGGGTAAATACCCAGTAGTGCAATTGCTGAGTCATGGGGTAATTCTATTTTTACCTGTTTGAGGAACCTCCATACTCTTTTCCAGTGTGGCTGCACCAGCTGGCATTCCCACCAACAGTACACGAAGGCTCCTTTTTCTCCACATTTTTGCCAACACTTGTTATTTCTTGGCTTTTTGAACCTTCTGACAGGCGCAAGGTGATAGCTCATTGTGGTTTTGAGCTGCATTTCCCTGATGATGAGAGATGCTGAGCATTTTTTCATGTGTCTGTTGGCCACCTGGGTGTCTTCTTTGGAGAAATGTCCATTCAGGTCCTCTCAGGGGACAATGCGCTGGAGAGCATGCTGGCCTATAGGTTAGGGAGATGTGGTGCTAGACCGGGCTCTGCCTTTTTGATCTCTTTGCCTCAGCTTTTTGACCAGCCAGATGCAAGGTTGTACTGTGAATTCTCTCTGTTCTAGAGGATACACCTTAGGGCAGTGTGCAGGGTGAACACTTGGAAGAAGAGAACCCTTTGGTTTCAGGAAGTCAGGCCTGAGGACCTGGAACGAGTCTGGTGGTTAAGGGAACATCAGGAAGAAAAGTTTTCTAGAGATTTGGAAGTGGCTCTCAGAATGCTTCTGGGGTACACTCTGTGGAGATGGAGGAAATGTAGGAAAAGAGATGTCTCGGAGGCTGCTCTTTGTAGCATGAGGTGACTATGAGATCTTGGAAGGACCCAAAAATATAGGATTAGAGGTTGGCTAGGCAAAGCAGGGTTGGGAAAAGAGGGGCCATGGTGTCAGACATGGGGTGGTTTTGAATCCCACCTCTAAGATTGACCAGCAGTGTGACTAGGGTAGGTGACCCATTCTTCTGGTCTGCCTGGGACTTTTCCAGTTTCAGCCCTGAAAATCCCATGTCCTGGGAAACTTCCTAGTCCCAAACTGGGACAGCCTGGTAGGAAAGCTGCAAGTCACATGTCCTGGGAACTCCATCAGAAATGGGCAAATGGGGATGGTTGAATCTACTTGACCGAGGTTAGCCTCAGATTCCTTGTCCACAAGGTAGGGAGAACAACGATGCCTTCTTCTGAGCGTCGCAAGGAGGAAGTGAGAAAGTGCGTGTAAAGGACTCGGCAGAAAGATTGGCGCAAAAAGGTGATAAAACAAATATTTGTTGAAAAGGATGAGTTCAGGGAATCCAGCCGGTAAAGCAGCGGGGGGCAGAGGGGATGGGTAAAATAACCTGGGGTGGCCATGGGCATCTGCAGACCTAGGCTGCTTTGTGTGCAGGACCTGTGGGTTGGGATTCTACCTGTATTTATAAAAGAGGTTCTGCCAGAAAATTCGCACTGTAAACAAGGGAAATGTGAGCCCACTGGAGAGGGCAAAACCAGCAGTAGCATGTACCTTTCGGTAATGCTCATGCTGATTGTAAGTGAGCGTGTTCCTGCATGAGAGGATTCCTGAGGTTCCCGAAAGACACGCATCCCTGCTCTCTGACCCAGTTGCTACTGTGGCTGTGGGCTCAAATGAAATCAAACCACATTTTGCTTCAGTAGTCATCCATTCATTTATTCACTTGTTCAGCAAGTATTTATTTAGTATTTTCCGTGTCTTGGGCTCAGAGCCGGGCTCTATGGAAACTATGAAGAGATATGAGAAGTAGTCTGTGTTCTTAGAAAATTTACACTCAAACTGTTCTATCATTATGCTTCTTTCCCTTGTTTAAGCTTGAACCGTAATTCCTTCTTTCTTCTTTCCCCACCAGCATCAGGGCCTTCTGACAGGCATGTATATGATTTTTTAAAAGTTTTTTAAAGATTTAAAAAAAATTATTTATTTGACAGAGAGGGATCACAAGTAGGCAGAGAGGCAGGCAGAGAGAGAGGGGGAAGCAGGCTCCCTGCCTAGCCGGAGATGTGGGGCTCGATCCCAGCCAGGACCCTGGGATCATGACCTGAGCTGAAGGCAGAGGCTTTAACCACTGAGCCACCCAGGAGCCCCAGGCATATATATGATTTTACACTGCCTCTGAAGTCCTAGAATCCAGAAAAAGAGAAATCGGAAAGTCTTCATTAGGACATCTTGAAGTGATGGGTTGGGGACAAGAAAAGTAGATTCGAGGAGCAGGAGAGAAGGTGCGGGAAGTGAGAGAAGGGGTGGGGGGAGAAAGCAGGGGGGAAGGGAGCAAGGGGGAGGGAGAGTGGGGAAGCATGAGGAGGGGGGAAGGAGAGCAGGGGGAAGGGAGCAAGGGGGGAGCAGGGGGGAGGGAAAGCAGAGGAGAGCAGAACAGAGGGGAGGAGGGTGAGCAGAGGAGAGAGGAGCAGAGAGGAGGGAAAGCAGGGGGGAGGAGAGAAGGAGGAGAGGAAGTGGGGGGAGGGGGAGAGGCAGGGAGAGCAGAGGGGAGGAAGAGTAGAGAGGAGGGGTTGGAGCGGGGGAGGAAGCAGGGGGTAAGGAAACAGCAGGGAGGGGTCCTCAGGGCTGGAGTGCAGGGTTCCCAGAGGGGAAGTGGGAAAAGCAGCAGGAGGACAAGGTCAGAAAGGAGAAAGGAAGGCAGGCTTCGGGAGCTGAGCGGTGGGAAGAAGAACCAGAGGGGAGAACCCCTGAGCTCAGGAGGAGGCTTAGGGGATGTGCTCTCTTAGCTAACCCCCCCATCCCTGCCCCCAACTGAACAACATGTTGAAATTACACAGGTGAGGGTTTTTTGTTTTGTTTTGCTTTGTTTTAATCACAATTTTTTTTTCTTTAACCACAACTGAGAGGAAACCAGAGTATAGACCAGAGCAAGGTGACGAGGGTGGGGCTCACAGCCCCTGGGGCCCGGTCTGCCTGGGCTCCCCTCAGCCGGGGCTGTGTCTCCAGCTCCCAGGGTCACTAGCTGTAGTCCAGGCAGGGCAGGAGCAAGACACAACTGTCCCCACCTGCAGCCCCTGCTCCCTCCTGACAGAGGCCGCCCCCTCCGGGAGGAGGCAGCTCCTCTGAGCTCTGCAGGCCACGGCTTCCCCAAACTGCTTCTTCCTCAGAACCGTTCTGGTGCAACCCTGACCCTCCCTTCCTCCCTGTTCACCTGTAGAGGCAAAGCAGGGTCAGGCAAGAGCGCTCGTGTCCTCCCCCGGCCTTCTGTTTCTCTTCAGAACTCCTTCTCCCTGTCTCTTCTCCTGGGTTCTAGATCCCTGAGGTTTGTGTCGAGCAGGAGATTCTGGACTAGAAGGCCTAACACACCCTGAGCCTAAGAGTCGTGGTAAATAATCAGTTCCCTTTGCCTTGTACAAGGACCAGGATGGAAGGGCCTGCAGAGCATAACTGTTAGCCAAGAGCTGCGGACCAAAAGGTTGAAACATTCCGTCATCTCAGCCAAGTGGTCAGATGGCTGGCTGCCTCAGCGAAACACCAAGGCTGGGTCTGGCCAGCCCAAGACTGGCTGCCATTTTGGTGCATCTTGGCACCCCCACGCTGGTTTATCTCTTGGGTTATGGTGTCACGGGGCAACACCGTTGTGGACAGTGAGCTTGAAAGGAAGCTATGCTATCACATGTCAATTTGAGGAGTTAAAAAAAAGAAAAAAATACACACACACACACACACACACACACACACAATCTGTATGAAAGATGCTAAGCTAGCAAGTACAATTATTCTGGCAATTCTTTTCTGAACTTAGCTCTGCTCTACATCTCAGACCCCTTGCAATTCAGGTTCTCACGTTCTGGTGCCTCATTTTTGCTATGTATCTTGAGACCCCTGGGACGGCTTTAGGTGTGATTCAAGTGACCGGACAGCCCGCCTTCGGATCGAACTCACGTAGATGGCATCCGCCCAGTGTTTCCAGAGGCTCAGGGTGAGCTGGGGGATGATTACAGTCAATTATGCTTTGTACATCATGTAACGGTTTGCAAGCACTTTCCCCACGCAGTAGTTCACCGAAGCCTGGAACAGCTCTGCCAGATGGACGGACTGACTAACCCCAAGTCTTAGGGCTAGCAGCAGATCCAGATTTCCTGTCCTGAATCATATGCTTTTCCATTAAACCCATTGCCTGTCAAGAATGCAAAAATAATAACGAATATGGACCGAGTTTTTGCTGGTTACCAGACACCACATGAAATACACTAATACGCATCATCTCATTTACTTTTTCCAACAAGTACATGGAGAAGATATCATAGTCCCCATTTTACAGATGAGAAAACGAGGACTTAGAGGGGTTGAATGCATTGCTCACCGTAGAGTAGGGACCTGAATCCAGTCAGTCTGATCCCAGAGCTGACGTTCTTTATCCCCCCACCTCAGGCAGCCGGCCAGCTTGTTTCACTGTCTAACCAGTTTCTTTGTCTCTTTGTTTATAGTGTCCGTGCTCTGGGATAACAGAAGTCATCCTAACTGAGTCCTCTGCAGACAAACACAATTAAAGCCTTCTGGGTTGGGGGGACCGGAGAACGGGAGGTTCCAGGGGGCATCAGGGAGCAGGGGGCTGGAATGGAGGCGAGGGAGGGGCTTTCCCATTCCAATATGGCCACAGTGACAAGGACAGAAGGGCAGGACGGTGTCATGCTTGTGCAAGGACACAGGGCCACCGCCATCCCTTTCCAGCCATATGGGCTGTTGTGGTCCTTTTTATAGCGCCACATATGGTCCTTTCTTAATTGAATTTTTCATAATAATTGATCTGACCTGTATCATTCTGTTGGCTTTAGCAAAACAAATTCTGACAGGTTTTGATATTAGAACTAAAAATATGTTTCCAACTAGCTGAGGAGCCATAAAGCAGGCTGAAATCATACTAATGATAATGTACAATCTGCTTGCTACCATAAAGTTCTATTATTTACATGTAGCAAACCATCCAGAGATAATGTGAGCCTTGAGTCTCCTTCCAGCTTTTGCTGATCTTCTCTAATTTACTGAATAGGGGCCAGGGGGAGGGCTGAAAAAAAAAGGCTCCTCAGGTCACCTTCCTTCGGGGCAATGATTCTGGAAGGACTGAGGCTCTGTGTGTACTTGGAGCCCATGCCCCTCCCCATAGCAGGCTCCAGGAACTCCAGCTCCTATCTAGACACTCAGGTCTTTCCTCTGGGTCTGACTCCTTGACTCTAGCACACTCCTGTGCTCTGAGCTCTGAGAGGACATGGAGAGGAGCTACCACAGCAGGGGGCCATGGAGGAAGACTGGACCTGTGGCCAGAGGGGTCTCCATACCTGTTGAATAAGGCTCCTAAGAGCGTAGGACAGAGCCAGGGCTGGGAGGGGATGGGGAGCAGCCTAGCACCAGGGGTCCCCTTTTCCTCATGTGTCATGTTCACAGAGGGACTTTGAAGAGTTTGCGATGTGAGCTTGGCCTTCCAGTCATTATGAAAGTTTATTTGCCGATGCAGGAAATTAGAACATATTGCCTTCAATGGTGTATTAGTTGGACTTATTCCTGTTATGTACTTAGCTGTATTTCATGTGGCCCATGGGGCGTGGACAGAGGCTGATGAGTTAGATAGGTGGAGGGCTGGGAGAGCAGATCGTAGGGCTTCTCCTTTCCCCATGCCCACAGTGGTAAGTTCATGGGAAGAGCTCACTAAAGAAGGGGGGAGTGGGGAACTTGGCTTCTCCTTTGGATTTGCAACCGAGTAACTGAATGTCCTGTGTTAGATCTTGGTAGGTTGACAGATTTCAAAGTGTGTTTTAGACCCTGTGCCTACAGAACAACCTCGAAAAAAGGGTTCCGTGGTCAATTTGGGAAACAAATTCTTTCTTTTTTGAGAGTCCTAATGCATATTTGCATAATCAAGCCTTCCAGAAGTCCTAGAGTTTAAAAATAAGCCTGATTAGGGGCACCTGGGTGGCTCAGTCGGTTAAGCGTCTGCCTTCGGCTCGGGTCGTGATGCCAGGGTGCTAGGATCAAGCCCCATATCCGGCTCTCTGCTCAGCAGGGAGCCTGCTTCCCCCTCCCTCCCTGCCTGCCTCTCTGCTACTTGTGATCTCTGTCTCTCTCTGTCAAATAAATAAAATCTTAAAAAAAAACATTAAAAAAATAAGCCTGATTAATTTTAATTTACCTAATTTCTGCACCAAGAATTTACTGGGTGTCTATCAGGGCCATGCCGTGTGCTTTATATAGGTGCATTTTATTTAATTATCACACCAGCCCTACAATATAGGCCTTGTTAGTATCCCATTTTACAGATGTAGAAACTAGGAGTTAGAGAAGTCCAGTAACCTGCTCAGAATCAGGACGGAAGCCTTGTCACCTCACTCTGGAGCCTTGTTACCTGTCTCCTGGGCTGAAGCCCACACTCATCTTCCAAAGCAGGCTCCTGATCTCTTCTTTTCTTGTGGGTCATTAAGACACCTTTTCTGTACTTTTCCCTTTTGGTGGTTATTGCCACAGGCTCAGTGGGTTCTATGTAATTCATATTTATTAGAAAGTGACTATTTTGGGGCCCCTGGGTGGCTTAGTTGGTTGGGCAGCCAACTTTTGATTTCAGCTCAGGTCTTGATCTCAGGGTTCTGAGATCGAGTCCCGCCCTCCCAGGGGATCTGCTTTTTCCTTTGTCCCTCTTCCTCTGGCCCTCCCCCTGTTCACACACACACTCTCTCTCAAATAAATAAATAAAAATCTTTAAAAAGGACACTATACCTGTTTCTCATTCTCAGCATCCTTCTAAATTAAAAAAAAAAAAAGATTTAAAAACAATGTCAAATATACAAATGGCCAACAAGCAGATAAAAAAGACACTCAATGTCATTTGTCATCAGGGAAACACAAATTAAAACTTCAATATCATTTCATACCCATTAGGATGGATATAATCCAAAAGCCTCCCAAATAGCACACATTGGCAAGGATGTGAAGGAATGGGAATGTTCCAGCACCACTGGTGGGAGTGGGAAGTAGGGAAGCCACTTTGGAAAATAACCTTGCAGTTCCTCAAAAAGTTAAACATGGAACTGCCAGATGACCCAGCAATTCCACTCCTATGTGTGTGCCCAGAGGAAATGCAAATACTGTCTCTGCACACAAGCTTGTACATTGATGTTTGTAGCAGCATTAGTCTTAATAGCCAAAACTACCCAAATGCCCATCAACTGCGTGGGATATCATCCAACCATAGAAGGAACCAAGCACTATTATCTGCTACAAGATGGATGACCCTTGAAAACATGACATTAACTGAAAGAAACTGAACACTGAGGAACAAATATTATATAATTTCATTTTAAGGAAAGGTCCAGATTAGATGCATCTATAAAAACAGAGAGAAGATTGCCTAAGGTTGGGCAACATGGGGGTTTTGCAGCTGGCTGATAGCTAATGGGTTTACTGTTTTTTGTTTGTTCTGTTTTTGTTTTGTTTTGTTTTTGTTTTTGTGCTTATGAGAATGTTCTGGAATTGATGGTGGTGCAATACTAAAAGTTCCATGAAATACTAAAAACCATTTTTTTACATTTTAAATAATTGAATTATATCTCAGTAAAGCTGTTAAAGCCACAGACTCCCCACAATATTGAAGATATTTCAAGAAAGAGATGATTAGTCTTGTGCCATGGTCTTTCATGTTCCACCTGCATTGCACACAGGTGTGTATGCATTCAGATAGTTGCTCAAATACGAGAGCATGAAGGCTAGTAGCAATTCCGTTTCCTCACTGATTCAATCATTTCTCCTTCTTGTTTTAATGCATCCTTCCAATGCACATCCACTGATGCCAGGCCCTGTGCTAGGATTTAGTCTTGAGTGGAGTAGACAAGATCTCAGCTCATCAATCTTTTTAATTAATTTTTTTTCCCACCATAGCGCATACCCTCCCCAATGTCCATCACCAAGTTACCCCATCCCTTCCACCCCCTCACTTCCAGCAACTCTCAGTTTGTTTCTTGAGATTAAGAGTATCTTATGGTTTATCTCCCTCTCTGGTTTTGTCTTATTTCATTCTTCCCTCCCTTCCCCTATGATCCTCTGTCTTGTTTCTAAAATTCCTCATATCAGTGAGATTATATGATAATTGTCTTTCTCTGATTGACCTATTTTGCTTAGCATAATACCCTCTAGTTTCATCCGTGTCATTATAAATGGCAAGATTTCACTTTTTTGGTGGCTACATAGTATTCCATTGTATATGTATACTACATCTTCTTTATCCATTCATCTGTTGATGGACATCTAGGCTCTTTCTGTAGTTTGGCTATTGTGGACATTATTGCTATAAACATTCAGGTGCATGTGCCCCTTTGGATCACTACATTTGTATCTGTAAATACCCAGTAGTACAATTTCTGGGTCATGCTGGGTCATACAATTTCTGGGTAGCTCTATTTTTAGCTTTTTGGGGAACTGCCATGCTGTTTTCCAGAGTGGCTGCACCAGCTTGCATTCCCACCAACAGTGTAGGAGGGTTCCCCATATTAGGGGTATAGATATTTAAAATTGTTAAATCTTCTTGTGGGACAGACCCTTTAAGTATGATATAGTGTGCTTCTTCCTCTCTTGTTATAGTTTTTGGCTTAAAATCTAATTTATCTGATATGAGGATTGCCACCCCAGCTTGCTTTTGATGTCCATTAGTATGGTAAATTGTTTTCCACCCCCTCACTTTAATCTGGAAGTGTCTTTGGGTTTATAAGGAGTTTCTTGCAGACAGCATATCAATGGGTCTTTTTTTTTTTTTTTTATCCATTCTGATAATGTGTGTCTTTTGATTGGGGCATTTAGCTTATTTACATGCAGGGTAACTATTGAAAGACATGAATTTAGTGCCATTGTATTGCCTGTAAGGAGACTGTTACTGTATATTGTTTCTGTTTCTTTCTGGTCTGTTACTTTAGGTAACAGACTTTAGGCTCTCTCTGCTTAGAGGACCCCTTTCAATATTTCTTGTAGGGCTGGTTTGGTGTTTGCAAATTCTTTTAGTTTTTGTTTGTCCTGGAAGCTTTTTATCTTTCCTTCTATTTTCAGTGACAGCCTAGCTGGATATAGTATTCTTGGCTGCATAATTTTAAAGAAAGAAAACTTATATGTGTTCAAGAAATGAAGTTAAATACAATGAAGAGATAGGATATGACTATAAAAATGAAAATTAAAAAAAGATTTTTAAAGAGGCATTGATAAGATAAAATAGTTAAAATAGGAAAGAGGAAAGATTAAAAAATAGAGTAAGAAAAAAATCTAAAAAATTTAACTTTGAAAGACTAAAGAATCACGGGGAAAAAAGCCATGAATTCTATGTGTTGCTTTCCCCTACTCTGGAGATCCACATCTCATTGGTAAGTGAACTTGGTCTTGACTGGACGTTCTTGTTGATTTTCTGGGGGAGAGGCCTGTTAGGTGATTCTCAAATGTCTTTGCCTGAGGTGGAGTTGCCCATCCCTTGCCAGGTGCCAGGCTAAGTAATCTGCTTGGGTTCGAGCTGAGCTCGGGAGCTTTTCTTCCCTGAACGCTTTCACTTTCCGTAGAGCTCTGGAGGATGGGAATGAAAATGGTGGCCTCCCAGTCTCCAGCTGGAGGAGCCCAGAGCTCGGGCCCCGCTCCTCAGTGTGCCCTCCGAGAAAAGCAGTCAGTCCCTCCCATCTCCCTGGTCTCCGGCTGCACTCTAAGCTCACCGGGCCTGTGATCCAGTGTGTCTGTCCCTGGCACACGGCCCTGTTTGGAGTCCCCAGACCCAGCCAATTCCTGCCATGCTCCTGTGCCACTCCCCCAGGGGATGAAGTTGAGTCTCCCCGGATCTGCCACTTGTGGGGTCCCTGCTCAAAGAGCAGTAGCCCGATTGTGCCTTGGATCACAGTTTAAGGTATCCCCGAGCTGAGAGCCCCTCCTTGGTTCTGTCTCTACAGCCGGCTTCCTCACTCTGATACCTGGGAGAGCTGCCACACCCAGACACTCCCATCCTTCTGTGTCCCCAAGGGACCTGAGACCACACTGTCCTCGTGGGGGCTCCACTTCCTACTTAGCCTCTGGAGCGATGTCCCTCCATGTAGCCAACTTCTAAAAGTTCTGATTTTGTGCTCCACTGCTCTACCACTTGCCGGGAGCCAGCCCCTGAAGCTAGGTATCATCTAGCTTCCCATATATCACCTTGGATTCACTTCTCCACATGTCCTAACTTCTGGAAAGTGGTCGCTTTTCTGTTCCTAGAATTGCTGCTCTTCTTCTCTTTGATCTCCTCTTGAGTTTGTAGGTGTTCAGAATGGTTTGGTAACTGTCTAGCTGAATCTCTGGGACCAGAAGAAATTTAATTCTCCTGGTCCTCCACCATCTTGTTCTTCCAGTCTGAGATCTTGGTTCAAAAGAACTCTTAGTCTGCTTGGGGCAGTGCAAAAATGCACATGCAATTGCAGTGCAGGGAAATGCTGAGACAGAGAGACTTGTTGCAAGGAAGATCATGAAGCGATCTTGAAAAAGCGATGCCTCAGCTCATTGATGAAGGATGATATGTTTGGGCAATTTCTAAGGTCTCTAAATACTCAGAGCTGGGCAGTCAGGGAGTGGGATGAGTTAAGTTTGGAGGAGGTGTAGGTAGAGACCAGACAAAGAAGGGCCCAATGGTCACATTAAGGAGACTGTGTTAAAACCCAATGGAAGCCAGTGAAGGCTTTAGAGCAGGGCAGTGGAATATTTTCAAATTATTATAATGGAAATAGCCATACTTAATATGGTTCCAATATTTCTGTCCTCCCCCAAATTCATATGTTGAAATCCTAATGCTTGATGTGATGGTATTAGGATGTGGGGGCACCCATGTGGCTCAGTCTGCTGAGCATCTGATTGAGCACCATGGTTTCAGCTTAGGTCATGATCTCAGGGTCATGAGATCGAACCCCATGTGGGGCTCTCTGTTCCCATGGAGTTTGCTAGAGATTCTCTCTCCCTTTCCTCTGCCCTTTCCACTCTTGCTCTTTCTGTCTCTAAAACAAATAAATAAAACTTAAAAAAAAAAGAAAGATCTTATAAAAGAGGCTCCAAAGAGATTCTGAGCACCTGGGAAGACACAAGCTCCCAAGTCTGGGCTCTTTTGTTACAACAACCAAACAGACTAAGACAATGCTGTTTTTGAGTCTTTTATATCTCATTCAAAGTATTTTTTATGCTTAGACTGACACTGTTTTACTATAGTGCAGCTCAATTGTTGGGTGTGGAGGTTTTTACTTCCAATTTTGCCCCCATAACCCTCCCCTTATCTTAGTCAACAAAGCACTGGGTGTCCTCAGCTCTTATGCATTAACCCCTCAATCCTGCTCTCCATTCTGGTTAGCATTGCCATGGACATTTTACTTGTTTCTTTGATGAGTTATTTCTGTGAATGCCTGTCAAAGGGCTCGAGAATCTTTCAGCTCTGACTTGGTTCCACCACTGCACTTGCTAACCAGGCTGTCAGCTGACACCCATCACCAGCACGAGAAGAGAGGGATCATTTCTTCATTTTTCTCTTTCCCTTTTTTGGTGCAGGGGCCTTTCTTTCCGTGCATACCATTTGCCTGCATCTGTGGGCTAACCTCCCTGAAGGCTGAACCAGTCATCATAGCTTAGGCATGACATGTCAAAAAAGTGAGTAAACCATAGAGAATTTGAGACTATTGGTCAGGGATGGAGTCCCTGGAGAAACAAGGTGTCAGGACCATGAGTTCAACAAGATAAAACTGAGCTTAAATCACTAGTGTTATTGATGCAACGTTGCCAAGTTCCCTACCCTATAATTTTCTGTCAGAAATAATTTTTTCCCCATGAGATCCAAATATTCCCAGCTCCCATTCCCCAATTTTGGAGCCTTTTGTCTATCAAGAGAATCCTACAGGGAAAGGCACTGGTCTTCAATATAATAAAAGACTATCTAAATGGAATATGGCATTAATGCCTTCCTCTGAAATACTATCAAAATAAAGATGACATTTAAACATTCTTGCTACTACAGCACATAAAAAGAGAATTACCTCTTATTCTATGAAGCCCTACAAGTAATAATATATTTTTATAACAGCAATAGCAGTTACTTCTGTTGGATTCGGGTTTATCTTTAGCAGGAAAAGTTGGTTCCAGGAAGGTTCTGGCTGAAAGACATTGTCCTGGCTAATGTTCTTCATGTAGGATGGAGTCTTATGTAACATGTTGGCTGGAATGTTGTTTGAGATTCCATGTTGAAACCCATTGTTCCCTCTTTGAGATCTGCAGGAACACTGGGGCAGGTGAGACTTTCAAGGAATACAAAGTATGCTGTCCAGAGAGTCAGGAGACCAGAGTCTAGGCTCTACTCTGCCCCTAATTGCTTCATTCAGTATCTGTGGGGTTCTTGGCAAACAGCTTTGTGAGTCTCCTGATATAGTCCACATGGATTTATTGTTGGAAAGGAACAAGAGGTGGTTTAGTACTTGCATGGGGAAGGCGGGTATACAATTCCTGCAGGTTGTCCAAACTACTGGCTTGACATGTGGGTAGCAGCAGGGGCCACCCAAGCCAGGCTGGCCTGTTCAGGAGGCTGGGGGATTCAGGAGTGAGAATGCTGCAGGAGGAGGTCATGTGGGGCAGCAGGAAGGGCATAGTGTGGGAATCAGGAGGCAAGACCTGGAATGGCTCCTCTTCTCCCTTACTGGGACTGAGCATTTCAAACATCTTCCCTGGCTTTTAGGGAAGCATCCTCAGGCACTGAGGGGGTGAGCTGGCTCTGTGGTACCTGGGTCCAGCTTGGGCATCTTGTGATTCTGTGATTTCTTTCTGAGGAAGTTCCAGCCGCAACCTCTGTTTCCATATGGAGCTCTCATGGCCTTCAGTGGACTAGCTCCTTGAATCTCATCCCAAGGAACTATCTGTGGAATTGAGGGCACTCTCCTGTGCTGTTTAGATCACACCTATGCAGTGTGGCTGTGATGGCCTATGATATCATGTGTCGTCAAATGGAAATGCTTTAGAAGCTGAGGAAAAGAAAGGCAACATTCATATTTCTTTCAGTCTCCATAAGGAGATACAGACAGGCAAATGACTCATGGGTTTGGGGATCTGGGGGATGATCATGTAGTGGTGGGTGACTCTTTTTGTGACATAAATGGCAGCAATAGGGTATTCAAAGATTAGGTAGCTGGAACTAAGGAAATGTTCAGGTGGTCCTGGTAGAAGACCCAGGTCCACTATTTTGTTGAAAATAAATTTGGGTCTATTCTTAGCTCAGCAAAAGAGACTCAAGAGATACTTCAATCAATGTCTCTGGCTGTCAAGATTCAGGAGATTTATTTTCATGTGAACATCTATTCCCTTTCAGACATCATGTTTAGCATTTCACTCTTGCACTCTGTCTTGATGGACGTATACATGTTATAATATTGTCATTTTTTCAGGACCAAACAAGCCTTCCTGATACATGAGCTGGTCACAAAAGCAGTTGCTTAGGGGGCACCTGGGTGGCTCAGTGGGTTAAAGCTGCTGCCTTCGGCTCAGGTCATGATCTCGGGGTCCTGGGATCAAGCCCCACTTCAGGCTCTCTGCTCCACAGGGAGCCTGCTTCCTCCTCTCTCTCTGCCTGCCTCTCTGCCTGCTTGTGATCTCTGTCTGTCAAATAAATAAATAAAATCTTTAAAAAATAAAAAGGGAATTAATTCTTTAAAAAAAAGTAGTTGCTTAGTGCTTGCTGGTTGTATGATTAGATCAATACAATGAAAACTCTCCTTTCATTCTGTTCTTTACTGCCATTCTGATTTCCTTCTCCATATGATTAAATTTTATTCAGGTCTCAGGAAATATTTGGAGCTCTTCAACAAGCTTTCTTTCTGGAGGGTGATGGTGGAAGAGGGGTGGGGAAGTGAGGAGGGGTCATTTTGTTGCATCTAGATCCTTCCCTCTGAAGAAGATTTCAATGTAGAATTAATTGGCACCTTCAGAGATGCCTGAGTGGCTCATTCGGTTGAGTGCTCAATACTTAGTCTCAGCTCAGGTCTTGATCTCAGGGTCCTGGGTTCAAGCCCTGCCTTTGGCTCCATGCTGGGTATAGGGCCTACTTAAAAAAAATATAATTAATTGGCCCTTCAAAGAAGAACCAGTACACCTTCACTTGTTTTCTACTCCTTATTTCTATGAAACCAGCTCCACAGTACTAACCACCCACTCTAAGATTTAAGGCCTGGTGTTGAATTTATAAACATTCCATCTTGAAAATGTTATTCTAGGTTGAAAGAGCTCAGTTCAATGAAGAGCACAGCTTCCAAAAGTTCTTGTGACAGCCACCCACCTGGTTGTGCAATGTGGGAGGAGTTTGTACTCACAGATCGAGCCCTCTCTGTGAACTGGGTTGGCAAGTCACATTATTCCTTGGCCAAGGCTGTAGGTTTGTCCCTTCAGTACTCCAGCTAAACCATGGTAGTAGGAGGCTTCAGTAATGTGGCTCAGGTCCCTGTGGTTTGTGTTTCTGAAGGTGGTTAGCAGTGGGGGGAATCCCTGGGATTTACCAAATAGTCCCTCCATGCAGAAGTTAGTTGCTGATTCAGGGGAATGGGGATTGCATACTGTGATGGTTAATTTTATGTGTTAACTTGACTGGACTATGGGAAGCTCAGATAAGTTGGTAAGCATTATTCCTGGGTGTATCTGTGAGGGTGTTTTTGGAAAAGGTTCCTATTTGAATCAATAAACTGAGTAAAGGAAGTTACTCCCACCAATGAGACTGGGCATCATTTCATTCCTTGAGGACCTGAATAGGACAAAAAGGTGGAAGAAAGGAGAATTTGTTCTCTGCTTGAGCTGGGACATCCATCCTCTCCCACCCTTGGACATCAGTGGTCCTGGTTGTCAGGCTCTGGCTTAGTCTAGGATTTACACCATGGGTTCTCTTGGTTTGTAGGCCTTCAAGTTTGGACTAGAGCTAGACATTGGCATTCCTGGGCCTCCAGATTGCAGATGGCAGATGGTCGGGCTTCTTAGCCTCCATAATCCTGTGAGCCAACCCTTACAATCAATCATCTTTCTATATATCTCTATATGTCCTGTTGGTTTTGTTTCTCTGGAAAACACTGACCGATACACATACTAAAACATCTTCAAATTATGACTGACTACATTATTACTTTCATTAACACACAAGCATTTCTTTTCTGAGCATAAAAATGTGTCAGTCACTGGGGACACCTCCACGTCAAAGACATGGCCCCGTTCCTCAAGGCACCCTCTCTCCAGTGCAGGAGGTTCATGAGCAACCCCAAAGTATGACAGTGGAATGGGAGCAGAGAAGGGGTACAGGCAGACCCCCAGGATCAGTCAGAACTGAGCAGCCCCTGGTGAACCTGCAAGCGTCAGCGAGGGAAAGAGCTGGGACGGGCGATCTAAGCTTAGGGGCAATGTATGCAGAAGCACCATGAAAAGAACATGTGGGGTGGTTCTAATACAGGTAGTGTGTGTGTATTTTGATGTAAGGCGGGATGGGTAAGTGGTGAGAGCTGAAGTTGGGGAGGGAAGCAGAGACCCAGTTATGATGGCTCTGCCTTGTGTATAGTTTGGAGGACTTTGATCTTCAGCCTCTACTGATAACACGGGGAGACTGAGAAAGGCATCCACTCAGTAACTCAACAAATATTATCGGGTCCCCACCATGTCCCAGTGTAGTGTAAGGTGCTGAGGTCACACCAATAAACAAGACCACATCATGACAGATGAGGTCTGATGGGCATCTTCAAAGAAGCTGAGTGGCAGCAGCGGTGGGGGAGAGGCTGGGTTTAGGGACAAGTGAGAACTGAGAATCCCAGACCCCTGTTCTCTGACCTGCATCAAGCCTGCCTGGTATGTGTCCCTCATTGTCTTCAGCAGTTCCCAGGGCAGGGCAGTAGCTTATCTGAAGTACTTCCAAGAAAAAAAAAAAAAAAATTGAAACCCTGGGACCTGGGTAAATACAAATGAGAAGATGGGTGAATCAGCCAGCTAGGACATTTATAGAAATAAAAGTCACAATTTTTGTAGATTAAGTTACTAAAAGCCAGAAACACATGAAAGCAAAAGGAAGCCGTGCGGCGAGTTTGGGAAGTGATTCCCGGGAATGTCCAGGAGGGAGCAAGCGAGTGAAGGTTGGGATATGTGTGTCGGAAGCTCCATGGCCAGTGGGGTCCCATCTCACGGGGGTGTCAGCTTCTCTTGTCAGGCCTGCTCATAGGCTGACCATTCTCCTGTGCGTGGGTGTTCATGGGAAGCAGCCACAAGTGTGCTGAGATGGGTGCTGAGGGGTCTAGGTGGCACGGGGGTGGCATCTATTGCAGGAGTTCGTGACCCTTGAGTGCTTTCACTCACTTGTAGGCCTCAGACTCTATCTGCAGTAACACGTGCAACACAACAGTCCTAAGGATTAGGTTGGGTCCCGGGTCCTCAGCTGTGGGTGATTTAGCACCCCCCAGGGGCATCAACTTGTGTCTGGCATCTTTGCTTGTCCCAACTAGGAGGGGGACGCTACTGGCCTCTAGTCCGTAGGCCAGGGATGCTGCTAAATGTTCTGCCATGCTCCACCCCCACAAAAACTGTTTGGTCCAAAACGTCACCAGCGCCGAGACTGAGAAACTCTGCCTTGAGTTAATGTTATTTCAGAAAAAAGAACTCCCAAGTTTCAGAGAAGTTGAATCACTTTTTTGGGGGGGTTTATCAACACAGTGCATGCCCCAGACAGACTCTAAATCAAGGTTTATCTGCTTCCAAAGCCCAGGCTTTTTGATTTATGTTGGTCTGCCTTCCAGAGAGAGAGAGAGAGAGAGAGAGAGAACCCGAATCCCAGAGGCTCGGGGAAGAAAACGCTGCATCAGGACTGGCCATGCCTTCTGGCCCAGGACTTCAAAGGAGCTGGCTGGAACTGGAAGGAGGTGGGGAGCGAACACCTTTCCCATCTTTCCCTGGCTTCTCTCTCATGGGCAAGTTGGGACAGGCTCCGCGGGCACAGATCCTGGATCCGCATACCAGGGCTGGCGAGGTGCCCTCGGCTGGAAGCCCTGACTCCTTCCCAGTGCACAAGGACGCCCTTCTCTGCCAAAGCTGGCTGGTGGTTCTTTCTGGAATGGCAACTCTCCCCATCCCCCCAGGCCTGGACAATCTTCTGGCAGGCATATGTGTTGCAGAGTTACAGGTGGTGCAGACACGGTTTGGAAGGAATCCCAGCTGGGCTTCCTCCCAGGAGCCTCCTGATCACTCACCAGATCAGAACTGGCTGCTTGCAGAATCCTGGGAGTCCTAGCTGCTCCACGAACCCAGCTTCAAGGGTGGCAAGAGCTTCTGAGAAGCTATGATCATCTTGGAAGCTGCTGCTGCTCTGTCCTTTTGCCTCCTTAGGTTGGAAATATTTTTGCAATACCACTGAATTCTCCATTTTTTTTTTTTTCCTCCTTAGGATGGGGAGTGAATACAATAATTAAAAGAGGAGGGCAAAATACGAGGGGAGGAGGGACGGGCTCAAAACTGGGGGATCTATCCAGATAGCTTTGGGTCTGTGCACTTGAGTCATTTTTTTTGTGGGAGTCCAAGTGTACCCCAATTTTCTCCACATGCAGGAGAGGCTCTCTTTGAGAACGTCAAGCTCTGTGACATAAAGTCTTCTGGTCTCCAGAGCTAACCACCTGCATGGGGGAGTACGCAGCGATCCAATATGCTGATTCCGGGCTGTTTAATCCAACATTCATTTGATGTTGGTTAGAATTCACATGTGGACCAAGGATAGAAAAACTAAGTGATTCCAGCAGTTTAAGTCCAATGGGAAGCATTAGCCTTTGGTATTACATGAATTTAAACAATACCGCATCTCGGTAATGTGTTTTTGGTGGCACTAAGTACTAACTAGTTTACTTGTTTATTCATAATTCATTTTTTTCATTTATTCAAAACACAGGTACTGAGTACTTAACTATGATCAAAACTTTTAGTAGGTGCTGTAGGGACACGAACATACGTACGATAAAGTTCTTGCCATTGAAAAGCTTAAAATCTAATGGGGAAGGAGAGACAAAGCATAAGCTCACGTTGTGGGATACACATATTGCAGGAGAAGCATGAAAAACATGGTTCTTTTCTGTCCTGGGTGATGAAATGCTTCTGTTGTGGTGATATGGCAGCAAATGTGGGCTACTTTTTTTTTTTATTAGAATAATTGTTCCTGGAGAGGGAGAGAAAAATAGTCCTTTCATCTGAGGGGTTGGTAAGGTTTGGGGAAAATATGGCAAGCCAGTAGGTTTGGGTCCAAAATAATTTCTTTCCTTAAAAACATCCTTTCTCCCATGATCATCTGGGTTAATTCAACTAACATTGTATTGCATATCAGCCCTGGTCCAGATGTGGACCCCGCTGGCCTACAAACTGTGGCTATTCCACACTGAGATAAGGACAGAAATTGATGGCAAGTGTTTAGAAATGGCTCCAGCAATTTGACAGTCCTTTCTAATCCGTTGATGCTCATCATTATACAAAATTGGGGACTGTATTTTGTATATGTTTCAAAAATTCCATTCTGCTAGTAGTTTATTTTTATTACGCTTTCCAAAATGCCTGTCACATATTGGAAACAAAATAATATAACATTTCTTCCTTACCCTTGGTGGCTTGGGAAGCAATGGTCACATACATCTGTCTTCCCTCCAGACTAGAAGCTTCTTCAGGAAAGGAGCTCCCTGCTCCATGTTTGTATTTGGCCCCAAGCCCATGAAGGTACTCCTTCAGTATTCATGGAATGAAATGAAAACATAAATGAGGTTTAGGTCCATCATCAGTGAATTATTTTCAACTGTTAGAAAGCCTATTTGGATTTCTGAACTTAAAGTAGCGTGTGGATTCCTAAGTTCATTCCGTCTTAGGAATCAGGAGTGCCTGATTTTATGGTCCTAGCGATATATTTAAGCTTCAAGGTCATACTTCTGAATGCTAATGTTCTCTTCTTTTGTGAATGTGTACCTGCTCCCTTGCCTTATGTCCTCCATGAGCTGCAAGGTTGAATCCTGAGCCCTCTCAGGTTAAATGTAGTATATTGGACCTTTTCCAGTTTTACATTTTTCTTAAAGAGCAGATGCAGGAATCTCCTGCATTATTGTTCTTCTCATAATGGCCATTGGTTGACTGAGATCTCATTTATTCATTTGATCTACCACGTACATCCCAAATGGTTATTATCTACTATTCTGTTATGTACTTGACACGACCAGGCATTGGGGACACAAAGAAGAAGAACATCTGTTCCCACTCTCAAGGACTTCCAGTCTGGTGAGGAGAGGGACACACAAATACGGAAGTGTGCTAAGGAATTATAGGTACGAGGCTGAGAAAGAGAAGAAGCACAAGGTCTTTAGGAGAAACAAAAGCAAGATTGGGAGTGGTCTGCTCTACGTTGGAAGCTGGAAGAGGCTTCATAAAAGAGGGGTTTCTTTCTTTCTTTCTTTTTTTAAGATTTTATTTATTTATTTGACAGACAGAGATCATAAGTAGGCAGAGAGGCAGGCAGAGAGAGAGGAGGAAGCAGGCTCCCCACTGAGCGGAGAGCCGGATTTGGGGCTCGATCCCAGGACCCTGAGATCATGACCTGAGCCAAAGGCAGAGGCTTTTACCCACTGAGCCACCCAGGTGCCCCCCCCCCTTTTTTTTGGAGAGATTTTGTTCATTTACTTGACAGACAGAGATCACAAGTAGGTAGAGAGGCAGAGAGGGGGGGCGGGAAGCAGGATCCCCACTGAGCAGAGAGCCCGATATGGGGTTCAATCTCAGGAGCCTGAGATCATGGTCTGAGCTGAAGGCAGAGGCTTTAACCCACTGAGCCACCCGGGCGTCCTGGAAGAGGGGTTTCTTGAGTTGGGTTGGAAAGGTGAGAAGGTGTTTGTCAAGGAAAACGACCCTGTTGTCCTAGAGCATTCATGGAAGATGTATTGAGGGTGACCACAGATTGCCTAGCCCGGTTCAAACCCTGACCTTGCCATTCCAGCTGTGTGTCGAGGCCCATTAGTTTGCAGACCTGGGCCCCAGGTTTCTTATAGGTAGGATGGTAATAATAATAGTCACAGCTTCATAGGGTTTTATGAGTTCTAAAGGAGTGCTTTTACATGCAAAGTGTTTATAACAACAGATGTTTAGAGAACTCAGCATTCCAAAATGAAGGCTCAGGCAAATAAACCCAAACAAGGCTGTAGAGTTTCACCGAGGGTCATATCATAGGGAGCCGTCTGTATATGCTAAAGGAGTTTCTACTTTGTCCTGCAGATCAGGTGGAAGGACTGAACATCCTTCAGAATGACTGACTCTATCAGATCCGTGTTTTAGAGGGTCAGTCTGGCTTAGAATAGCGAATGGAGAGGTGCACTGCCAATCGGGGTCAGCAGCAGCCCTCCGGAGACTCAGCGCTCTTCCTACAAAGACCTGCAGAATTCATGGATGGGGAGAGCGAAAGAAGTGGTCAGTGTCACTGAGATGAAACC
>ML106075.1:11362-25425 GCA_003697995.1 Taxidea taxus jeffersonii | reverse complement strand
AAGAAAGAAAGAAAGAAAGAAAGAAAGAAAGAAAGAAAGAAAGAAAGGAAGAAAGAAAAGGAAAAAACCCTCCATGTCTCTCTTTTCCCAGCCTGCTTCTTTAATTGGGCGGTTTAATTGAGTGTGGCCTGGCTTACCCAGTGGCCGTGCTGGGGTTTAAAGACTCAATCGGTTGTTTGCACTAGCACTCGTCCTAGTTATTTGATACTTTCTGCTGTAGGTCAAAGTGACTAGACATTCTGGTTTTACAGGGACTGTCCCCACTAACATGGCTCAAAGTGGTTCTTTTTAGCCACTGTATGACATAATGGGGCCCTTGATTATTCCTCTGGCCTCACACAGACTGGAGACATGATGGGATTGCTCTTGCAAAATGTTAATTGGAAGGATTAAATATCATCCTTTTTTTTCCCCTTTCTTTAAGTGGGGGTTGGAATTAAAATAGAGAAGGTCCAGGGTAGCCTGTAATTGCAATCTGAAAAAAACTGGGGATTCTGAAAAACCAAACTGTGATGTAATTTCTGTTGGAGAAGGCAATACAGATCTTGGTCAGACCTCCTTGGAAAGGCAGGAAAATGGCCTCATCAGAGCAAGCTGTAAACAAAGCGTCAGACCCCCTCAGAACAGAGAGAGCAACCCAATGTTAAGAAGGATACTCATCAGAGGAACGCACTCCAGTCAGGGCCCAGAAGGTGGCCTGTGCAACACGGAGCTCCAGCCTTGAACATGCCCTACAGGCTTTTGAGGGAACACTCCCACCGGATCTGTGGAAAGGTTCCATTTGACTTCCAGAAGGTTAAATGGATTTTTAGCCAATTGGATGCTAACATTCTAGGATTACAAGGGAGGTCAGTGCTCATTGTGTCTGACTCCTAGATGAGGATATTTCGAGAGTGCTTACATGGGTCAGGCCGGGCTGTGTCCCTGTAAAGAGATCTAAAAGATGCCATGAGAAACTCTTTGCCCATTTGCCAAGTTGCAGTGGTTCTTGATTGGGTTTCTCCCCAGAGCCTGTTTTTATCATTAGACTAAGGGGAACCATGGCAGGGCAAGGTGCTTGAGGGTTATCATTGTGTTGTCTACCTGCCTTTGAAAAGTGGCACATTAACGGGTTCGGTTGTGGGCAAGATGGGCCCCTGCCGTTTTAGAAAATGCTGTTATAGTGTGTGTGAGTGTGTATGTGTGTGTGTGTGTGTGTGTGTGTGTGTTGGGGCATCTGGCTCAGCTTAGGTATCTGTAGTCATCAGAAGCTCATGAAAGGTTGAATTAATGGTAATCTTTGGGGGCACCTGGGTGGCTCAGTCGGTTAAGCAGCTGACTCTTGGTTTCTGCTTAGGTGATGATCTCAGGATTGTGGGACTGAGCCCCATATGTCAGGCTCTGTACTGAGTGTGAAGCCTGCCTGAGATTCTCTCTCACCCTCCCCTTCTGCCCTTCCCTCCCCCACCTCCACCTCCCTCTCCCTTTGCCCTTCCTCCTGCTTCCTGCTTATGTGCATGTGCAAGCATGCTTTCTCTTTCTCTCTCTTTATAAAAAAAAAAGTGGTAACCTTTGTATAACTTCTGATATACTTTCTTGGGCTGAACTTTTGGATCTCATGTCATAGAGGAAATGAGTCACTGCCTAATAATAACAATGATGAAAATTATTATTATGGCAGCTGAGTGCTTACCCGAGTGCTTTACTGAGTGCTTACCAAGTGCCAGGAACTGTTCTAAGCAGAGATAGATAGATAGGTTTTTATGTATAGTATGTATACTTATTTACTTAGAACAGTTCTAAGCATAGATAGATAGATAGATTTATATGCATAGTATGTATGTATGTAATTGCTCATTTAATATCTGACAACATATAATCTTTACAACATCCTTTGTGCTAGAAACTATTATCTTCAGTTTACAAATAGGGAAATCAAAGCCCAGTAAAATTGAGTGACTTGGCTCCCGCTACTGAAGCCCAAGTTAGATGTGACAATATTAAAGCATATAGCCAAAGCCTTGATTCACAACTATATGTATATATACATATAGTTGTGAATATATATACTATATATAGTGTGAATATATATACTATATATAGTATATATATACACTATATATATTATATACTATATACTATATATACTATATATATAACATATATACTATATATTATATACTATATACTATATATATATTCATATATATATATGAATGAAATCCTGCCATTTGCAATGGTTCGGATGGACATTGAGGGCATTATGCTATGGGGATTAGGTCAGAGAAGGTTGACTGCCACACGATCTCACTTATAGGTGGACTCTACAGACATTAGACTCAGAGCCCCAGAGCAGCTGTGTTTTGGGGGTGGGTGAAATAGCGGAAAGGGGCTCAAAAGGTACAACTTTCTAGTTATAACATAAACAGTCCTGGGGAACGTATGGTACAGCAAGGCGGCTCAAGTGAACAATACTGTCTTGTATATTTGAAAGTTGCTGAAAGAATAGGTCTGCAAAGTCTTCATCACAAGAACAAAATTTGCAATGAGTTAAGGGGATGGATGTTAACCTTACTGTGGAAATCATGTTGCAATGTCTGCATAGATCAAGTTACCATGTTGTACCTAAAACGAATCCAATGTTCTATGTCAATTATATCTCAGTAAAACTGGAAAAAGAAGTTTATAACTTTCCATCCAAATGACGGACCCGGCCACCATCCTCAAGCATTCTTGGGTCACTGAGGGTATGTTGCCTCTTTGGTGAAGATGTTTTTTGATTTCATTGTTCTCCAGTGATACCCCAGTGCTTAACACAAAATTCTGCCAAAGTGAATATTCTGACTGTTTGTGGATGACTTGTTTTATCCACACTCTCAAGTGTCTTTCAAGGTGGGATGTGTGCCTTTACAGGGCTTTCCCTAGACCATTCTACTGACATGGGGTGGGAGGACATATTCCTCAATTGTACCCTGCTAAGATGATACCTCCCTGCCCCAAGAGGAGCTGAAGACTCAGAGTGTCCAGCTCTGACTAGCTGGTTTGTTCCCAAAGGGTCTTTGTACAGAACTTTGCTCAGAGTCTCGGTTACTGAAAAAGGCTATTTTGTTTTCTTTCTCAAAAATAGGCTGTTCAGCTGACACTGGGGTCAAGTTTGGGCCAGGCCTGGCCTCTGCTCTCTATGTCTCCCGGAAGGAACCGAAGACTACCTTGTCCCTAAAGACGGGATTACCTATCCCTCCCTCCCTGCAGAGCCAAGGGGCACTTCAATGTGAGGCCAGTTGTCAAGAATTTTCAGCCTCTCTTGGGAATCTGAGACTTAGAGTGGCATCTTTTTGGTGGAAATAGGCAGTGTTTACCCATTGTCTCTAAAAATGTAGATTGTCTGACAGATGGCATAAAGTCCTGCCTCCTCCCAGTCTCCCCTTCTTCTTCTCCTTCTTCTCCTTTTCCTCCTCATTCTCCTCCTCCTCCTCTTCCTCTTCCTCCTCCTCCTTCTTCTTTTTCAAGATTTATTTATTTTAGAGAGTGAGAGTAAGCAGGGGGAGGGGCAGAGGGAGAGAGAATCCCAAGCAGACTCCCTACTGAGTGTAGAGCCCAACACAGAGCTTGGTCTCTGGGCCTCAAGGTCATGACCAAAGGCAAAACCAAGAGTTGGCTGCTTAACTGACTGAGCCACCCAGGCATCCCCAGATTTTGTCTTCTTTACCTGGTGATGGCTTTCTGGTTCTAAGTCCAGATGAAAAAACAGCAACACCACCACAACAAAAGACATGCATTCAACAATCACAGAAGAGATCTTGGCAATTATTTGGTTTGGCAATTTTCTTTTTTCTCTCCTTTCTTCAATCATTCAAAAATGGTAGAATCTAACAAGAAAAGTATATAAAGCAGATGTACAATAATACAAATGATTATAAAGCAAATAATACCTAGGTTTCACTACCCTGGCCAAGAAATAGAACATCGCTGGCATTCTGCAAGTGTCCTGGGTTTCCTTCAGAGTCACAGCTCTGTCCCTCACTCCTGGAGGGAAGCATCACCTTCAATTTCACCTGATCTTCTGTGTAATGTGACTATCAGGTCACATTATCTCTAGCATTCTCTTTATATTGATAGGGTCATGGTACAACTGTCATTTCGTGTCAATATATTTATAAGATTTGTATTATCATGTGCAGCCATCACTTTGCTCCTTTGCATTTCTGTTTAGTTTTCCCATGAAGTAATATGTCACCATCGATTAATGCATTACCCACACATGGATTGCCCATTTTGGGTTACTACCACGGTGCTGTATAGACATATTTTACACTTAGCTTGGTGGACACATTACTGGCACGCTTCTCTCTAGTCTAGGGTGCATACCTTGCATTGGGATTGCTGGGTCATGGGGACATGTATATAAGGTCAGACTTTTCACCCTCATCACACTCTGGCCAGCATTTGCTTTTGGCAGACCTTTTACTCTTTGGCCAATCTGATGGTCATGTGTGCAGTTGTAGTCTACTGTCGTTTGGGTTTTCATTTCTCTGGTTAGCAAGGCTGTTGAACACTTTTCCACGTTTTTTGACCACTTGGATTCACTCTGGGAAGTGTCTAATTATGAATGTCTTTTGTCCATTGGTTTTTCTGTCTTTTTATACTTGATTTGTAGATATTCCTTTCCTATCCTAGAGTTGCATGACTTTCAAATAATTTCTCTCATTCTATAGCTTGGTTTTTTCCACTTGCAAGATGATGTCTTATGCTAAACCAAAATTCTTAATTTTAATGCACATTTGTCCGTCATCTGTGATATAGATATTACTTTTTGTATCTTGTTCAGGAAATCATTCCCTGCCTGAAGATTTCTTTAGTTTTACTCTAAAAGCTTTATAGTTTTGTCTTTCACATTTAGTTCTTTAATTCTTATGGAGTTGATTTTTACATATAATGTGAGTTAGGGATCCACTGGCATTTTTTTTCTCATGAATACCCAATTGTCTCCCTACAGTGGGACAGACCATTCTTTTTTCCACCTCTGGTCACCCCACTGGTTGCTGTATGTGCATATGTCTGTTTCTGAGTTCTACTGTCTTATTTTTCTGTCTTTGGATCAAGACCCCACTCTTTTAGATCTACAGCTTTAAAATAAGGCATGGCATCTGGTAGAGCAAATTCTCTCATGTTGTTTTTCTTCTTCAAGAGTGTTTATGCTCTTCTTTCCCCTTTGCATTTCCATATGAGAGAGAGAAAGAGAGAGAGAGCAAGCGCCAAGCTTAAAATCATGCAAGCATCAGTGGGCCATGTGTCCCAAGATCCATTTTTCTTCTGGGATCAAGAACAGTTTCCTACTTCCTCTTTGGATGCTGAGTGACCTGCATGTGTTTGATATCAATTATACTTCCAAATCCTACCTTAATGGCCTTAACCAGGACCCCTATGAGGTCCTGATATGCTAAAATATTACCACAGAAATGTCAAAGGGAATCATAAATATGATTTGTTGAAATTGCTTATCACTTTGGTAAAAATGTGGAATGTTGACTCCCCCCTCTCTGAACGCAAGGCCTGGGCATCATGCTCCCCACCTATGCTTTTCGTTTGATCACCTGCAATACCCTTTGGCTGCTGTGAACCCTGCTCATTGCCCACTGCCTTCAGAAAAATGGATTCACACACCTGGTCAGCCACGTGGCCCTTGCTGCCTCCCATGCTCCCTCCCTCTTTTCCTTCTAGTAAACTATTGATTTTTGCCATTAGTTTCATGAACTAGTTTTAAACCACTAAAGCATCTGACTTCCCCTGAGACTCTGCTCTAGAGGAACTAGTGAATATAATGTTTTAAAGATGATGAGGTGACCAATTAATCTCTTCCTCCATGATGAAGGAGGATGGAGGGCGTGAGGGGCGGGGGACATCACACAGCACGCTGACCCAAGGTACTCGATGGTCAGGATCTCTGTTCAGTGACATGAAGCCAGAGCTAAACTTAAGGGGACGTTCTTGCTTTATGAAGAGAGTAAGCCCTATGCTTCCTGCTTCCCAAGCCAAGTGGAACCCAGGCTTATGTGTAGGAGTCTCTAACAAACCATTAGGACATAATTTATTCATATGTTTCTCCCTCCCAGGCCATTTAGGGGGAAGAGAACTGTGATTTGTTTTTCCTTTCAGTGAGGAAGATGAAAAACGAAACAAGCAAAACCAAACAAACATCTGAAATCCAGTCCCTAAAATGACGACCTAGAGTTTTGTCAACAAAACAAGGATGGGAGGGCTTGGCTATGGAATTAAGGCTGCATCGGAAGCCAGCAGACCCCAGTTCTCAGCTGAGTGTTTTGATGATAGTGTCCCCTGGCAAAGAGGTTGTTAAGCATTATTTTCCAAGTTTTGTTATGAAAACAGTGCCTTTCATTTTCTGAATGTTACATTGTATTATGATACTGAATGTGCTTTTTAAAAATGGGGTTCCTTGTCCTCCCCAATATTGGCCCCTACTACCCATCACCTTCTACTTGAGGATCAGCAAACAACACAGGTCAGTTGCCCTACTCATCACACCAGAACTCACAGCCAGTTCTGGCGAAGGTTCTCGGGGAAGAACCTTCCGGCTCCACAGGAAGTCCAACAGCAATCTTTGCGATATTAATGAAGTAAAGTAGGGGAAGGTTGGTGTTTCTTTAAAAATATAACGTGCATACCATGGTCCAGGTTTCTTGAGACACTTGAAAATCATCACTTGGACATGAATTAGGCTCTATGGGATCTATGACATTCCAATGGGCTATTTATACCCTTATGAGTTTTGGCTGAATGAGATTTCTCATTTAAGCTCTCCCTAAGCCTTAGAAAGAAACTTCTGATTTTTGTTTCTTGTCCTGTGGCTAGAGAAATAGATCACTGGCTAATGAGGGAAGAGGATACAAAGAGACAAATTCATCCCAAGTCAAGAAATAGGTCCAAACCAAGAATTCTTCACAATTCCTCGGGCCTAATATAGTGCAGGGTGTGGAGGCGATAATCAGTAAATATGTTTAGACAAACAGTTTCCTGCCTAGACACACATACTTGAGGGCTAGTGTTGCTGCTTTTAGGGAAAATTTTGGATGTGGTATCAGAGGTATGGTGAAGAGAGGACAGAGATCTTGATTTCAAAGGCTTTCTCTGCTACTTACTACATGACCTTGGAGAAATTACTTAACCTTCTGAGCCTCGATCGTATCATCTATGAAATAGGAATTATAATACTTCGTAATACTATTTATAGGATTATAAATAAAGTATGAGAAGTGCTGGGCACATACTTGTTTCTCATTAAGTGGTAGCTATTTTTATTGTGGGTAATAAAAGAATAACAATATTAACTTCAGCATTTTTTTTTTTTAGGGAAAAGCTTCCCTGAGCTAGCTCCCTCTTAAATCCCTATAGTGTCTGGCTTTACCCCAAATTTCTGGTATGAACTCTGCACCCAGTCCATTTTCTGTAATCCCCATAGACCCCAAGTTCAGCTGACCCCAAAGTGCCCGAGTCAGGAGGGAATAAATGGGATATTTGGCCAAGAACTCTAAATGGAGATCTTCCAAGGACAGAACATTCTGGAACCCATAGAGTTTTATATCTTCTTCTCACAGTGGCCAGGGTCAGAGCAAAGCTAGAGGAAAACTGGTCTAAGGAGACCCAGACCTAAAAAAGGCTAAGAGCTGTGTGTGTGTGTGTGTGTGTGTGTGTGTTGTCAATAATACAGACTGGCATCATATTTAGATTTCTTTTGGAAAACTGGCCAATCTTGTTAGTGGTGATGTTAATTTGAAAAATGAAACAACTTTTAGCATGAAAAGTAATAGTTTTAAAAATTCACTGTCAAGATTTGAGTCATTTTTAATATTATTGTATTAATTTTATATGCTATGGCTCCAGTGAGAGTCATTGTCCCATTTTACATTTGATCATCTTATTCACAAATACAACTTTTAAAAAAATGGAGAGTCATATAATTGGTGAAAGTATTCTCTTTTAAATTCCCTCAGGTTGGCAGGGGTTAGGAGAGGATTTTTTCTTAAATTAACTTACTTAGAGGATACGTTCTTCCTTTTATTCATCTTTGGATCAGCAGAACCTACTTAGCATAGTGACTGACATACGAAAAGTAGAACATAAAGGTTTGTGGGATAAACGGAAGAACAAACTATGAAGGTACAGCATGGGGGTGGTAGGAAGACCTCCATTTTGGCCTCGGCTCCATCACTCATCTGCTGTGTGACCTAGACAAGTGACTTAACCTCTCTGAGGCACACTCTTCAATGGTGAGTCAAAGCAGTAGCAATACCCAAGGGTTGTTCTGCTCCCCTCACAAGATTGGTGTTGGAATGCAAATGAAATTGTGGAGATGCTTTGTAAACCAGGATGGCAAAAATATATATATAGGACCCTTTTCTGTCTTTTTTTTTTTTGAAAACTTTATTTACTTATTTTACAGAGTGTACAAGCAAGGGGGGACAGCAGGAAAAGGGAGAGGGAGAAGCAGGCTCCCCACATGATGTGGGACTTGATCCCAGGGCTATGGGATCATGACCTGAGCCAAAGGCAGACACTTAACCCACTGAGCCACCCAGGCAACCCCATCTTTGCTGTTTTTTACATTTTTAGTTGAGTTGCTTATTTGTTTCTGAGAGGCCAAACAAGTTGGGAATAGCTCATATTCTCACTTGGGCCAGGCTGTATAGTGGCTTAAATAATGGTAATAATATTGATAATATCATTTATTGAGCAGGTATTATAAGCTAGATATTGTGTTAACCACAGTGCATTATTTTAAATCTGCACAACAGCTCTATAATGCGGGAATTAGTATTATTTACAGACAATAAAATGGGGGCTCACATGGCAACCATCATTTGGTCG
This sequence comes from Taxidea taxus jeffersonii, assembly GCA_003697995.1. Lineage (NCBI taxonomy): Eukaryota > Metazoa > Chordata > Mammalia > Carnivora > Mustelidae > Taxidea > Taxidea taxus. The sequence continues at coordinate 16,563 of ML106075.1, read as the reverse complement.
GTCTGACTCCCAAAATTCATATTCTTTCCACAATGTCATAATGTCCCTCACCTAAAGTGTTTGGGGGTTTAGAGGTCCAATGTGATACAGGTTCCGTTACCTACAAGATTTCATGGGGGGTTATCACAACAGCCAATGAGGTAGGGTGTATTATGATCACCCCCATTTTATAGATAAGAACACTGAGGCACAGAGAAGCTGGGTAACCAGGTCTGTGTGGTCCTAAAGCACACTACGTTTATGCGCAGCGCCTGAATTAGTGATCCCTTTTGTTGTAGGATTATATAAAAAGAGTAGGGTTTACTTCACTCTCTATTGTCTGCAAAGACAGGAACTTTGTCATAAGGCGTAATATTCCTCTCCTAGCAGGTGACATTTTTATCCGTAGCAAGGAGTTAAGGCACAGCATGTGTTCCAAAAGAAACCTTTCTGTCCAAGGCAGAAAGAGACCTAACAGTCATTGTAGCAGGGTTTGTGGGTACTGTTTGCCCTCCGAATTTCATCCAGTCTTTGTGATTGGAGAAAATGTTTGTGTTGGGAGTCCTTTTACTCCAGTAGCCACGAGAATCCACACCCGGACTCCAGTGAAGCTGGGAGGTAGGCACAGACCTCTGTCCTACTGGTGGCAGGTTCCTGGCCAGCCATGTGTTCGGTGGGGAGGGAGCCCAGGGGTGCAGTTTTGGGGAAGTATCCTGCAATGATTCCAGCTGCTGTGGGAGCAGCAGGAGAAGTAGCAGCCCCCTAGCTGCAGCACCAGGCCCAGAAGCGATGGTCCCTGCCACAGGGGTTTAGAAGAATTCCTCCTGTTTAGTCCTTGCATTTGCTCATCTTGGTCTTGCACAGGCTGCTGGAAGCCTAACCCTGATCGGCTTTTCTAGCCTTTCCAGGAGCCTTTCATCAAATGGAGCTTAAAACAGCCCTGTCCCGTAAACTAGCCAGGGTGGATTCTGTGTCTGGCAAATAAAAACCGTCTGAGATCAGGAGTCGTGACGTTCAGTCTGTAGAAAGTCTCAGCCACTCCAAGACATTTATCTATAAAATGGGGGTGATCATAATACACCCTACCTCATTGGCTGTTGTGATAACCCCCCCATGAAATCTTGTAGGTAACAGAACCTGTATCACATTGGACTTCTAAACCCCCGAACACTTTCGGTGAGGGAAATTATGACATTGTGGAAAGAATATGAATTTTGGGAGTCAGACCCACCAAATGATGGTTGCCACGTGAGCCCCCATTTTATTGTCCATAAAATACTACTGCTACTACTAATAATACTAATAATAATACTAGTAATAATACTAGCAATAATGCTACTAACATTTTTAGGAGTTTTGCGGGCCACTGACATCAGTGGTAGACATCAATGATGGGGGATTTCTATCACAAACAGGCAAATGCTCTAAATCAGGCCTCTCTTACCTTCTGGAAGGTTAAACTACCAACCCATCACTGTCCCCATACCTTGTCATTTGTACTTTTCGCTACAAGGCACTCTGTGAAATGTGCTACTAAGTTTCATTCAGTGCCTGGAGCTTCTGGAGACTTCCACTATGAATCAATCTCCCATCTGAAAAATAGGCTTTGTAAGAACTCTGCTGTTTTCTTTCCTAAGCCTAGAAGCCCCTTTTGTGACTCTTGTCTCCAAAACTTCAGGATCCAGAACGAATGTCACCTTCTTGGGCCTCGAGGAGCTCCCCAGACAGAATCAATCACTCCACATTCGGAGCCCGTGCCGCACAGGGACATGAATGGGCTCACCTCGATCCTGCCCTTTATAAACAGATCCTCTGTGCTTGCACATGTTCTGCTCTATTCTAGAGGCTCATGCAACCCTCATGACTGCCCAAGAAGGCAAGTGCAATGATCAGGCCCATTTTACAGGTGAGGAAACAGAGGCACGGAGTTTAAGTAACTTGTACATGGTCACGAGTCTTTGAGCTTGCCTGGTCTGCCTCAGAATCCTTGCTCTCCGTGCTCTTGCTTCTGTATCCACCCCCCTGAAGATGATGAAGGTGTACGGTTTGTGTTCTTGTTTTGTGTGTTTTGAGGCCACGGTCTGGGTCTTACTCATTTTGGTGTCTGTGCCTACTTGACCCACACAGGGCCCTTGATTCGCACGCCGTAGGGGGTGGATGGCTCTGTGGTTTCCCGGCCATCTCCTCCTTTTGCAAATCCTTGCGTGGAAATACACTTAACAAGAGAATAGGGAGGGGAGATGCTCTGGAAGACAGGTGCCCCCCCTTGGACTTCTCTGTGCCCCTTGAGGCAGCCCCTCAGGCCTCTGCCCAGACCCTCTGGCTCCTACAGCATGATTTTATGGACCGCCGGCTTGGAGCACAGCCTCCAAGTTTCTGTGCAGGAAATAAGGTCTCCATGTCAGCTGTCAGGGCTGAAGATTGAGTGCCGCTGGATCTCATGTCATGCCCATGATTTGGGGGGAGTTGGGCCAGCAAGGAATGAGAGGGAAAGTCCTTTGCCAGCCAAGAGACCCCCCCCCCCATGGAGGACAGCCAGTGACTCTGAGGTGGGACAGATCTGCAAGAAGTTCAGCTGGGAGGAGGGGAGACAGAGAGAGGTTTTGGAAGGAGGGGGCCCCACTCCCTAGGAATATTGGATTTGCTGGGCTGCATGAGTCGCAGAGCCCCCTTGCATCTTTGAATGAATGGCCTCCTGAGGTTAGGCCTTGGCACCAGTGGTCCTCTGCACCCGGACTGGTAGGAGCACCCTACCAATTGTCCAGGATCCTGTGTACACATCGGTGTCTCTGGGAAGCCTTCTCTTTTCCCTGTGCCACTGAGTATATCATCAGCGTCTTTGGGGAATCCATCAGAGTGTCTAGCTAGGATGGCTGCTGATACAGCAGCACTCAGTAACTGCTTGCTGAATAACCGAGCCAGTGCCAAGGACTGAGGACACCCTTCCTGTGATGGCCTGGAAGGAGCCATGCTCTCTGTTGCACATGCAGCTCAGCTCTCTACCAAGCAATGGCCCTAGTACTGCTTGGAAACATGGCCACAGGTACTGCTTGGAAAGCTTGCACCCAGGGCCCTCCTACCACCTCCTTTCCTTGCAGATGGTGACTGGGATGGTGGGAGTCATGCTTGGCTCCCATGGTGGGTGCATGGGAAGCATGTGCGTGTGTCAGGGGATTGCTGACCTGTCCTTTCTCTTGATGTCCTGCCTCACCTGACATATCTTTGTATGTCACATGACAATATCTCTATACATGGCCAAGGCTATGTTCACCATCCAGTACACTGTGCAGAAGAGCCTGTCCTCCAGAATGCACCCAGCCCAAGCGAAGCATGCCAAGAGATGACCAGTGACAAGCCCAAGAGCAAAGCTCTGGTCAATTTGACCTGTAATCGGGCAAAATTCTTTTCACCTTCCACTTCTGGGGTATCTCCAGGACCCAAGGGTTGCCCCCCATGGGTCCGTCGGACAGCACAGGGGTGCAGACCAAGAAGGAGCCCAGGTGGACACAGCATGTACAAGTGCTTGGCTTATTGTTGGCCTTGGTAATAGCAATCACATGGTTTTGCGGAAACCTTGCCATGCCTGGAGGGCTCGGGTCCTGTTCTTATCCAACAAAATCTCTGACTACAGCCAGGCTGAAAGTGACATGGTCTGCTTAGTAACGCTCAATATCCTCTTACGGGATCCTCTGACTCAGAACTCAAAGACAGGATGTGATCTCAGCCCCTCGCAAACCCTCATGCCCATGGGCATGGCTGTGGGCTTCCTCCAGTTTTAACTGGGGTGGAAAGAAATAATAAGCATGTGTGTGTAGTAGAGCAAGAGGAATGTCTTAGGGAGGGTCTTGGGGAGGCTCAGGTTGCTCCAGAGGACGGTTTCTTCTTCCTGACTGCTTGCCCTGTATCCAGCCCTCAGTACCTTATGCAGTGGTGACCACCCAGGGGGCACCTGGCTGGCCTCCTTTTCTTTAGTCTCTCAACCTCAGTGCATCTTCTGCGCAGGTACCAGAGTCTCCGTACTCAAGACCTGCTTCATTGCATCCAGTATGTTCTGTCCAACCAAGCCTTCCCTTCCTCATCCATTCTGGTCCACAAAGTTGCCCACCACCCTCTCCGCATTCCTACCTCCCCACCCTCCTCACACTCCTCTCTCTTGCTTCTCCATGGCCAGCTGGTCAGTTTTCTTGTGGTTGAAACCATCTATCCTGTTAGTTCCTCCAACTGAGACTTGAAGTCTATTCTTGCTGGAAAAGCCTGTGTGACCCACAAGCCCTTCCTGGAAGCACCGCCAACCATCATCGTTGCCATGGCTGCCATCATTACATAGCACGTCCTTCATATCAGGCACTGGGCTAAGGACATCACAGGAAACCATCTTCAGAATTGTCCTATACGGTATGCATTATTATTACACCCATGTTACACACGAGACCACCAAGGATCGAAGAGCTGAAATGAATTGTCAGAGGCCTCAGGGTGTTAAGCTTACATCAGGGATTTGGGCTTCGGTTTGTCTAATGTCAAAACCTGAGCTTGTAATCATGATAAGACACAGTCTCCCTCATCAATCCCATGCTCTTCTTACCTTGAATCCCTTCAGGGTTTATGTATGTAGTTTGGGATCCATCCTTAGGCGCTTGGATTATTAGAGATGAAGAGAGTTGTCTTTTTTTAAGATTTATTTATTCACTTGAGAGAGAGTGAGTGTGTGTCTGAGCAGGGGGAGGGGCAGAAGGAGAGGGAGAATCTCAAGCAGAGTCCCTGAGTGCAGAGCCTGACATGGGGCTTGATCTCATGACCCTGGGATCATGACCTGTGCTGAAATCAAGAGTTGGAGGCTTACACTCAGGAGAAAAGTATGGAGGTTCCTCAAGGTGTTAAAAAGAGAGCTACCTTATGACCCTGCAATTGGACTACTGGGTATTTACCCCAAAGATATAGATGTAGTGAAAAGAAGGGCCACATGCACCCTGATGTTTATAGCAGCAAGGTCCACAATAGCCAAACTGTGGAAGGAGCTGAGACGTACTTCAACAGATGAATTCATGAAGGTGTGGTCCATGTATACAAGAGAATATTACTCAGCCATCAGAAGGATGAATACCAACCATTTGCACTGACATGGATGGGACTGGAGGAGGTTATGCTGAGTGAAATAAGCCAAGCAGAGAAAGACAATTATCATATGGTTTCACTCATGTGTGGAACATTAGGAATAGTGT
>RCUC01147447.1:0-55337 GCA_003697995.1 Taxidea taxus jeffersonii | reverse complement strand
TAGAGGGTATCATGCTTAGTGAAATAAGTCAATCGGAGAAAGACAACTCTCATATTATCTCTCTGATATGAGGAAGTGGAGATGCAATGGGGGTGGGGGTTAAGGGGGTAGGGATAGAATAAATGAAACAAGATGGGATCGGGAGGGAGATAAACTAAAAGAGACTCTTAATGTCATAAAACAAACTGAGGTGGGTGGTGGGGAGGGGTGTTGGGAGAGGGTGGTGGGGTTACATTATATGTTTAAATAAAAATAAAAAAAATTAAAAAAAAGAAGTACATGATCTGGAAGAGTTGGGTCAAGAGGTTGAATAAAAATATAATTCAGAAGTTATTTTTCTCTTTGGATTCACGTTTCTGAAACTGCCTACTGGTACCTAAGGAGGCCATAAAGGAAAAAGAGGAAATGGAGAGGGGATGAAAGAGGGGAAAGGGAATTAAAAAAAAAAAAAAGTGAAACTGGAGAAAAATGGTAATTTGTCTATAGCCATAGACTTGCCACTTTCTCTTTTCCTTAATCCCCTTCTGCTGTCTCCCTCTCTTCTTTTACTCATTGTCTGCTTTTGCATTGCTACATACTGTTTTCTTATCTCTTTAAGAGTAGGACTGAGTTAGGTTGTCCTGAATTACAGGAGAAAACCTTCAGCCACTTTCTTCCATGGTGTTGCTTACAAATGTGCTTTCTAAACAGGATGGGATCTTCCATGTGATTTTAAGACTGTTTCTTTTTGGGATGCCTGGGTGGCTCAGTTGGTTAAGCAGCTGCCTTCAGCTCAGGTCATGATCCCGGCATCCTGGGATCGAGTCCCACATCGGGCTCCTTGCTCGGCAGGGAGCCTGCTTCTCCCTCTGCCTCTGCCTGCCTCTCTGTCTGCCTGTGCTCGCTCTCTCTAACAAATAAATAAAAAATAAAATCTAAAAAAAAAAAAGAATTCCTTTAAAAAAAAAAGACTGTTTCTTTTCTTTCAAAATCTTTTGTGATTGATTATTCCATTACATGACTACTATACACCAATGTAGAAAATATAGATAAGAAAAAAATGATCTGCAATGATGATAATGACAAACACTTCCAAAGCAACTTCTGGGATTCTCCCTAAATCTCACTGAGTCAGGATTCCTCAAGTGTGGGTCATGGCAGTATATATTTTTAATTAGTGAAGCAGGAATGATAGGCACCAAAGACTGATAATCATTGCTTTAAACTTTTTCGGGGATGGATGGGGTGCTACAAATCAATTAAAAAGAACTGATACTGGACTCCCTGTTTAGAGTATTTATTATGGGCAAATTTTCATTGCAGTTTCCTTGAGGGAAACTATGTGCCACAGACCCAGGAATATTAGATATATTAAGTCATGACCCTTCCTTTTGGCACATTAAGCCCTACATATACCTGAAATGAAGGAGAACTTCCATATACCTAGTGGTCTTTAAGGAAAACATTTCACCCAGCCCTCTTCAAGTCTGAAATGACTTTCCACAAGCATAAACAGCAGACCTGGGTGAGGGCCATCATTAGAACCAAGGTCTCGGGGTGACTGTCTCTGGGCTGTCCCCATTCCTCCCGGTTAAACATGCTTTTCCTGTCTATGGAGTTGTTTTACTGATTGGAGAGGTGGTCTACTGATTATAAATTTCTAGGGCAAGAAGAAATGTAGTCACATAGTGTAACTTGTCAAAGGACATGTTTAAATTCTTCCACTTCTTTACCCAGAACACATTTCTGCTCCTTACTCTCAACTTGTTGGGGCAAAGGAAATGTCTTTTGGTCACATCTGTAGCACGCATTTTATAGAAATAGTTGCAAAGCATTGTATTTTTTCAAGTATATTTGCACATAATTTATTTTGCCAGGGTATCCTGATCTGGGGATGGGTAAAGTGGCTTCTGCTGTAATTGTTCTTGTTATATTAATCATACTTCAACTCCTTTGAATAAGTGTGTGGGCTAAAAAAAAAAAAGTCTCCCCTAAGTAATTTGTTAAGTGTTTTTAGAGTGAGTGCTCTATAATAAATGTATCCTCAAACCAATCATATAATAGCTTCTTTTGTTCTTAGTACTTAATCTGTTGGTTTTGTACAAATATTGTATGAATATGTTTTAATCACTGGAAGTTAAGAGTGTCATTAACAATTGTTTAACCACGCTTGGCAAATTTGAAAAAACAAAACCAAACAAAAAAACAGAGATGACAAGTTAGAATTCCTGCCTAAGAATTCCCATTTTATGAAATTTAGTGGGTTTTTTTTTTGTTGTTGTTGTTGTTAAATTCAGTTTTATATGAGAGACAGCTTCCTTTGTGGTCTAGAACTTTTAACTCCTTTTTTTTCTTAAACAAGTAAAACCTCTGGGTAAAGACAGTTAAGCCCCATAAGCAAAATCTGGTTAACTAACTTCTTTTTTAAAAAAATTTTTAAATAAACATATAATGTATTATCAGTCTCAGGGGTACAGCTCTGTGAATCGCCAGGTTTACACATTTCACAGCACTCACAACACACACCCTCCCCAATGTACATAACCCCACCACCCTCTCCCTACCCCCCTACCCCCAGCCCCCCTCAGTTTGTTTTGTGACATTAAGAGTCTCTTATGGTTTGTCTCCCTCCCGATCCCATCTTGTTTCATTTATTCTTTTCTTACCCCCCAACTCCCCCCTCCCCGCCATTGCATCTCCACTTCCTCATATCAGGGAGATCATATGATAGTTGTCTTTCTCCGATTGACTTATTTTGCTAAGCATAATACCCTCTAGTTCCATCCACATTGTCGTAAATGGTAAGATTTCATTTCTTTTGATGGCTGACTCTTCCTTATCCATTGATCTGTTGATGGACATCTAGGTTCTTTCCATAGTTCGGCTATTGTGGACATTGCTGCTATAAACATTCAGGTGCACGTCCCCCTTCGGATCACTATGTTTGTATCTTTAGGGTAAATACCCAGTAGTGCAATTGCTGGGTCATAAGGTAGCAATATTTTCAATTTTTTGAGGAACCTCCATGCTGTTTTCCAGAGTGGTTGCACCAGCTTGCATTCCCACCAACAGTGTAGGAGGGTTCCCCTTTCTCCACATCCTCGCCAGCATCTGTCATTTCCTGACTTGTTCATTTTAGCCATTCTGACTGGTGTGAGGTGGTATCTCATTGTGGTTTTGATTTGTATTTCCCTGATGCCCAGTGATGTGGAGCACTTTTTCATGTGTCTGTTGGCCATCTGGAAGTCTTCTTTGCAGAAATGTCTGTTCATGTCCTCTGCCCATTTCTTGATTGGATTATTTGTTCTTGGGTGTTGAGTTTGCTAAGCTCTTTATAGATTTTGGATACTAGCCCTTTATCTGATATGTCATTTGCAAATATCTTCTCCCATTCTGTCAGTTGTCTTTTGGTTTTGTTGACTGTTTCCTTTGCTGTGCAAAAGCTTTTGATCTTGATGAAGTCCCAATAGTTCATTTTTGCCCTTGCTTCCCTTGCCTTTGGTGTTGTTCCTAGGAAGAAGTTGCTGCAGCTGAGGTCGAAGAGGTTGCTGCCTGTGTTCTCCTCAAGGATTTTGATGGATTCCTTTCTCACATTGAGGTCCTTCATCCATTTTGAGCCTGTTTTCATGTGTGGTGTAAGGAAATGGTCCAATTTCACTTTTCTGAATGTTGCTGTCCAATTTTCCCAACACCATTTGTTGAAGAGGCTGTCTTTTTTCCTTTGGATATTCTTTCCAGCTTTGTTGAAGATTAGTTGACCATAGAGTTGAGGGTCTATTTCTGGGCTTTCTATTCTGTTTCATTGATCTGTGTGTCTGTTTTTATGTCAGTAACATACTGCCTTGATGATGACAGCTTTGTAATAGAGCTTGAAGTCCAGAATTGTGATGCCGCCAAGTTTGGCTTTCTTTTTCAACATTCCTCTGGCTAATTTAGGTCTTTTCTGGTTCTATATAAATTTCATGATTATTTGTTACATTTCTTTGAAAGAGAATGGATGGCATTTTGATAGGGATTGCATTAAATGTTTAGATAGCTTTAGGTAGCATAGACATTTTCACATATTTATTCTTCCAATCCATGAGCATGGAACATTTTTCCATTTCTTTGTGTCTTCCTCCATTTCATGCATGAGTACTTTATAGCTTTCTGTGTATAAATTCTTTGCCTCTTTGGTTAGGTTTATTCCTAGATATCGTATGGTTTTGGGTGCAATTGTAAATGGGATTGACTCCTTAATTTCTTTTTCTTCTGTCTTGTTGTTGGTGTAAAGAAATGCAACTCGTTTCTGTGCATTGATTTTATATCCTGACACTTTACTGAATTCCTGTACAAGTTCTAGCAGATTTGGAGTGGAGTCTTTTGGGTTTTCCACATATAGTATCATATCATCTGCAAAGAGCGATAGTTTGACTTCTTCTTTGCCGATTTGGATGCCTTTAATTTCTTTTTATTGTCTGATTGCTGAGGCTAGGACTTCTAGTACTATGTTGAATAGCAGTGGTGATAATGAACATCACTGCCATGTTCCTGACCTTAGCAGAAAAGCTCTCAGTTTTTCTCCATTGAGAATGATACTTGCCGTGGGTTTTTCATAGATGGCTTTGATAATATTGAGGTATGTGCCCTCTATCCCTGCACTTTGAAGAGTTTTGATCAGGAATGGAATCTGTACTTTGTCAAATGCTTTTTCAACATCTATTGTGAGTACCATATGGTTCTTTTTCTTTCCTTTATTATTGTATTGTATCACATTGATTCATTTACGGATGTTGTACCAACCTTGCATCCCTGGAATAAATCCCACTTGGTCGTGGTGAATAATCCTTTTAATGTACTGTTGGAACCTATTGGCTAGTATTTTGGTGAGAATTTTCGCATCTGTGTTCATCAAGGATATTGGTCTGTAATTCTCTTTTTTGAAGGGATCCTTGTCTGGTTTGGGATCAAGGTGATGCTGGCCTCAAAAAAATGAGGTTGGAATTTTTCCTTCCATTTCTATTTTTTGAACATTTTCAGGAGAATAGGTATTAATTCTTCTTATATGTTTGGTAGAATTCCCCTGGGAAGCCTGTATGGCCCTGGGCTCTTGTTTTTGGGAGATTTTTGATGACTGTTTCAATCTCCTTACTGGTTATCGGTCTATTCAGGTGTTCTATTTCTTTCTGGTTCGGTTTTGGCAGTTTATATGTCTCTAGGAAAGCATCCATTTCTTCCAGATTGTCAAATTTGTTGGCATAGAGTTGCTCATAATATGTTTTTATAATTGTTTGTATTTCTTTGGTGTTGGTTGTGATCTCTCCTCTTTCATTCATGATTTTATTTATTTGGGTCCTTTCTCTTTTCTTTTGGGTAAGTCTGGCCAGAGGTTTATCAATCTTATTAATTCTTTCAAAGTACAGCTCCTAGTTTCGTTGATTTGTTCTATTTTTTTTTTTTTGGTTCCTATTTCATTGATTTCTGCTCTGATCTTTATTATTTCTCTTCTCCTGCTGGGTTTAGGCTTTCTTTGTTGTTCTTTCTCGAGCTCCTTTAGGTGTAGGGTTAGGTTGTGTATTTGAGAACTTTTTCTTGTTTCTTGAGAAAGGCTTGTATCACTGTAAATTTTCCTCTCAGGACTGCCTTTGCTGTGTCCCACAGATTTTGGACCATTGTCTTTTCCTTACCATTTGTTTCCATGAATTTTAAAAATTCTTCTTTAATTTCCTGGTTGACCAATTCATTCTTTAGAAGGATGCTCTTTAGCCTCCATGTATTTGAGTTCTTTCCAACTTTCCTCTTGTGATTGAGTTCTAGCTTCAGGGCATTGTGGTCTGAAAATATGCAGGGAATAATCCCAATCTTTTGGTACCAGTTGAGACCTTATTTGTGACCGAGGGTATGATCTATTCTGGAGAATGTTCCATGTGCACTAGAGAAGAATGTGTATTCTGTTGCTTTGGGATGGAATGTTCTGAATATATCTGTGATGTCCATCTGGTCTCATGTGTCATTTAAGGCCTTTATTTCCTTGTTGATCTTTTGCTTGGATGATCTGTCCATTTCAGTGAGGGGGGTGTTAACGTCCCCTACTATTATTGCATTATTGTGGATGTGTTTCTTTGATTTTGTTATTAATTGGTTTATATAGTTGGCTGCTCCCATGTTGGGGCATAGATATTTAAAATTGTTAGATCTTCTTGTTGGACAGACCCTTTGAGTATGATGTAGTGTCCTTCCTCATCTCTTATTATAGTCTTTGGCTTAAAATCTAATTTATCTGATATAAGGATTGCCATCCCAGCCCTCTTTTTATGTCCATCACCATGGTAAATTGCTTTCCACCTTCTCACTTTAAATCTGGAGTTGTCTTTTGGTCTAAAATGAGTTTCTTGTAGACAGCATATTGATGTTTTTTTTTTTTTTTAACCATTTTGATACCCTCTGTCTTTTGTTTGGGGCATTTATCCCATTTACATTCAGCGTAAGCATTGAGAGATATGAATTTAGTGCCATTGTATTGTCTATAAGGCGACTGCTACTATATATTGCCTCTGTTCCTTTCTGGTCTTCTACTTTTAGGCTCCCTCTTTGCTTAAGGGACACCTTTCAATATTTCCTGTAGGGCTGGTTTGGTGTTTACAAATTCTTTTAGTTTTTGTTTGTCCTGGAAGCTTTTTATCTCTCCTTCTATTTTCAATGATAGCATAGGTGGATATAGTATTCTTGGCTGCATGTTTTTCTCGTTTAGTGCTCTGAATATTACATGACAGTTCTTTCTGGCCTGCCAGGGCTCTGTGGATAAGTCTGCTGCCAATCTCATATTTTTACCATTGTATGTTACAGACTTCTTTTCCCGGTCTGCTTTCAGGATTTTCTCTTTGTCCTAAGACTTGTAAACTTTACTATTAGATGACGGGTTGTGGACCTATTTTTATTGAATTTGAGGGGGATTCTCTGTACCTCCTGGATATTGATGCTTGTTCCCTTTACCATATTAGGGAAATTCTCTACAATAATTCTCTCCAATATACCTTCTGCTCCCCTCTTTCTTCTTCTTCTTCTGAAATCCAGATCATTCTAATGTTGTTTCGTCTTAAGTTATCGCTTATCTCTCGAATTCTCCCCTTGTGGTCCAGGAGTTGTTTGTCTCTCTTTTGCTCAGCTTCTTTATTCTCTGTCATTTGGACTTCTATATCACTAATTCTTTTTTCTGTCTCATTTTCCTAGCAGTAAGAGCCTCCATTTTTTATTGCACCTCATTAATAGTTTTTTTTTATTTCAACTTGGTTAGATTTTAGTTCTTTTATTCTCCAGAAAGGACTTTTATTTCTCCAGACAGCGTTTCTCTAATATCTTCCATGCCTTTTTTGAGCCCAGCTAGAACCTTGAGAATCATCATTCTGAACTCTAGATCTGACATATTACCAATGTCTGTATTGATTAGGTCCCTAGCCTTCAGTACTGCCTCTTGTTCTTTTTTCCTTTGTGGTGAGTTTTTCCACCTTGTCATTTTGTCCAGATAAGGATACATGAAGGAGCAAATAAAGTACTAAAAGGGTGGCAAAGACCCCAGGAAAATGTGCTTTAATCATATCACAAGAGACTCCAAAACTTGGGGGGGGGAGAAAGGGGGTAAAAACAAGTTCAGAAAAAAAAAAAGAAAAAAAATAAAACAAATAAAGAAAAAATATAATAAGAAAAAAAATATATATTAGACTGGTGACTAGAACAGGTTCACCCACTTAATTTTTGGAGTATTTTGGTCTCTTAAAAGAAACTACCTCTCAATATTTTAAAGAATGAAAAACATATGTAAGGGTAAACACAATGAAGGGATGGAATATGACTATAAAGATAATTTTTTTAAATTTCTAACAAAAGTTGATAAGGTATGTTGGTAGGGAGAATAAAAAAAAAAAGAAAGTGGAGAGAACTTGCTTGGGCTGGAGACTAGGTGAAGCCCAGTGCTAGATTTAGAGTGTATTTTGATCTATTAGAAGAAGTTGTGCCCCCAATTTTTTAGAACAAAATACCCTATGTGCATACAAAAAATAATGTTAGATACAATGAAGGATAAAATATGACTATAATAATGAAGGTTCAAAAATGATTATTTTTTAATGGAAGGTATTGTTAAGATAAACTAGTTAAAAAATGTTAAAAGAGGAAAGGGTAAAAGTTTTAAAAAATAGCAGAAGAAAAAAAAGATAATTAACTTTGCAAGACTAAAGAATCATGGGGAGAAAGCCATGAACTCCATGCTTTGCTTTCTCCTCCTCTGGAATTCTGCTGTTCTCCTTGGTAAGTGAACTTGGTCTTGGCTGGATTTCTTGTTGATCTTCTGGGGGAGGGGCCTGTTGTAGTGCTTCTCAAGTGTCTTTGCTGCAGGCAGAATTGCACCGCCCTTACCAGGGGCCGGGCTAAGTAATCCGCTCGGGTTCACTTTTGGGAGCTTTTGTTCCCTGAACGCTTTCTGTAGAGTTCCGGAGGATGGGAATAAAAATGGTGACCTCCCAATATCTGGCCTGGAGGAGCCAAGAGCTTGGGGCCCCACTCTTCAGTAAGCCCTCAGAGAAAAGTGCTCAATCACTCCCGTCTCCCTGGCCTCCGGCTGTGCTCCAAACTCACCGAGCCTGTGACCAAGCGTCTCTGTCTCTGGCACACATCTCCACCTGGAGTCTCCAAACACTGCAGATCCCTGGGCTCTTCCAGGGGCAGAGGGGTCTCTCTGGATCTTGTGGGCACCCCACTCACAGAGCAGTGGTGCCACAGATTACGGTTCAAGGTAACCCTGAGTTGAGAGCTCACTCCTTGGTACTGTCTCTGTAGCCAGCTTCCCCGCTCTAATACCTGCAAGCTCTGCAACTCTCAGACCCCCCTGATCCTTCTGTGACCCAGCAGGACCTGAAGCTATGCTGTCCCCACATGGGCTTCACCCCAGTTTAGCCTCTGGAGTGATGTCCTCAGTGGAGCAGACTTTAAAAATCCTGATTTTGTGCCCTGTTGTTCCACTGCTTGCCGGGAGCTGGCCCCTCCCCCCCGCAGTCTATTTTCCAGTTGCTTTGGATTCACTTCTCTGCTGGTCCTACCTTTCAGAAAGTGGTCGATTTTCTGTTTCTGGAATTGTTGCTCTTCTTCTCTTCAATCTCCTGTTGGATTTGTGGGTGTTTGGAATGGTTTGATATGCTATCTAACTGATCTCCCACTACCTGATGTTGTCTCAGCCTGCTACTTCTCTGCCATCTTGACTCCTCCTCCCTGGTTAACTAACTTCTAAGCATAAAGGTGGAATTCATGAATTTGAGTTTACCTTATATGCAAAGGAGCAGGAATATTTTAGATTGCATGAGGTAGGTAATTGCACTTTATTTATTTAGTAAATGAAAAGTACTCCTGAGGAGTGTAAACTTGTATAATGATATTTTTCATGAATTTAACAATTAATGAACAATGGAAAGATTACTGCCTTGGAAAAGTCAATGCAAAAAGACCAGTGCCCTTGTTATTGTATTCTGGACCTGGACCTTACCTTTCCTAGGGGCCCCTCTTCTGGAATTTTGCAGCTATTTTCAATTTTCTTCTTCCCACTGGATTTATCTCTTGTCATGTTGCCTTTCAGGCAATTATAGTAAAAAGCATGCAAGCATATGGAAGATAGTTACTCAAGGTTATTCAGAGTCAGGAGAAAAAGAACTGTTTTAGAAGACTAGGAAATTTCTTTTTAATTAGGACATAGTTCCCTGAAGAATGATAATATTAAAATAAATTTTTGTACTAAGTAGCTATTACTACAGTAATAGCAGTATAATTATCAGCCATGAAAATATCTCTGGCATGCAGAAGTAACCATACATTTCTTCTTTATGCATCTGAGGGTCGGCTGAGGCTCATGAGATCTAGGCTAGGCATTTGTGAGCTCTACTTGTTGCTTATTCTTCTGGAACCATTGGGCTACTCAAGACATGTTCTTTTCTTGGCAGTAACAGAGACCCAAGGCAGAAAGCCCAGCTGAGCATATTCGAAGGCTCTGCTTGTGACAAATTGACTAGAAGTCTTATTGTCCAAAGAAAGTCACATGGCTAAGCCCTACCTCAGTTGGGGTGGAAATGTGTAATCCTTCCACAATAGTGGTGTATGTGCATGTGCATGTACATGTGTGTGTATTTACTGAACAATAATATGGTCTTCTACACTTTTATTGTCAACACTTATCCAAACCTCTTGTAATTTTAGCTTTTTTGTGTTCTGTGGAACTATTGATGAGAAATCTTTCCCTAGCAAAACTGAAAATTACAAAGTTCCTCTATTCTTTGAGGCCATTGACTACTATGGATTTTTAAGGTGTTCCAAAAGGCAAAGAGTAAGGTTTTAATGGAGCAATAGTTGTAGTGGTAGTAGTTGTACAGAATACAATATTTGGGATTCATCCCTCACCATGAAAGTATGCTTGAAGAGGTCTCATAAATCTAGGCGCCTACAAAAATTTACGTAGGTAGTAGTTAATGGCCAAGCCTTTGACTCAGTTCTCACATCTTCCCCAGGGAATGCAATGCATGGCCATGAATTGAGAAGCTATTTAAGAAATCAACACTCCACTGAAATGCCCTCATTCTGAATACAACTATGTGGGGTTTTTACTAAATGCGGGTTGGGTTTTTGTGAAAAGTTTCTTGAAATTTCTTCATGTGGGCTCAAATTGTGATCTTGCCACTGGATAGCAAGTTGCCTCATTTTCTGAGGTTCAGTTTCACAGTTTATAAAGTACAACCCTTAATGCCTACCTCATAGAATGAGATAAGACTAAAATGAGATAATGGATGTGATTTTGGAGACTTTACCTCATTGTGATTTTTGGCATGAGCCCTGGAGTGTGTCTGCTGGGATTGAATTCCTTTCTTTACTACCTACTCAATGGCTGACAGTAGGTTGTCTTTCTGAGTTTGTTTCCTAGAGTTGCCATGGAAAGTTTCTATAAACTGGGTGGATTAAAACAACACAGAATTATTCTTTCATTGTTCAGGGGGCTAGAAGTCTGAAATCAAGATGTTACCAGTTCATTCCATCCAGGGTTTATGAGGGAGAATTTGTCCCATGCCTGTCTCTTAGCTTCTGTAGTTGTCAGCAGTCTTGGCATCCTTGGCTTGTGGCTTGTCTGTCCCTCCATTTTTACATGTTGTTCCTCTCTGTGTCTTGTGTATTTTGGGACTGTTGTGAGGATAAAATGCAATAATCCACAAAAATTGCTTAGCCCAGAAAATGTCACCTTGCAAATGATAATAACAGTTGGCTTTTGTTTCTTAGGTTGAACCATAAAAAGTTGATATCTTGTAGGTTTCAAATGGTTGGATATCAGCATATCCTTATGGCATAAATTTGGATTATATGGGATTGCCATTTTGGTGGAGTCAAAACAAATTTCAATAATTTCATATGGTTTAACCTAAACTTGATATTAAATAAAATGTTGACATATCAAGATAAGTTATCCTTATTAAGCTATGATATTTTCTTCTTGAAAAGCATCCTGAAGAATACTATGTTCAAGCTAAAACTGTTTTTGTTAGTTTTATTAGTTATTATATAATTGAATTGTTGATTACATAGTTATATTAATACTTTATTACACTATTGTAAAAACAGGTGAAATTCAACTTTTTGCTTATTGGTAATCTAATATATAGTGAAGAAATATGAAGCACACATCTCATATATTATTTAATAATTAGTAATTATCTGTCCTTTCTCAAATTAACCATATATGTAAGTTAGGATAAGAGCTGTCATCACTCTACTCTGTGGGAATATAGTAGTTTCACACTTTGATCTTCATCACTTTTTAAAACTTAAATTCAGATAGTGAAAAACAGGTAACCAAAACAATTTGCACAATATTGTTCCATTGGTCAACTAGATTATTTATTTTACAGAGGCTGTCCCCAAGAGAGAGGAGAACTGCCATTAGCAGAAAAATTCAATGCTATTGTAATTTTCTGTGGAGATAGTGGTACAAATGGAACAATTAGTTGAGGGGTAACTTTTGAAAATTGAAAGTGTTTTTCTTAGTGTCCCTTTGGCAACAGTTCATATCAGAAATCAGTATGAAGGCTCACTAAGCCATTCTATTTGTAGTCAAGATAAGAATTAAAGTGTGGTTTTGTAATATTGCCTTTAAAGTAATTATGGTGGGTGGAAAGGCATACAAAGCCCTAGACATATGTATATTGATCATGAGAATGTGATACTGTAATAAACTTTACTAGATGCACTGTGTGTAATGGGAATGATTGGTGAATTTAGGACTTACTTATAGAATTTATAGGAAGAGGGACACCTGGGTGGCTCAGTTGGTTAAGTGGCTGCCTTCGGCTCAGGTCATGATCCCAGCGTCCTGGAATTGAGTCCTACATCGGGCTCCTTGTTCGGCAGGGAGCCTGCTTCTCCCTCTGCCTCTACCTGCCTCTCTGTCTGCCTGTACTCGCTCTCTCTCTCTCTCTCTCTCTAACAAATAAATAAATAAATAAATAATCTTAAAAAAAAAAGAGAATTTATAGGAAGAAATACCAGCTTCTAATATTTCAAGATTACTTTATATGTCTTCTCAAATAAAATATCTATGATTGGATGTGAAGTTGATAAATATGTGTTTAAGCGTCCTGATTTATTTGTGCACTATGATCTATTTGGCTTTTAAGAGTTATTAAGAACAAGGGTTTATTTAATTATTCTTGTAATATTTTAAAATACCTTATGCCTCTTTAAGATTGTGATTACAACAAAAAGCAAAATGCTCTTTTATATGTAATTTTATAAGAGGATGAATGAAGATAGAATTCTAGTTAGAACCATATTTATAAAGTAAATTGATATATGTTTGCCTTCTTGGTGAAGCAATATAAGGGACAACTCAGAACCTATGGTCTTACAAAGACACAGATGTTCTGCTGGAGGACGTCATGATCTCATTACATGGGGAGGAGGGACTCGGCAAAGATATGTGGCACATGTTGTCTGTGAACACCTTTAAATACCTTCTCATCTTAAGCCAGTGTAGGGCCATTTGGCAACACCGGAATGGGAGCCATGCCTAAAGTAGAACTGGAAGAGTTTATTTTGTCTCTTAAAATTGTTCTTTGTTTTCTGGCCTGCAAAAATGTGTCCCTCCAGATTTCTTCAGAAGGGTGACTGTTTATTTTTATTTACTTACTTATTTTTTATTTTGTTGGAGCCCTTTCTTCCAAACTTTTCCTAGAAGAGCTCATTACCTACATCTCTAGAGCCCCAGGGGAGATCCAACTTTGAATTTCAAGAAGTAACTTGAGATCACAGAATTATTTTCTTTATTACTAAGTCCTTTTTTAAAAAATCCTGAAATGTTAAATGAACATTGTATCTGCTCTGAGGGATAGCAAAAAACTAGTAGTTCTCTTGTGTTTGTGGTTTTGTTTTAATATAAGTTTTCTTCCCAATGAAATCCAAGGGAACTTCTTGTATATCCAAGTATAAATTTATCTTCTGTATCAGGAGGCCAGGGAAATTCAATTAATTAATTTGGTTTTGACAGGTTGCAGGAACAGATGGATGATGGTTACCAAAAGCCTTCCATGGGCTGCTAATATGCATACAGGCCAGTAAATTATTTCTGTTCTTGTTTTTGAGAATACATATTGGGTTCCTAAGCTCTATAGAATTCAAATAAAGAATAGTCTGAGTATTAGTATTCAGTATATTTATTTTAGAGTCACATGATTTGATTTCTTTAGATTTCATGCCATATATAAATCCTGTTAATTTATGGATCTGAGGTTTTCACTAATTCTCTAATCAGTGGTGACTTAGCTGACTTTAATTCTACTCATTCATTGCACCATATTGGAAGCTAGAATGTAGTCGGCTGATTTTGATTTCGTGCTTCTGATTGGAAATTGTGTTGTGGAAATCAACTCATCATAACAGAATAAATCTGATGAAGACATTAAGTGGGCACCTCTGACATACCTAATATGATTCAGATGTCTTCTCTGGGTTGGATAGGCATCTGTGACAATTAAAATGAGTCCCATTGTTCCTTGGTGTCTCAGCATCTAATTTTAACTAACCCTGAAACTAAAGTCCAGAAAGCTGTGTGTGCTGCCCTGCAAATCAGCAGAGACCAGTTCATCTGGGCTTAGAATGAAGTGAGTCCACTGAGCTTGGAATGCAATGAGTAAACTTTTCATAAAAATTAGAGATGGATGCATTCTATAAGGTGCTGATTATGTAGACTGTTGACATGAAGTCACTCTACAATAATCTATGTGGGAGAATTGATTAATGATTTTTAGAAGTAGCAATTTTTTGGAAGTTTGAAAGGTGACCTTGTGTTTTTCAAACCTATCTATAAACAGTCCTGCTCCCGTTCTATTTCTACTTTTCCCAGTCTTTGTATTTTTTTCTCTCTTCTTTCAACCCTGATGTCCTTTTTGTACTTCCAGAGTAAAGAGATGGTGGATGAGGAGATATATTCCAATACAAGAGAGGGTCATAATAAGAGACTGTAGCATGTATTTTGATTAATTTTATATTTAAATTTCATCACATATTTTCACATAGCTATTTTGAAAAGTTGGCAGGCTGAATTTTTATTATTTTTCTCCATTTTTTTTCTCAGAAAAAATGAGTAACATATTTAGAATCAATGTCAGAAATATTTGTTTCTGGATTGAGTTAAGTTTTATACATTAATTATCTCTGTATTTTAATTTTAAGGGTTTTTTTTTGGGGGGGGATCTTAAAGTAAGGAGCAAGAAGTTGGCTCATTAGATAGTTTATAGGTGAGGCAGAGAACTGGATGCAAGGCATGATGCCAAAATGGAGTGTGGGCTGGGGCACCAGCACAGAAGAGATTTAGGTCTAGTGAATAGAAAAATAAGAGGTGGCCCAGAGGAACCATAGTTAGGTGCCAACATGTCTTCTCATATTTGGGAGACTTGGATTCATTTAAAGGTCCTAGAACAGGCTGGATACCATGATTTTCACATCCCTTTCACTCATGAAAGTCTTTTATTAAATGAAGTCTTGAACACATTGCACTCTGTTAAATAGCTCAACATGCCATAGTCAGCTGGCACCCCACTTATTTGGCCTCGTATGAAAATAGTCTCTGAGTGAATCTCTGTCTTTGCAGAGCGCAGCTTGAAAACTGCTGTGTTAGCCATGCATTCTGATGGTGGTTTGGAGAGCAAGGTCAGTCTGACTAATTTTCATTGTCATCTCTTAGTTATTTATGCATGTGAGATTCAGCACCTGGGGGAGGGGCACCTTGCTGGACATCACACAGAGGGCCTCCAAGGGCAGTGTGAGAAGGCACCTGAGTCATGGAGCATTGTGTGCTGGATGATACAGAAGTGTGACACAAGTGGGCCTCAGGGAGACAGAAATGTGGTCAAGTTGAAGCCATCTGCCTGCCTTCCTCAATGCCATAGTTAAGGTCCATGATGTTTCTAACACAGAGTTCACTCATCATTCCCACTGCCTAAGATGTTCTTTCTCCAGCTCTTCACACAGTTGCTTCTTCTTGTCTTTCAAGTGTTAGATCACATATCACCTGCTCAAAATGACCTTTCCTGACTGCTCCCCCTCTCTTAGTCCTCTTCTGCCAGTTGCATTATTAATCTCCATCACAATACCTTGCTCATCTTTCTAGAGACTTTACGAAGAGTTTTAGCTTGCTTGGTTTGAGTCATTCTCTCTGGAATGTAATTTCTATGGGACAATTTATGTCTTATTCACTCTTATGAGTTCAGTACCTGGTGGGTATAGTACCATCTGGTACATGGTAGACATTTGTAACTGTTTGTTGAAGGAATGCATGAGGTATTTTATGTGAGAGGTATGAAACATAATAGGGGCCTCTAGAGTACTCAGTGGGAACATTTCTTTTTTTTGCATTTTCCCATAGCAGTGAAATATTAATGTTTTGCAGTATTTCTGTTAAAGAAAGTAATGGAAATTTGTGCATTTGAGCATTATCAATAAATAAGTGAGGGGTGCCTGGGTGGCTCAGTGGGTTAAACCCTCTGCCTTCGGCTCAGGTCATGATCCCAGAGTCCTGGGATCGAGCCCCACATCAGGCTCTCTGCTTGGCAGGGAGCCTGCTTCCTCCCTCTCTCTCTGCCTGCCTCTCTGCCTACTTGTGATCTCTGTCTGTCAAATAAATAAATAAAATCTTTTAAAAAATAAATAAATAAGTAAATGCTTGTAAAGCAGAGTATATATAGGTTTTTAATCAGTCATCCATGGTAAAGGAGATACATAGTCTTGGGAAACACGATAAATAAGATAAGGCTACCAGGTAGAGGTATAGGGTATAGGTTTTACCTCCTTTTGTTATTATAGCTAAGTGATATTAAAACTAAAGACAGGGGGGCCTGGGTGGCTCAGTTGGTTAAGCCACTGTCTTCGGCTTGGGTCATGATCTCGGGTCCTGGGATCGAGTCCTGCATCGGGCTCTCTGTTCAGCAGGGAGCCTGCTTCCCTCTCTCTCTCTCTGCCTGCCTCTCTGCCTACTTGTGATCTCTCTGTCAAATAAATAAATAAAATCTTTTTAAAAAAAAACTAAAGACATATATGTTTATCCCAAAGGTTGTGCCATTTTGTGCTACTCCTTCTGTCATGATACTTGATAGTACTTGGGAGTAAATGCTCCCTTTCTGAGTGATGATACTTGGATCTCTAGCAATATCTTCTTGATCCCTGCAAGGGTAACATAGGGGATTCTGTTGAGGGGGACATAATGCTGTGTGCAGAGAGGATGCAGAGGGCCTTGATGGTGACCTGCTGGTAAATGGGTGTTAGAACTAAGGAAAATGGTTTTAATAGACCCAGGACACTTAAAAGAGATTGGGAAGAGTGGGCTTTTCTTGTTTATGCATTTTTTTAAGACAATGGAGTTTGTTCATATTTCATTTCAAGCTCCAATGCCTTAAGGAAACAACACTTAATTACAATCAGGTGAGTTAGTAATGTTGGAAGGACGATGGATGAGAAAATAATAGTTATGGAGTACCTGCTGGTTATATGCTAAGTACACTTATGCCCATTATCTTCTAGAAAGTCCAGATGGAGGCTCAAGTATGGAACAGCTGACACCTGGATCTCACATTCCTGGCAGAGAGGTACAGAGTGGGGAAAGGGCTCATCTGTTACCATCACACCCTAGTTATGAATGATGTTAGTGTTTGACTTTCCCTACTAACCAAAAAACAAGAGTTAGAATTTTTGCTTAGGGAGATTTTGGTCTGAACTTTGAATTAGCATTCATTTAGGTGCTTTTTTCCCTATCATTCTGATGACAGTTGGGGAAATGATGAGTCTTGATAGTAAACCATATCTGCACACGATTCTACTTTTTTCCATACCCGATAGATTTATAATTATACTTATTGCTTCAGTTTCATTTATTAGACAGCTGTTGTTACAGAAGCAAGGATTATTACTTTTGTAAATATGAGAGCTTTGTGAAGTTTACTCATCTCCATTATGTACTGAAAGCGAATTTAAATTGTGTGTATGTGTTTTAAATTATACCCATGCAAGTTATTAATGCTGAAGCGATGTTTGAATGTGTGGGCTTCTGATTTATAATGACCAAATCCAGATTATGAAATTTAGAAAATGTAATCTGGAATGAAGTTTGATAAAAATCAGTCCCTATGAGTAAAATAAACAAGGATAACATAAATATGATATTGCATCTGATTATGTGGCTGTGGAGTGTTAGCATTTGAGTTAGCTTATTTAATATCAAAGTATTCAGTATTTGACTATCCCATGGAGCTTTCTCCCTGTCCCCAGTGCCTGCCTTCTCTTTCACAAATTCCTGACAGGCCCCAGATCATTATATGGCCTATGTGAATGTTTAAGAGTAAATCAAATTTACCATTTTTACTTTTTTTTAAAAATTTTTTTAAACTTAAAAAATTTGTTTTTATTTTTTTAAACTTAAAAAAATTGTTTTTATTTTTTTAAACTTAAAAAAATTTGTTTTTATTAACATATAATATATTATTTGCCCCAGGGGTACAGGTCTGTGAATCATCAGGCTTACACACTTCACAGCATTCACCATAGCACATACCCTCCCCAATGTCCATAACCCAACCACCCTCTCCCTGGCAACAATCAGTTTGTTTTTTAAGATTAAGAGTCTCTTATGGTTTGTCTCCCTCTCAATCCCATCTTGTTTCATTTTTTCCTTCCCCACCCCCCAAACACTCCATTTTGACTCTCAAATTCATCATATCAGGGAGATCATATGATACTTGTCTTTCTCTGATTGACTTATTTCACTCAGCATATTATCCTCTAGTTCCATCCACGTCATTGCAAATGGCAAGGTTTCATTTCTTTTGATGGATGCATAGTATTCCATTGTGTGTATATATATATATATATATACACACCACTTCTTCTTTATCCATTCATCTGTTGATGGACATCCAGGTTCTTTCCATAGTTTAGATACTGTGGACATTGTTGCTATAAACATTTCGGTGCATGTGCCCTTATGGATCACTACATTTGTATCTTTAGGATAAATACCCAGTAGTGCGATTGCTGGGTCATAGGGTAGCTCTGTTTTAAACTTTTTGAGGAACCTCTGTGCTGTTTTGAGAGTAGCTGTGCCAGCTTGCATTCCCACCAACAGTGTAGGAGGGTTCCCCTTTCTCCACATCCTTGCCAGCATCTGGCATTTCCTGACTTGTTAATTTTAGCCATTCTGACTGGTGTGAGGTGGTATCTCATTATGGTTTTGATTTGTATTTCCCTGAGACCAAGTGATACGGAGCACTTTTTCATGTGTCTGCTGGCCACCTGGATGTCTTCTTTGAAGAAATGTCTGTTCATGTCCTCTGCCCATTTCTTGATTAGATTATTTGTTCTTTGGGTGTTAAGTTTGAGAAGTTCTTTGTAGATTTGGATACAAGCCCTTATCTGATATATTGTTTGCAAATATCTTCTCCCATTTCTGTTAGTTGTCTTTTGGTTTTGTTGACTGTCTCCTCTACTTTGCAAAAGCTTTTGATCTTGATGAAGTACCAGTAGTTCATTTTTGCCCTTGCTTTCTTTCCTTTCCTTCGGTGATGTTTCAAGGAAGAAGTTGCTGTGGCTGAGGTTGAAGAGGTTGCTGCCTGTGTTCTCCTTAAGGATTTTGATGGATTCTTTTCTCACATGAGGCCCTTCATCCATTTTGAGTCTATTTTCATGTGTGGTGTAAGGAAATGGCCTAATTTCATTTTTCTGCATGTGGCTGTCCAATTTTCTCAACACTGTTTGTTGAAGAGGCTGTATTTTTTCCATTGAATATTCTTTCCTGCTTTGTCGATGAGTTGACCATAGAGTTGAAGGTCTATTTCTGGGCTCTCTATTCTGTTCCATTGATATGTGTGTCTGTTTTTGTGCCAGTACCATACTGTCTTGATGATGACAGCTTTGTAATAGAGCCTGAAGTCCAGAATTGTGATGCCGCCAAGTTTGGCTTTCTTTTTCAACATTCCTTTGGCTATTTGAGGTCTTTTCTTGTTCCATATAAATTTCAGGATTATTTGTTCCATTTCTTTGAAAAAGAATGGGTGGGATTTTGATAGGGATTGCATTAAATGTGTAGATAGCTTTAGGTAGCATAGACATTTTCACAATATTTGTTCTTCCAATCCATGAGCATGGAACATTTTTCCATTTCTTTGTGTCTTCCTCAATTTCTATCATGAGTACTTTTTAGTTTTCTGAGTACAGATTCTTTGCCCCTTTGTTTAGGTTTATTCCTAGGTATCTTATGGTTTTTGGGTGCAATGGGATTGACTTCTTAATTTCTCTTTCTTCTGCCTTGTTGTTGATATATAGAAATGCAACTGATTTCTGTGCATTGGTTTTATATTCTGACACTTTACTGAATTCCTGTACAAGTTCTGGCAGATTTGAAGTGGAGTCTTTTGGGTTTTCCATATATAGTATCATATCATCTGCAAAGAGTGATAGTTTGACTTCTTCTTTGCCGATTTGGATGCCTTTAATTTCTTTTTGTTGTCTGATTGCTGAGGCTAGGACTTCTAGTACTATGTTGAATAGCAGTGGTGATTATGAGCATCCCTGCCATGTTCCTGACCTTGGGGGAAGAGCTCTCAGTATTTCTCCATTGAGAATGATATTTGCGGTGGGTTTTTCACAGATGGCTTTGATGATATTGAGGTATGTATCCTCTATCCCTACAGTGTGAAGAGTTTTGATCAAAAAAGAATGCTGTACTTTGTCAAATGCTTTTTCAGCATCTATTGAGAGTATCATATGGTTCTTGTTCTTTCTTTTGTTAATGTACTGTATCACATTGATTGATTTGCAGATGTTGAACAAACCTTGCAGCCTAGAATAAATCCCACCTGGTCATGGTGAATGATCCTTTTAATGTACTGTTAGATCCTATTGGCTAGTATTTTGGTGAGAATTTTCACATCTGTGTTCATCAACGATATTGGTCTGTAATTCTCTTTTTTGATGGGATCTTTATCTGGTTTTGGGATCAAGGTGATGCTGGCCTCATAAAATGAGTTTGGAAGTTTTCCTTCCATTCTATTTTTTGGAACAGTTTCAGGAGACTAGGAATTAATTCCTCTTTAAATGTTTGGTAGAATTCCCCTGGGAAGCCTGTATGGCCCTGGGCTCTTGTTTGTTGGGAGATTTTTGATGACTGTTTCAATCTCCTTACTGGTTATGGGTCTGTTCAGGTTTTCTCTTTGTTCCTGGTTCAGTTTTGTAGTTTATATGTCTCTAGGAATGCATTAATTTCTTCCAGATTGTCAAATTTGCTGGTGTATAGTTGCTCGTAACATGTTCTCATAACTGTTTTTATTTCTTTGGTGTTCGTTATGATCTCTCCTCTTTCATTCATCATTTTATTAACTTGGGTCCTTACTCTTTTCTTTTTGATAAGTCTGGCCAGGGGTTTATCAATCTTATTAATTCTTTCAAAGAACCAGCTCCTAGTTTCGTTGATTTGTTCTATTGTTTTTTTGGTTCCTATTTTATTGATTTCTGCTCTGATCTTTATTATTTCTCTTCTCCTGCTGGGTTTAGGCTTTCTTTGTTGTTCTTTCTCCAGCTCCTTTAGGTTTAGGGTTAGGTTGTGTATTTGAGACCTTTCTTGTTTCTTGAGAAAGGCTTGTATCACTATAAATTTTCCTCTCAGGACTGCTTTTGCTGTGTCCCACAGATTTTGGACCGTTGTCTTTTCCTTACCATTTGTTTCCATGAATTTTAAAAATATTCCTTAATTTCCTGGTTGACCCATTCATTCTTTAGAAGGATGCTCTTTAGCCTCCATATATTTGAGTTCTTTCCAACTTTCCTCTTGTGATTGAGTTCTAGCTTCAGAGCATTGTGGTCTGAAAATATGCAGGGAACGATCCCAATCTTTTGGTACCAGTTGAGACCTTATTTGTGACCCAGGATGTGATCTATTCTGGAGAATGTTCCATGTGCACTAGAGAAGAATGTGTATTCTGTTGCTTTGGGATGGAATGTTCTGAATATATCTGTGATGTCCATCTGGTCTCATGTGTCATTTAAGGCCTTTATTTCCTTGTTGATCTTTTGCTTGGATGATCTGTCCATTTCAGTGAGGGGGATGTTAATGTCCCCTACTATTATTGCATTACTGTGGATGTGTTTCTTTGATTTTGTTATTAATTGGTTTATATAGTTGGCTGCTCCCATGTTAGGGGCATAGATATTTAAAATTGTTAGATCTTCTTGTTGGACAGACCCTTTGAGTATGATGTAGTGTCCTTCCTCATCTCTTATTATAGTCTTTGGCTTAAAATCTAATTTATCTGATATAAGGATTGCCATCCCAGCCCTCTTTTTATGTCCATCACCATGGTAAATTGCTTTCCACCTTCTCACTTTAAATCTGGAGTTGTCTTTTGGTCTAAAATGAGTTTCTTGTAGACAGCATATTGATGTTTTTTTTTTTTTAACCATTTTGATACCCTCTGTCTTTTGTTTGGGGCATTTATCCCATTTACATTCAGCGTAAGCATTGAGAGAGATGAATTTAGTGCCATTGTATTGTCTATAAGGCGACTGCTACTATATATTGCCTCTGTTCCTTTCTGGTCTTCTACTTTTAGGCTCCCTCTTTGCTTAAGGGACACCTTTCAATATTTCCTGTAGGGCTGGTTTGGTGTTTACAAATTCTTTTAGTTTTTGTTTGTCCTGGAAGCTTTTTATCTCTCCTTCTATTTTCAATGATAGCATAGGTGGATATAGTATTCTTGGCTGCATGTTTTTCTCGTTTAGTGCTCTGAATATTACATGACAGTTCTTTCTGGCCTGCCAGGGCTCTGTGGATAAGTCTGCGGCCAATCTCATATTTTTACCATTGTATGTTACAGACTTCTTTTCCCGGTCTGCTTTCAGGATTTTCTCTTTGTCCTAAGACTTGTAAACTTTACTATTAGATGACGGGTTGTGGACCTATTTTTATTGAATTTGAGGGGGATTCTCTGTACCTCCTGGATATTGATGCTTGTTCCCTTTGCCATATTAGGGAAATTCTCTACAATAATTCTCTCCAATATACCTTCTCCCCCCCCCTTCCTTCTTCTTCTGGAATCCCAATTGTTTCTCTCTTTTTTTTTTTTTAAAGATTTATTTATTTATTTATTTGTCAGAGAGAGTGTGCACAGGCAGACAGAGTGGCAGGCAGAGGCAGAGAGAGAAGCAGGCTCTCTGCTGAGCAAGGAGCCCAATGCGGGACTCGATCCCAGGATGCTGGGATCATGACCTGAGCCGAAGGCAGCCGCTTAACCAACTGAGCCACCCAGGCGTCCCACCAATTGTTTCATATAATGGTATCACTCATCTCTTGAATTCTCCCCTTGTGGTCCAGGAGTTGTTTGTCTCTCTTTTGCTCAGCTTCTTTATTCTCTATCATTTGGTCCTTTGTATCACTAATTCTCTCTTCTGCCTCATTTATTCTAGCAATAAGAGCCTCCATTTTTGACTGCACCTCATTAACATCTTTTTTGATTTCAGCTTGGTTAGATTTTAGTTCTTTTATTTCTCCAGAAATGGTTTTTATTTCTCCAGGGAGTGTTTCTCTAATATCTCCAATGCCTTTTTGGATGCCAGCTAGCACCTTGAGAATCGTCATTCTGAACTCCAGATCTGACTTATTACCGATGTCTATATTGATTAGGTCCCTAGCCTTTGGTACTGACTCTCTTTTTTTTTTTTTGTGGTGAGTTTTTCCACCTTGTCATTTTATCCAGATAAGAATATATGAATGAGAGAATAAATTACTAAAACGGTGGCAAAGACCCCAGAAAAATGTATGCTAACCGAATCAGAAGAGACCCCAAATCGGGGGGACATAAAAGGTGGGTAAAAGGAATTTAAAAAAATATATATACGTATATATATTAGACTGGTGAATAGAACAGAGCCACCCACTTGATTTTGGGTGTATTTTGGTCTCTTAGAAGAAACTACCTCCCAAAATTTTAAAGAAAGAAAAACATATATGTACAAAATAAGGGTGAACACGATGAAGGGATGGCATATGACTGTAAAGATGAAAATTTAAAAAAAAATTCTAAGAAAGGAATAGATAAGATAGGTTGGTGGGAAAAAGTAAGAAAAAGAAAGTGGAGAGAATGTGCTCAGGCTGGAAACTAGAACAAAGCCCTGTGCTAGATTTAGGGTATATTCTGATGTATGAGAAGAAATTGTATCCCAAAATTTTTTAGAAGAAAAACCCTATATGTATACAAAAAGTAAAGTTAGAGACAATGAAGGATAAAATATGACTATAATAATGAAGGTTTAAAAAGTTTTTTTGTTTTAGAAAGGTATTGTTAAGATAAACTCATTAAAGATGTTAAAGAGGAAAAGTTAAAAAAAATTAGAATAAGATAAAAATAAATTTAAAAAATTTAACTTTGCAAGACTAAAGAATCATGGGGAGAAAGCCATGAATTCCATACTTTGCTTTCCCCTCTTCTGGAATTCTGCTGTTCTCCTTGATCAGTGAGCTTGGTCTTGGCTGGATGTTCTTTCTGATCTTCTGCTGGAGGGGCCTGTTGCTGTGATTCTCAAATGTCTTTTCCTGAGGCAGAATTGTGCCACCCTTGCCAGGGGTGGGCTAAGTAATCTGCTCGGTCACTCTTGGGAACTTTTGTTCCCTGGATGCTTTCTGTAGAGCTCTGGAGGATGGGAATGAAAATGTTTGCCTCCCAGTCTCCCACCTGGAGGAGATCAGAGCTCAGGGCCCCATTTCTCAGTACACTCTTGGAGAAAAGCTATCAATCACCCCCATCTCCCTGGTCTCTGGCTGTGCTCCAAGCTCACCTGGCTTGTGACTGAGAATTTCTGTCTCTGGCACACAGCCTCATTTGGAGTCTCCAACGAGAGCCATCAGATTCCTGCTGTGCTGCTTTTCTGGCAGAGGAAGGTGGTCTCCCCAGATCTGCCACTTGTGGGGTCCCTGCTTGAAGAGCAGTGGTCTGACTGTGCCACAGACCATGGTTTGAGGTTTCCCAGAGCTGAGAGCTCACTCCTCAGCTCTGTCTCTGTAGTTGGCTTCCCCACTCTGATATCTGTGAGCTCTGCCACACTCAGACACCCCCGATTCTTTTGTGATCCTGTGGCACCTGAGACCACACTGTCCCTGTGAGTGTTCCACCCCCGCTTAGCCTCTGGAGCCAGGTCCCTCAGTGGTGCAGACTTCTAAAAGTTCTGATTTTGTGTTCCGTTGCTCTAGCACTTGCCAGGAGCTGGCCCCTCCCCATTGTGATCTATTTTCTCATCACTTGGGATTCACTTCTCCACATATTCTACCTTTCAGAACGTGGTCGATTTTCTGTTTCAAGAATTGCTGCTCTTCTTCTCTTTGATCTCCTATTGGATTTGTAGGTGTTCAGAATGGTTTGATAACTACCTAGCTGAATTCCTGAGACCTGATGTCATCTCAGTCTGCTACTCCTCCACCATCTTAACTCTCCCCCCCCCATCATTTTTACTTTAGAAAAAATTGTGGTACCCTTGAGCCCTTGAGTCCTACCCCTGTCGTGTGGCTAGAGACACAGTGTGGAGTCCTAGGTCCCAGGTGATTCCAGTTCTGCGGGCTCTAATGTGTCCCATTTTCACCCTGGTCAGTCCAGGCCAGGACAGCTTGGTGCCTCTGATCCAAAAACTGCTCTTTTCATCAGTGCATCCTGCAGTTAGAAGAAACATCATTCTTTCACCCTGAAAGTCTCCCCTCCATACTCGTTTTCCCCAAGGATTCATGAAGGCACAGCGTTCTGGAAAGTACCGTCTATAGAATCATTTGTTCAATCAAAATAATGCCCTGGTTTACTCGCCTTACCAGCCAGGGCACATTCCATTAAGAAAGGTCTCTTACCTCATGCTCTGTGCTCTCCTTCCAGCCTGTCACATCTCTTTCTGTGCTTCTCCAGGGCACCAGGCCCACAGAATGCTCTGTGGTTCTGGACTGCTATGAACAACACGCTTTTCAAGGGGGAAGAAAAATGAACTAGGGCGGGTATTTAGAACCTTCCCTCCTGCTCCAACGTAGAACTTGGCTCATCCTAAAACTGTCTGAGGTACTTCCTTGGTCACTGGGACTGCTTTTCAGCCTCTCTTCCCTCTGACACCTAGAATTTCCTCAGAGTGGAGAGTGGGTAGCTTAGATGCTTCCATTTAACCCAGTTCTGCTGAGGACTGTGTAGAGATTGTAAGTCTATGGTTCAGCTGAACAAGTTCCAATGAATAATCCATCAAGTTTAGGCTTGTGTATTGATTTTTAAAAACTATTCTGCTACTCTTAGATCCTGAGAATGTGAACAAGTGATTATATTCAATACTGCATATGCCTGTTTGCATGTGTTTTAAAATCAACCATTGTGACACAAATTACCTTGAAAATGTAATAGTACCTGGTCAGATGTTAGTATCCTTTTGCAGTTTGTCATCAATTACATGTTCAGATTAGAGACTGAGTAAAGGTCATTCCTATTCTCTAATTCTGCCAGATGTACTGTCAGGTGGGACAGCTGCTTTAGAATGCAGTTTAGTTTCAGGACAGGGCATCCTCTTACAAACCCATCTCTGAGGTGGGAGCTATTTGCATTAACATATTTATTTATTCATGAATTTTCCAAAGCACAGGGAGGGTGATTAAAGTTTCCCTTCTCCTTAAGAATGTGTGAATTTAGCTTTATCCTTGTTATGTGCTTCTTGATTTTTAGTTGGAATAATTCAGAGGGCCTTTATTTCTTGCTCTCAAGAAGCAGGCCCTTAGCTAATCTGTCAAAGGCAATTAGCCACCTTTGGGGAATTTGAAGAAGCATAGGGAAGGTCAGGACACCAATTCTCACCAAAGTGCCCTGTTCAGATATCATCTCCAGTCCCATTGGTGGAACTTTATTTATAGCTTTTGTAAATTAAGGTATTTGTGAAAGTTAATTTGGATGAAGGAGTCATTATCCAAAGGAGAAACACAGAGGGGGAGACTATTAACAGAAGCAGAGAGCTGGCTGAAGTTAGGTTTCAGAATGAAAGGGATGTTCGTATACGCATTCAGATTGGACAAGACATGGGATGGTAGAGAATAAAGCTGAGATATTGCTGAGAGTTGGGCCTGAATGAAGAGTCCTCCCTGGTGGCCTCAGGGGGAGGAAACTTCTGTGTCCACCATCTCCTTTGAACAGACAACTGGCCTCACCAGTGAGTAGGATCAGAGGAGCATGCTGGTTAAGACCCAGAGAGAACATCTGTAGGGTTAAAATAATTTCTGAGACAGCCTTGCATAAATTGAAAGGTTCTGACTTCGTCGTGGCGTCAGGGGCTTAATGACCACAAAGAAGACATCAGTCCTAGAAACTGGTGACACTTAAAGTTGGAGACAAATCTGCAGAATGAAAGAGATACCCAAAGTAGGAAAATCCTGGACTCTATAGCTACATTGTGTACCTTATTTACTTATTTCAGTGGTTTAGGCTCCAAAGATGAGCAGTTACCAGATGGACTGAAGTTGCTCTAGCTGTCATGGTGATTGATGCTCCATGACACCTAAGTTCTGATTTAGGAATAGTGCTATGTTGTATATATTTGTCTAGGCAGGAGTGACTGGGGGTAGAAAATAGGAAAAGCCAGTGAGGAGAGGGTTCTCTAATTCTTTCTTCTTCCTTCATGGAGGCCCCTGAAAGCCAGGGAACTGAGGGCTTCATGCTCCTGAAATGGCCATGGTAGACCTGAGGTAGCTGGAAAAATGTCAGCCCTGGTCTGGCCACTGCTGACTTCCTGAAGCCACAGGCATGAGGAAGACTTTCCCCACATTGAAGGTATCTGGGAACTTTCTGTGATCTCCTAAAACAAGTGCCAGTTGGGTCTGTGCCTCTCGGGCTCAGTAGATAGATGTCCCTAAGAGAAAGATCAGTGACTTGAATTTCTCTGACATCTTGTAGTTAAGCTTCTGAATCTCTAAATCACTTTTTGGGCAGTCCATACCAGAGTGCTTGAAGGTTTTTCCCTGCTCTTCCATGATACTG
The DNA here is from genome assembly GCA_003697995.1 of Taxidea taxus jeffersonii. Lineage (NCBI taxonomy): Eukaryota > Metazoa > Chordata > Mammalia > Carnivora > Mustelidae > Taxidea > Taxidea taxus. The sequence continues at coordinate 27,789 of RCUC01147447.1, read as the reverse complement.
AAGGACTGAGCAAATGCTTGACTTAAACCTAAAATGCCATAGGTTCATATTCATGAGGTGATTTGTGCAGCATGTCTCTGTTTCCAGAAGATGCTTTGCTCATTATGAAAATATTTTGTCACAGGACTCATGAAACCCAAAGTCAGATGTAATGCCAATATAAAAATGTGGTGTACCTATTTCATTACTGAAAAAGTGGGACAATTTTGTTTCAGAATGCAGTGTCTGAAGAGAACAAAAGGAATCTAAAGTTTAATTTCATACTAATCACAGTCTGCCACAGTCTCACGGGCTAGTCTCATGTTTCAGGTCTGAAAACAAAAGCAAAAGACCAACTCTAGACCCTGAAGCACAAATTCCAAAAGAGCCCCATTCCTCCCCTTGCAAAGAAATATGGTTTCTTGAGAAAGACAGATCAACTAGGAAGGTTTCAAAATAGGGTTATTCCGTATCTTCCTCTGGTTCTCCAGTTTGGCCGAGAAACCCTGGCATTATTACAGGTTCTATAGGCTACAGGTCAGCCTGAGCCCGTATTCTAGAGCAGGAATCTCCAAAGAGGTGAACAAAAGAGGTGGTTCCCATTTCCTAGAAGCCTGGGGATCACTGTGGGGAGTAGGAGCACAGATACTGAGAATGAAGATCTTGAATGGGAAGGATATTGCTACATGGGCATGAGTATGGATGTGTCTAGAGGTGAGAAAGAAGTTGGGGGCTGCTGAAGTAGTTCAGGGTTGATGAGTCCCACCTAAGGAAATAGAGTAGGAATGAAGAAGTCAGAGACTACTTGAGCCACGTTCCAAGGGTTAAATCCTCCGTATGACCATCCCTCTTATTAAATTTTAGTGTTTCAGTCTCCCCTTATGATGCCGCATGTTGTCTTCAAGAGTGAGAGTGAGAAAGTTCAGGATGGATGTCCAGAAATTAGACAGAACCTCACTCTAGTCACACAGCTTATAGTTTATAACCCCTACCCTCACTGCCAGCAACACCCCGTTACTTCTGGTGCCAGAGTCATGATTCAGCTTTCTCTGGTGTTCTCCTCGGTCTCCACAGCCCCCAGGAAACACTCTGTCCAGGTATGAGCTATCCCATTTTATAAGTAATTGTGATTCACTATGTTACAGTTTTATTAATTTCTTGTTTAGTTTTAGTTTTTAAATCTACTCTCCTCCCCCTAGGATACATAACAGTGATTGAAAATAAATGAAACCTGTGCTTATTACAGCTTTCCTGACATAAATCATCTTGCCATGGCTATCTGGGAGGCAGCAAAATGCCTGTATTCAGGCATGTGAAGGAACAGAAGTCAAAGAGTATGAAATGAAAATACCCAGGGAGGTTGTTTTAAGAAATTTTGAGTAGGTTTTTCCCCATCAGCTCTAAAATACTCTGTGTACTTAGAACTTGCCCAGGAGTTGGGTTGGGGGAGCAACTTCTACAGGATAAGGCTCAGTGTGAGTATACTGGGCATGGTAAGGAGGTCCATGGGACTCTTAACATCTTTCTCAGGATGCAAGAAGACATGAAAATCATCACACAGGGCTGGGTCCAAGTGGATTAGAAGCAGATCAATGATCCCACATCTCTAGGAAGAATTGTTTCCACAGTGGTTCCAAACCTTGCCAAATCTCCCCCAGAGATCTGAAATCTCCATGGCTAAATCTCCCCCAGAGTTTAACTACAGATTTGTGAACCAAACTTGAGGTTTGAATCACAATTTTTAAGTTTGGGTCCTGGAAATGTCCATTTTTATAAAAGCTCTTCAGGTAACTAGGAGACAGGATCAGGTGCTTAAGCTCCATTTCTGCTGGTTGGAGTGAGAACGTAAGAAACTGAGAAATGAAGTTGAGTTTGCCCACTCATTGCAATCATGGTGAAGTACCTCTAGGTTTCACTTCTTTCTTATAAAGTATGAGCCTCCTAGGTCCCTCCAGGTTCTGAAATGTTATGATTCAATAAATGAGAGTTTTGAGCATAGTTTTGAGAGTTATGTTTCTGTTTTTGTGCCTTTGGGCTTAGAAACTCATTTTCAGAGCCCACCATTAATGTAGATGGAGTTCGTGGCTGACTATGGAGTCCACTGGAAGGGTGCCAAGGAGGACTTTCTTCCTCAGCACATTTTCCACCCCAGCCTGCTTTAAGTCTCAGAGATTTCTCCATTAGAGGGATGGGTTAAGGCAAGTTCTCTATTTACACACTTAGGTCCCCTTTAGTAGGGGTCGGTAAGTATATTGGCAATTATTAATAGTTTTATATCAATATTTTAGGATTTCTCAGGTGCGTTTTTTATTATGCCATTGTGATAAATCATTATGTATGCTTCCCCCTCTTACTGATAGAGGCAGGCTTGTGGATGATGCCAGCTGTATCTCTAGTCTTCTCCTTCCTTCTGTGAAAGCATCTCAGAATGCAAACACTGACAGTGACGTTGTTAGTAAAATAACCTAGAATCAGGTCGAGTTTTGAAAGAATAAAAGTATAGTTAGTTCTCTAAGTTTGATATAGGTAATAAAAAATTACTTGGGTCATACCCCTTCTGATGGTGACTGTATTCATTTGCTCAGGCTGCCACAACCAAGTACCACAGACAGGGTGGCTTAAACAATAGACATTTATTGTCTCACGGTGCTGGAGGCCAGAAAGTCTGAAATCAAAGTGTTGGCAGGGTTGGTTCCTTTTTAGGAAAGATGTATTCCAGGCCTCTGTCCATGGCTTGTAGATGGCCATCTTCTCCCTGGGTCTCTTCACATTGTCTTCTCTCCTGGCATGTGTTTCTCCATGTCCAAATATCCTCTTTCCACAAGGACACCTATCATATTGCTTTGGGACCCATCCTGATGACCTTATCTTCACCTGATCCTGTGCCAAGACTGTATTTCCAAAGGAGGTCAGATTAACAAATATGGAGGGTTAGGACCTCAACATCTTTGGGGAACGTAGAATTAAACCCCTAACAGTGTGGCATTCCATTACCTTGTGGCATGGATGCTGAAAAATCAGTGAATTAATTTAGGAGGTGGGTCATAGTCTTTAGGGAATTAATAAAATTTAGACAATTTCTTTTTCTGGTGTGAGATGGAGAGATTAAAGATGGAGCACAGGAATGCCAGGGGCATGACTGGCCAAGATTAAAAGGCCTTGAACTTGCCAACAAAAAGTAATTGGTAATGAATGGTTGTAGGGGCGTTGCCATAAGTAGGGAGACTATTTTACAGTAGTTGTAAAGACACCAAACACAGAGTTAGCCTTCTTCATTGATGCTCCTTACAGATAAGTGTGGGAAGGGTAAGTTTTTAACTTTTTTTTTTAAGAGAGGGAAGGGGTAGTGGAGAGAGACAGAGAATCTTTTTGTGGGGCTCAGCGTGGGGTTCAATGTGGGGCTTGGTCTCACGACCCTGAGAGCATGACCTGAGATGAAATAAAGAGTCAGACACTTAATTGACTGAGCCACCCAGGCTCACCCCAAGAATAAGCTTTTTAGAGTAAGTTTTGAGACAGCTTCTATTTTGTATCTATGCTCCTGAAAGTTTCATACAAAGTAGCATTAAGTTTTTATGATACATAGCCATCTCACTATTAAGAGAAAACATTAGTCTCATCATTATTAAGAATAGTACTTTATCCCAAACTTGGTAGTTTTGTTTTGTTGTGTATTAAGATGGTATGGTTGCACAGCCTACATACTGTACACTGACATGTCTTTTAAAGCTAGTAAAGAAACAGCTTGGGAAATGGAGGTGGATATTTGGTAGTATTTTGGAAATAAATAAAAAATAAATTTGCACTGCCATGAGGCGATTGTGTACATCTCTTCCCAACTCTGATCATGTTGGTATCTTGGAACTGTTTAAGGTGGGATGTTTACACTTGGCAACTGGCAAATGCTACAAACCAGGGGTTCACCTTTTTTTCCTGGTCATTGAAAGCTGGTTATTAAACAGTGACTCAAATACCACTGGAAATGAACTGCAGTTTTGAACAAATTAATATTCTGGTTTTGGGGGGCATTTACAAGAAAAACTGTCTTTCCTGATAAGCAAAAACTTCTGTTTTTTTTTTTTTTTGGTACCATGCTGGATAATCGTTTGTGAAGAAGAAAAACTGTAGTCAGTTTAGGAAACAGATGAAATGCATTTGAATGCAAGTTAGTAATGGCTTCTAGAGCTGCCAAGCAAATTGCTGAGATAATTTTGGTATGTGAAATATACTCATTAAGAAGAGTTAAAATTCAAACTCCCTGCTTCCCTGACAGCAGGATGATGATTAATAGGAGAGCTAGAAGGATTGGCATTTTCATGGAAACCCCTGGAAATCATAGAGTTTCAAAGCTGTCATTAGTTTAAAGGGGGAAAAAAGTGATGAATTGAACATTTGTTAATTTCACCTGTATATTTTATGAGTAGTCGCACCATCTACTACATGAAGTTCTGTGCAGAAAAATGAGCTTAGGAACTTAGTACCTGGAACAGTGTCATGGGTGGTAGCTTCTTTAGGGTGAGTTGCCTTTCCCCACCTGGAATTACTAGAGAAAATCCAAAGACAGCATTAGAATGTCCGCTTTCCGAATGAGCCAAAGTACGGTACTTCCCCAATTTTAATGTTTATAGATCACCTGGGGAGCCTTCTTGAAATTTAGGCTCTAATTCAGCTGCTCTGGGTTGGGGCCTCCGCTCTGATCCCCCCAGCACATGCTCAGTGATGAGCTAGAAAACCTTCCCAGGATGGGACTGTGGAGACATTCCTGCACATGCCCTTCTCCCTCTCGCCTGCCTTGCCCTCTGTGGAGACATCAACGTCATTTGCACGTGTTCCTATTTTTCTGTTTGTCTACACTTGTTTTCAACTTGGACTTACTAAATGGTTGCGAATAACACGATCGTCCCTTGGAAATTCCTCCGAGGTCATTCTTTCTAATCTTTACATCTGTTCTTTCTTTCTCTAAGGCTTGCGACTTACTGGGGTCTCTGCAATTCTGCGCGGCTTCCACTAGAGGTCATTGTCTTGTTATAGAATTATTTCCTTCTTTCTGGAAGGTAGTCAGGTGGCTGGGATGATTTTGCCTTCTGTGCTAGAGTTGGGGGTCAGCCTAAGGGGCCCTTTATCCCCAGGATCACGGTTTGCACATAATAGCACCTTCATCCAAAAACGGGAGCCCCTCTATCTACTCTCGTCAGTTAATCTGAGTGCCAAAGATGGGCAGTCTTTTCCAACTACCTGGAATGAATGCAGTAAGAAAACCACTGAACCATGGTCGAAGTGCTACAAAGTTTATGTGCATGGTACAATTTTCGTGGGACAGAGCTGATGATTTAAACAAGTGAAATTTATTTTCTCATGGTTCTGGAGGCTAGAATCTGAAATTAAGGCATTGGCAGGGTTGGTTCCTTCTGTCCTAGGCCTCTCTCTGTGGCTTCTCCTGTGTCTTCTCATCATTTTTCCTCTGTACCTGTCTGTGCTGGAAGTTCCTCTTCTTATAATGACATCAATTGTCTTGGATTAGGGCCGGCCCTAATGAACTCATTTCAATTTAGTTACCTCTTTAAAGACCGTATCTTCAAATATAGTTAAATTCTGAGGTCCTAGGGGTTGGGACTTTAACACAAAATTTTAAGGGGACACAATGCAGTCCATAACACATAGTAAGCAAACAAACTGTCCTAAGGGAACAGGACTTCTTCAACAAATATAGCTATGTTGATAGCTGTTAATTTATCTGGAAAATTCAAATCAAAACTTTATTTTTTCCTTCCATGAACTGAATATGTCTGCAAAAGTTGAATTAATATAAAAGATGATCTCTACTTCTCTTATTATTGTTTATTTTCTTATAGGTGCTACATAGTGAAAGCTAATCTAGGAAGTGGTCATAGGGGAGGAAAACTATGAAGTAGGAGATAGGATGGAAAGCTCTGTGTTATGTTATCAAGACTAGAGGTGTTTTCCTCTAAATTATCTCCCACTATGATTTCTTTCTACTATAACCTCTGTGGCTGAGTTGCCTTTATCTTGAAGTCTTTATAATTCATATGAATTGAAAGTTAGTCTCTGTCTTCTGATTTCATTCATTTATTCGGAAAACATACTCCAAAACACCCACTGTACTTGCAGTACTATGGGAATACAAAGTTGAGCATATCAGTCCCTTCTCCCTAGTAACTAATTACAATAGAGTAGAAATGTTTGTAAGAGACATGTGGCCAAATGCCATTACAAAACAGCTGGGGGAACAATTTTTGGTGGAACCAGGAGATTTTTATCTGTCATTCACTTGGGATTTATTTGTATGCCTTTGCAGCCTCCTCTTTACCCATCCACAAATAGTCACCTTTGTATTTCTCAGAAGGCACTGTGCATTGTTAGTGCTCAGTGGACGCTTTTCATTTTTTTAAAAAGATTTTATTTATTTATTTGACAGACAGAGATCAGAAGTAGGCAGAGGGGCAGGCAGGGAGAGAGGAGGAAGCAGGCTCCTCAGGGAACAGAGAGCCTGATGCGGGGCTCGATCCCAGGACTCTGGGATCATGACCTGAGCTGAAGGCAGAGGCTTTAACCTACTGAGCCACCCAGGTGCCCCTGCTTTTCAAAGAATGAATAAAATCAGGTGTTATAGTCTCATATTCAGCAATAAATATTAAGGCGCTGTTCTGTAAGGTGAGGCTTGCATGACCTGCCCATTCTGAGCACAAGCCATAGCCCTTCAGAGCCCACAGGAGCCACATCATGATTCATCCTACTTCTGGAAGGGCTTCATGTGAACAATAAAAAGATTTATTTGAATGAACATAAGTTGTAGACTTAGAACATTATAAACTTTAGTTATTTTGTAGATGTGACAACTAAAATGTTGTAGACTAGGGTTTTGAGATTAGCATTTTACTTTCTCCTTCCTAAGGAAATAGTGAAAAACTTAGCTTTATTTGAGAGAATTGTCTCTGACTTGACCTTCTTCAGATTTTTAGGTTTATTACCTTAACTCCTTTGTAAGTATTCTGCTCTGTTCTGCCCTATGCCTTTGGTGTCTCACAGTGGAGCTCTTTTTAATATAATGAAGATTCTAAATTTTCTTTTGGTCCATTTTAAGTGCACAGACTTCATTAATTACACCAGGAGGAGGTTTCCCAATACTTGCATTTAGGAGCTTTTGAAAATTAATTTGAAAAGTTTTCTTCTTTATTGCAGGGTCTTGTACTTTTATGTTTTCTCTTGAGTATTCTGATGATGGCTGTGTCCTTTTTTTTTTTTTTTTTAATCCAGCTTGCTTTAGAGAATGAAGGGTCTGTTCATTTGATCCCAAATGAGATATAAGCATCACAGCCAAGAATCATGAACACTAGAACATCCTGTCTGGTTTCAGCCACCAGGGGAAATTACTATTTAGCCAAATATTGAAGTGACTCAGAAGTAATTTATGAGCCCATTGCTCTCTGCTGTTTTAAGGTAGTTGTCACATCTTGGAGGAAGACTGATGAAAAGAGAATCTTGAGGGAATTTTTCCAGTGGTGATTTTCTGCTTGATTTCATAGGCTGGTTGACTTTTTCGTACCCTTACTAACCCATCCTCACAAATGCAAATGAGTTTGGTCTTTCCCTTTAACTTTTCCTAATTCCTTTTCAGGAGAATATTCTTGGCTTTGAGGTAACATGATGGAGTGCATTCCTGGTCTGGGAGTCCAGAATGTGAGCAGCTGTGAAGGGCCCATCACCAGGACATCAAATGCTTACACAGAAAGCTAAAAGAGCAATCATTAGATTGTTCCCAGGCACCCTGTCTTGTAAGAGATTTAGCATCTTATTCAGTACTTGGCCAAACCACTATGCCACAGCCATCTCACATCCAAAGTAGATGTGAATTAGGTATAGAAACTTACATGGGGTGCTTTAAGTCATCTGAACACAGATATTGTTCAAGTGGATTCTTGTTCTGCATGGTTTGTGCTTGGGCCCATTATGTTCTGGCTGTTTTGTTTTGTTTTTTTTGTTGCTTTTTGTGTGTGTGTCGGGGGAGGGGGGTTGTTGTTATTTGTTTGTTTTTTTGGCATAGGTTAGAAGTTTGGATCATAATAGAGCCTGCAGAGGAGCTATTTCATGAGTGTTATTTGCCACTTTATCATAAACTGCATCTCTCTCCCCAGAGAGAACACATTCTTTATTTCCTTTAATCCCTTTTACAAGGGATGACAGCATATATTAACAGAGGGCAAGAATAAATCATTGGGTTAAGTGTTAATGATCATCTAATAATAAGGTGTGATAGGATTATATTAGAATTGCAGAACTGGTCTATTTATTAGGAGTGGTGTGCTATCAAATTGTAAGCCCCAGAGGACATAGAGATAATTATAATATTCGAGAAATGCAAAATGTTAAAATCTTTTTTGAAAGTTTATTTTATTATTTTGCTATAAATTATGGCCAAATAAGGTTAGCTCTGAAAATGTCTGATACATGAAAAAATAAATTATTAGCCCTTATATGAGACCTCATCTGATACTTCCTTGGTAATTTTTAGAGGAATTCCATATTTTTGATATCTTCATTATGCATAAAATTGTTAATGCCTAATTTGTACCATAGAAATTGATATGCTTTTAAAATATTTAATTCAGTGTTATAAAATGAGTATAGTGCAATTATATTTCATTCTTCAAGAGGTCATTACAGAACATATTAGAAATATATTAATTATGGGGAGTCTAGGTGACTCAATTGGTTAAGAGTCCAACTCTTGATTTCAGCTCAGGTCATGAACTTAGGCTCATGGGAGCCCCCACATCAGGCTCCATGCTCAGTGGAGAGTCTGCTTGAGATTTTCTCTCTCCCTGTGTCATCCCCATGCTCCCACTGTCTCTGTCTCTCTCAAATAAATAAGTAAACCTTTTAAAAAAAGAAATATATTGATTTAAAAAAGCTTTATATTTAGCCTGTGATGTCTTGAAAGACCCTTGAAAGGGTAGTATGTCCAATAAGCTAAACACATGAACTCAAAAGTGGGAATTCGAAGTTCACCTGGACCCTTCAACTGACTACTTACATAATTTCTTCTAGAAAACTGAGAAAATCACTTTTTTGATAATATCAACTGGTTGAGTATTCTTTGAACCATTTGAGTGACCTCGATCTGCCTCATTGTCTTTCATCATCTCCAGCCTTGCCTTCCATTTTGAGTATTGTCCATTTTTCTTTCTTAATTTCCTATCAAAGCATCTGAATTGGAGCTCCCATCCAGTTTCTTGTCTTCCTTTCTCAAATATTCTTAAAGAGTATTCTGTACTAATTAGTTTAATTTATTTGTAATTTTTCAACTCAGTGCATCTTGGCATCATTTCCTACCATTTTGCTAAAACTTTTCCTAATTGCCAGGCCTGGCACTATTTTTTTCTTGTCATTATCCTTTTAAATATGTGAATTCGATATAATTAATCCATCCCTCTTTCCCAAAACTTTCTTGGCTTCTGCTATATACCACTCTCATTAGTGGGGGTATACTATTGGCTCTCTTGAGATAGCAGGGTAAGTAACACTTTCTCAGCTTTAGATATGATTCTCATCCCACAGGATAAATTCCCACCCCCAAAATTATAAAATATTTTAAATATTAAATTAATGTAAATATTATATTATAAACATTATAGATATAAATATATTTAATGTAAGATATTAAATATAAATTAGATAAATATTAAAATATTAAATATTGTTTACCCAGTATTTAAGTCTGGTAAATATGGGATCATTATATTACTAGACCAGCTTACCAAACACCTCCCAAATTCTGTTAAATTGTAGGGGTACTTTAGGTCTTAAATTGTATAGATACTTTGAGGGCTTAATGTAAATTTAATTATTATATGAGTGCCCGGCACTTTAGAGAAGTAAAGGGACTTTTTAGGTTTCCCTCTCTTGGGTTTAACATCATATTATTCAAATTAAAGATAGTCTGATGCATGTGATTTAGACATTGACTTTGAATATAAAACATTGTTTCATACCTGTAGACCAGCTTGATGGAACAGGATGTCACCAAAAATAGTGGCAACATCGGCATCTATAAAAATTAGGAGGATTAGAAGACTCTAACACATTCTCCCTAAAAAACTAGCCAACCCCTAAATGGTTCCTCGGGGTGGTGAAAGAATATAATCTATACATTAATTGTTCACTGTCTTTTATGAAAGTGGAATTGCTGTAATTTTTAGCCACTGATAAAATGTAGTAATCAAATTTCAGTGTACTGACGGAAGGATAATAAGCATTGGCTATTATCCTCAGAGCTTTGCTTTAAATTTTTGAATCCTGGAATCTCAGTGCATGTCTACATAATGCTAATTTTGCTCTCTTCTCTATACATGGACCATTTAGTATAAAGAGATTGCAGCTAATGGTAGCCTAAAAATAGGAAATAGAGAAGTTAAGGAAGACCTTACACAGGGTATGTCAGTAAGTACATTTATGTAGTTTGACATAAATAAACAGCTTGTGTGCCCAGGAAAAATCTAGAAAGCTCCAGAGTAACAAATAGCCATGGTGAACATGGCCTAATGATTTCCTTCCTTTCCTTTTCCTTCCTTCCATCCTTCCTTCCTTCCTTCCTTCCTTCTTCCTCCCTCCCTCCCTCTCTCTCTCACTCTTTCTCTTTATTTCTTCCCTTTTTTTTTCTTTTCTCTTTCTTTCTTTCTTACATATTTATTTGAGAGAGAATGAGAGTAAGAGAGATCACAGAGGGAGAAGAAGAGGGAGAATCAGATGTGCGGCTGAGCAGGGAGCCCAGTGAGGGGGTTGATTCCTGGACCCTGAGTTCATGACCTGAGACAAAGGCAAATGCCTAATCAACTGAACTACCCAGGCTCCCTGGCCTCATGATTTTCATGACCTTTTTTATGATTAATTTAATGAAGTAAGCTAAAGAATGCCTCTGGCATGTTACCTGGGTTTCTTGTTAGCTAAAATCAATGCATAAAATTTGTTCATGCTAATAGGGTATATAGTCTCCTTACTACATAGGTATACCTAGGAAAAAGCAGGAAGCTCCTTCATGACTAAAAAGCTACACCAAAATAAGTGGACAGTAGAAATTTTAATACCTGAATTATACAGATAAAGTTGGTCTAATTTCCCTATCAATGAGACTGTGTCTCCCTATAATAGGATTTGGGAGTTTTTAAATTCCATTGTCTGCTCTACCTATATTCATGGTCCAGAAGTCATTACAAGAAACATTAAACTAATAAGGTTTAGAGAAAGTTATTTTTGCCTTAAATGCATAAATACCCTAGATAACTGAGAGGATAGACTCATTTTTAGGACCCTAGATATATCAGCTATTATTGCTGCATAATAAGCCATCTTAGACTTAGTGCCATAAAAAATTACTTTAATCTGCTCACAGACTCTTTTCTTCAGGAATTCAGAAAGAGCACAGTATAGATAGCTTTTCTCTGCTCCATGATCTCTGGGTCCTTGGTTGGGAATATTAAGGATGGGATGACTCAATTTTTAGGGGAAAAAAAACATGAAGACTCATTTATTCCCATCTTGCATTTAGGATGGAAGATTCAAAGACTAGGAATGCTGCCTGGGATACCCTCCAGTGGCCTCTGACTGGAATACCACTATGTGGCCTTATTGTGTAATATAGGGTCTTCACAACATGGCAGCCTTAGGATAGTCAAACTTAATATATGGCAAGTAACCCAACAAACAAGGGGGAAGCTACACAGCCTTTTATTACTGAGTGTTAGAAGTCTCATGAATCACATCTGCCACAATATTTATTCTGTTAGTCACAGAGTGAAGCCAGAAGTCATAGACTCCACCTCTTGACCAGAGAAGTGTCAAGGCTATATTGTAGGTAATATATTACTGGGAGATATTGTTGGGATATCTTTGGAAAATAGAATCCGTAAAACCAAGACAAAGGTTGTTTAAATTATATACCCAGAGAATCACAAGGTTGTGATTCCTCAGCTCATGATAAGTTCAGGTAGTAGCCCATGTATATAATTATAGTGACCCTCCAATAAGGGCAGAGTGTAATAAGGCTACATAATCAAAAGAGACAGAAGAGTTATGGAACCTGGTCAAGATATCATTGAAGAACCTAGTATTTAGTGGAAGAAGAGCTTCATCAGGGCACAACTAGGAGTCAGTTATTGGAAAAATAAGTGTTACTTTTTTTTTTTTTTTTTGCTAAAATACTGGCTCCTCAGTAAGCTGGTTTCAAACGTCTTGACTCTCCTTAAAATTCCATATGCCACTTATTTTTGAAATAATACAATCTGCATTGTATAAATTTTCCCTGACAAATGAATATTATTTAATTTTTAGGTGAATTTTGTCTTAGATTTTAAGTAGTCTATAAGCCTAAAGCAATGTCAGTCCTAAAACATTTAAGAATGATGAACACATGGAAATCCAAGCTCCTGAGAATACCAGTCTGGTGGTGCTAGGGCCTTATCAGCCTTAAGGCAGTTCCAGACAGCTAGCACTTAAATGTCACATAATGAATGCTGGGAGCTTGAGGAAGCAGGGGGAATAGAGCCTTTTTTAGAAGACTGAAATGTTTAGCCAAGGTCAATTTCAGACACCTATGCAGGCAGGCTTCCTGTTCTAAAGGAGGCAAGGTAACACAGGTAATACAGGTACAAACGAGGTAACACAGGTCTCCCCCTGGAGACCAGGCAAAGGAAAAACAACCTAAATTACAGATGCCTGCCATTTGCACCATCAAGGATCAGTCTCCATCTAGTCAAATTGTTCCATATACCCAGTTCTTAGTAGTACTCCATACGGAACATCCTTCTCATTTGGAATGTTCTCATAAGTTGATGTTCTGCTAATATGATTGATAATTTCATCTGATATTATAATACCCCTGGTTTTAATTAGCAGAACAGCTTTCCCTCAAGTACACAGAAAGTCTATTATTAATTTGTATCTGGAGTGGCTGGGACTTTTGATGGAAGACTCTGTTAGGAAATGTGGTTGTTCTTTTTCTGCCAGATAGAATAACTTTTACTAGCAAAGGAGAAAGGTGTAATGTATTCATGCCTTTCTTGGCTAAGATCGCCCATAACTATATGTTGGGCCTATCATGGGCCTACTGATAGAAAAATAAAAATCAGACTTACGATATTATATTTGTTATTAGCAGTCTACAAACGAGAGAGAACTGGAGGATTGCCTTTATAATTGTGAGAGAAGTCAGGGATTTGGTTCATAATAATGCAATAGGGGTGGGGGTTAAGGGGGTAGGAAAAGAATAAATGAAACAAGATGGGATCAGGAGGGAGACAAACCAAAAGAGACTCTTAATGTCATAAAACAAACTGAGGGGGGTGGGGGGGAGGGGGGTTGGGAGAGGGTGGTGGGGTTACATTATATGTTTAAATAAAAATAAAAATTTATTAAAAAAATAATAATGTACCAATGTCATTTTCTTTGTTTTGACAACTGTAGTATGGTAATACAAAACTTCAGTAGTACGGGAAACTGAATGATGGGGACATGAGGAACTCTCTATACTATCTTTACAAACTTTCTGTTAATTTACATTATTACAAAATGAAAAGTTTATCTAAAAATTTGTGAGAAAAAATAGTTTTAAGTAGAGTTCTAAATCTAGCCAAACTATCAAATAACTATGAAGACAAAATCAATTTATATATTGAGATACTCATTGTATGCTGAGCAGATATTCTTTGAGTACCTACTAACTGCCAGGAAATATTCTAACTGGGAATTGTGGTGGAAAGACAAAAATCTTTGGCTTCATGGAGATTATATTCTAGTAGGGAATCAGAAAATAAGAACAAAGGGATGCCTGAGTGGCTCAGTGGGTTAAGCCTCTGCCTTCAGCTCAGGTCATGATCTCAGGGTCCTGGGATCAAGCCCCGCATCAGGCTCTCTGCTCAGCAGGGAGCCTGCTTCCCCCTCCCTCTCTGCCTGCCTCTCTGCCTACTTGTGATCTCTCTCTCTGTTAAATAAAGAAATAAAAAATCTTAAAAAAAAAAAGAAGAATAAAGAAAAATGAACAACATAATAAAAAGTACTGTGGACAAAGGCCAAGCAAGGGAGGGGCTTTGGAAATATTGGAGAGTCATAGCTGTTAAAAGAAAGTTCAGGATCAGTTTCACAGACTGAATATTTAATATAGACCTGAGGAGACAAGGAGATGGGTCCTGAAGATACGAGAAAAGAGAATCCTAGGCAAAAGGAAAAGTAACTTCAAATGCCCTGAGACAGAACTACATCTGCATTGTTCAGAAAGGAGCAGGAGGCCAGTTTAGATCGAGAAGAGTGAGAAAAGGAGGAATCCACAGTAAAAGTTGTGGTCAGGAAGAAAATGGAGGAGGGTAGTTCAGTTAGAATCTTGTAGGTCTTTGTAAGGATTTTGGCTTTAAAACAATTTCTTTAGGTAGCACCCAAAATATAATTTATAGAAGAAAATAATTGATAAATTACTTTATCATAGTTAAGAACTTCTGCTTTTTGAAATATATGTGAGAAGAGTGACAAGATAAGTCATGAATAGGGAGAACATATTTGCAAATCAAATTTCTGATGAAGGATTTGTATTCAGCATATACAAAGAATTTTAAAATCTCGACAGTTAGCAAGACAAACTACCTCCCCCAAAACAGGCAGAAGTTTTGAAGAGACATTTTACCAAAGAAGATAAACAAATAGGCACATAGAAAGATACTATCATTCATCAGAGAAGTGTGGTATAATACCATTCTCTGTGTATTAGATACCACTACATATCTATTAGAATGTCTACAATTTAAAAGACTGATGACACAAAGTGTTGGTGAAGATGTGAAGCAACTGGAGCTCTAATATGTCACTGTGGGACTGTGAAGTGTGACAATGACTTTGGAAAATAGTTTGGCAGTTATTTAAAAGATTAAACATATATTACTTTATGATACTCCAGTCCTAGATTTACCCAGAGAAGTGAAAGCATATGTCCATGTACACACTTGTAATATCCATTTGTACAATGCCAAATGGCATTGTTTATTTGTAATGCCAAAAATGAAACATTCCAAATGCCCATAAAGAGGGAAATTTTCCATACAATGGAATATTAATCAGTAATAAAAGAATGAACTATTGATATGTGCAAAAATGTGGATGAATGTTAAAATAATTATGCCAAATAAAAGAAGTACAAAAAATACACACTATATATTATGGGTTGAATTGTATGCCCCTAAAAGACATGTTTAAGTTCTAACCCATGAATGTAACCTGATTTGGAAGTAGGATCTTTGCAAATATAACTAGTTAAGATGATTTCCCTTAACCTACATAGAAGAGCCACACGGGTTTTGAGAGTGTTGCACTATGGAAAACATTGCCAACTTGAACTCAAGGGTATAGTGAAAGGATAAAATGAAGGAACACTGTCAGGCTATGCGGATTCTACAAGTAGGAAACAAGTCAGTGAAACATTGTGTTACAAACGTGTTATCCTTGAAGGAAAGGAGAGAATGCTTCTGAGAGCATCTCAGAGGTTGGCAGAGATGATGGGATCTCCTCGGACTAGAGACTGGGGCTGATGGCGGGTACAGAGGGCTGAAATCAGGCCACAAGGAGTATTCTCATGCTTTGAAACCTAATGGAATTTGCCTTACTATGTTTGAGATATTTTGTAACCATGACTTTTTTATTCCTTCCAGTGTCTCCATTTTGGAATGGGAGTGTCTGTCCTTTATCTGTCTCACCATTTTATTTTGGAAGCAGATAACTTTTCTCCTTTCATAGGTCCACCAATGGAGAAGAATTTTATCTCACCAGGAGCCAAGCCCAGAGTCTCATCACATCTGAGACAGCTGATTTAGAAGGTGAGATTTGGAACTTTTTGATCTGGTGATATTTAGATGAGGTTTTGGGCTTAGAATTCATGCTGGAATGGGTTAAGGCTTTTGAGAAGGTTGTAAAGGGGTGAATGCATTTTGTATTTGGGAAGGACCTGAATTCTGGGTGACCAGATGATGGACTATTGTGGGTTGAACTGTGATTTCAAAAAGATATTTTGAAGTCCTCACCACAGTACTTATGAATGTGACCTTATTTGGAAATAGAGTCTTTGCTGGAATATCCAAGGATTCATATGCTTGTAAGGAGAGAGAGTTTTGGGAATAAGCAGAGACATAGAGAAGACACAGGGATGAAAGCCATGTTAAGGCAGAGGCAGATACTGGAGTTAAGCAACAACAAGCCAAGAAATGTGAAGGATTCCAGTAATCGTCAGAAGCTAGAAGAGACAAGGAGGAAATCCTTTAGATCCTAGAGGGGAGTGGCCTTGCTGACAATTCTGATTTCAGACTTCTAGTCCTAGAACTTTCAGATAATTAATTTCTGTTGTTTTAAGACCCTTGTCCAGTGGTTATTTGTTATAGAAGTCCTAGGAAACTAATGCAATGTAAGATTCCATTTGTAAAAAGTTCTGGAAAAAACCAAACTAATATCTAGTGACAGAAATTAGATCAGTAACTGGCTGGAAATATGGGGGGTGGGTAGTGTGCTGGGGATGGGAGGAAGCAGGAAAGGTTTAGAAGGGGACCTGAGGAAACTTTTGAGGGTAAGAGATATGTTTATTATCCTGACACAATGATGGTTTCATGGGTATATGAATATATCAAAGTTTAGCAAAGTGTACCTTGTAAATATGTACAGAATTTTAATGTCAATTATACCTTGATTAAAATGGTAAAGAAAAGTCATTTCTGGGGCAAAGATTGGGTTTAGAATGGAATTGAGTGTGGGCTGCTGAAACAATAACATAGAATCTATGTTCCTTCTTTCATCATTGTTTCAATTTCTTTTTTTCCCAAGAAAAAGAAAGAGAAGAAATTGCACTTAGTTAAATTCTTAGAAATTATCTCTTAAGTGGATTTAAATAAGTTCACATTAATCTACCTTGGGCACTTTTGCCATTGTCCACTTAGGGCACCTTTATCCTAACATTTTGCTTTGGTTGTGTTCTATGCTCCCTTTTATCAAGCCCAGTATTTGGAAGTCTGCTTGGAATTGCTTGTGTATTATTCATCTCATTTTCTGTAATAAGCCCTTTCCAATGCACTCTTAAACATTTTTAGGTGTTCTGTTCATTGATAGAAACTTTGTCCTAACCCCAATGCTTACTTGTGACAACTATCTTGCTCTGTTGTGGGGCAGATGAAGCTAAATAACTTTTTCTTTATTTATTTCTCTTTTTGTCTTATTTATTTATTTGAGAGAGTGTGTGCACATGAGTCAGGGGAGGGACAGAGACAGAGAATCTTAAGCAGTCTTCTCACTGAGAGTGGAACTTGATGTGGGGCTTGATCTCACAACGTTCAGATCATGACTTGAGCGAAAACCGAGTCAGATGCTTAACTGACTGCACAACCCAGGCACCCCTAACTAGCTTTCTATTAAGGCAAGGTAGAGTTGGGAATAAACATCTACTTTTTTCTTGACCCAGTCTGATAGTACTCGATCACTTATATACATTAATGGTCTTCACAGAAGATCTTGTGTGATGTGGTGATGTATGATTGGTGAATAAGAGGCAACAAAAGATTTTTAAAACTTTGTAGTATTTTACAATGTTGAGCAGTTTCTTCTTAAAACTTTTAATGACAAGTCTTTGATTCTCTCATTTCCCTGGCTCTTCATTTCCAGTTTTTGTGTTCCTCTTTTTAAATTCTTTTTTTATCTTTTAATAGTACCTCTGTACTTTTACTTTTGATGACATCGTATAAATGACCTAAATTAATGGCATCAAGCATATAGTTACCAACCCCTGTTCTGCTGAGCCCTACACTTGTACATACAGTTACTTAAAGCATATTTCCATTTGCATGTCCCAGCTTCATGTAGTGAGACTCACCCATCCTCCCAGTATCCACTCCATGAATCTAAACATTGCAGTGACTTCTGCTCTTCTTCCCTTTCCAGGAAACACTTTACAGTCTTACTTTGTTTGAATATTCTTACTCCTTTCCTTTCCAAACCTACCATTCCCTCTGAATTTCATTCACACATAACAATTCAATCACTAGATTGCAGACTGTTACCTATAATCGTATTTCCTTCTAGCATATTCCATAGAAATGTCTTTTCAAAATCAACATAGGATCTGTTGAAAGCCTTCAGTGTTCTCTATAATATTTCTGAAAATTTCAAAGTTTTTAGCTTAACCCACATGATAAAAGCCCCCAACCACAATTCTAGCTGTATTTCTGATGTTTGCTGTATAGTTTTGAAAATACCATGTTACCATTTTATTAAGTTATTTCCTTATTTTACCAGATACTCTTTTTGGTTTATATGTTGGTTTTTCATAAAATATATTGAGTTTTATTGAATGGTGTTCCTTCATTATTGATAAGATCATATTGATTTCTGCTTTAATCTGTTAATGTGATAAAGTCAATTAATTGGATTTTTAAAAAGTTAAAAATTTTTAAAAAGTTTAAAAAAACAGCTTTGCATTCCTGTGTAAAAAAAACAAACAATCTTGTCTATGAGTTATTATTTTTTAAAAATAATTCAGCTTTGGTTTGTCTATATTTTATTTATGATTTGGATATGTGTTCTTGAATAACAGTAGTGAATGATTTTCTTTTCTCATATCGTACTTGTCTGTTTGTGGTATCTAGTTCCATTTAGTCTCATAAACAATTCCAGAAGTTGGGACTCTCATAAAACTCTTGGGAAAGTTTGGAAAATTGGACTCATCTGTATCTTTAAAAAAAGAAAGATTTTATTTATTTATTTGAGAGAGAGTGAGTGAGAGTGAGAGCAGAAGCCAGGGAGAGAGGCAGAGGGAGAAGCAGACTCCCCCCGTTGAGCATGGAGCTTGATGCCAGGTTTGATTCCAGGACACTGGAATCATGCCCTGAGTTGAAGGCAGATGCTTAACTGTTTGAATCACCCTGGAACCCCTGGAATTATCTATTTCTTGAAAGTTTGGTGGGACTCACCTATTGGACTAGCTGGGTCTGCTACTTTCTTTGTGGACACAGACATGTTATAAACTTCTTATTCAAATTGTGTAATGTTTTGTGGAAATAGAAGGGCTTTCTATTTTTTCTTGAGCAGGTTTTAAAAGTTATATATATATATATATACATATATATATATATATATATGTATTTGTGTTTTGACATCTCATCTCTGTTTCATGTTTGTTTGGTCTATTAATAGAATCCTCTTACATTAACATTTTTACATTGTCTGTAATTAACCACTTTTTTATTCCAAATGTGTTCATTTGTGACTTCTCTTTTTTTCCTGTTAACTTCAACAGGGTTTTGTCTGCTTTGTCTTTTTAGAATACTAATATTTACCTTTTTTTAAAAAATATTTTTTAAAAGATTATTCATTTATTTATTTTGACAGAGAGAGACCACAAGTAGGCAGAGAGACAGGCAGAGAGAGAGAGAGGGGGAAGCAGGCTCCCCGCAGAGCAGAGAGCCCGATGCGGGGCTCGATCCCAGGACCCTGAGATCATGACCTGAGCTGAAGGCAGAAGCTTAACCCACTGAGCCACCAAGGCACCCCTAATATTTACCTTTTTAAAACTTCACTGTTGGCTCATCATTTTATATTTCATTAGTATTAATTTTGCTCTTATCTTTATTATATTCTACCATATACTTTGAATTTATTCTTATTCTTTTCCTTATGTCTCAGCTTCAGTGCTTAGCTTTCTGAGCTTAATATGTTCATGTTTATTTTTATAACTAACATACCTGGGTTTATATTTGTACTTTATTGTGTGATTTCTACTTGTCTAAACTTTCCATTGGATCCCATTTTTCTCCTTTCACACTTTATTTTAGGGTGATTATTTTCTTCCATCCTATTTATTTTTCTTCTTCACATCTGCAATTTTTATATTATATTTCTATGATTTAGTGATTTACACAGAAACCACGACCTATCAACTTAAAAACTCAGACTTATAAAATGATGTTAGGAATAAAAGAGGGGACATAACTCATAGATTCATACATAATAAGAGAACAAAGGTAACAACTTTGTGGCAGTAAATTAATAACAGAAAAAAATGGAAAATATTCTAGAAAAATAGAATTTGTCAAACCTGAGTTAAAAATAATTTGCATATATTTATATCCATTAAAAATTGAACAGTAGTTAAAATTTACATATCAAAATATTAGCAGGTTTAGGTGATTTTCTGAAAGCAATGTCTCTGTCATACAGATATTATTCTTAAAAATTAAATTGGAAGGGGAGTTGAACCATGAGAGACTATGGACTCTGAAAAACAATCTGAGGGTTTTGAAGGGACAGGGGGTGGGAGGTTCGGGGAGACAGGTGGTGGGTTTTATGGAGGGCACATATTGCATGGAGCACTGGGTGTAGTGTATAAACAGTGAATTCTGTTACACTGAAAAGAAATTAAATAAAAAAATTAAATATTTGAAAAGTTTCCCCAATACTTTATTACATTAGTATGATCAATATAAAATATTAGATGAGTATAGTCAAAGAAAAGAAAATTGTGGGGGCATTTTAAATATCCTTGAAAAGTGAGTACATACTCAAGCAACGTATAAATAACTTAAACTAATATGACCAAGTTGGATTTAACTCAGGACCCTGTATCTTTTGATTGAAATATTTCATCCATTTACATTCAGAGGAATTATTGATAGGTATGTACTTAGCCATTTTATTACTTGTTTTATGGTTGTATTTGTAGTTCTTCTCAGTTCCTTTTTTTCCATCATTCTCTTCTTTCATGATTAGTTGACTTTCTTTAGTGATATACTTGGATTCCTTTCTCTTTAATTTTTGCATATCTATTACTAGATTTTGATTTGTGGTTACTATTATGTTTGTATACAACATCTGCATATAGCTATCTATCTTAAGTTGGTAGTTGCTTATGTGTGAATCCATTATTTATTCTTCTCCCCCTCTTGTTTTAGGTATATAGTATTGTACTTAACTTCCTTTTATTCTATGAGTCCCTTGACTGATTTTTACATATATACTTATTTTTTTAACTTTTATGTTTCCTGTTTCTCTTACTCATACTTGTGGTCTTTCTTTTCCACTTAGAGTCCCCTTTCACATTTTTTTGTAGGGCTGTTTTCCACTCAGAATCCCCTTTTATATTTCTTGTATGGCTGGTTTAATAGCTATAAATTCCTTTAGCTTTTTTTTTTTTTTTTGTCTGGAAAACTATTTTTCCTTCTATTCTTAATGGTAGCTTTGCTTGATTGAATATTCTTTTTTTTAAAGATTTTATTTATTTATTTGACAGAGAGAGAGCACAAGCAGGGGAGCATCAGGCAGAGGGAGAGGGAGAAGGAGGCTCCCTGCTGAGCAGGAAGACCAATACAGGGCTCAGTCCCAGGACCATAAGATCATGACCTGAGCCAAAGGGAGATGCTCAGTGATTGAATATGCTTGGTTGCAGGTTTATTCTTTCAGCAGTTTGAATGTATCATACCATTATCTTCTGGCTTGCAAAGTTTCTGCTAAAAAATCAGCTGATAGCCTTATGGAGTTTCCTTTGTATGTAACTGTTTTCTTTTCTTTTACTGCTTTTAAAAAAACTGTCCTAATCAATCATTGCTTTTTGCCATTTTAATTATTATATGTCTTGGTGTTGACTTCCTTGGATTGATTTTGTTGGGGGCTTTCTGTGCCTCTTGGATCTGGATTTCTGTTTCCTTCCCCCAATTCAGGACATTTTCAGCTATTATTTCTTTAAATAAATTTTCTGCCCTATTTTCTCTCTCTTCTTCTGGAGTCCCTATAATGTGAATGTTATTAGGCTTGATGGTACTAGCCTTGTGAAGAAGATGTCCTGTAAATCCCTGCAGTGAAATGTACTCTGTCATTAGAACCTGGTGCTTGGGGTGTCCTCTATATATGTTGTGTGGACCTTACTATTGTGGCTGAGCCACTTTTTCTTTCAGTCTGGTCATCTACAGTGGTTCTCATTGTTGTTGGTAGGCTTTGGTCCCTATGTTGTTAGTGCGGTTCAGTCTGGGGCCATGCTGGATTTGAGCTGAGTAAGACCAGATGTTTCCCACAAATTCAATAGCATGGAGTGACAGAGTGCTTTCCCTGTGTTGTCCCCTGAGAAGGTCTTATTGGTGGGTGGGTCCTGCACTTTGACCAGATGACTGCCTCTATCCCATTGCAGGGGCTATATTCAGGTTGACTTGTATGGGCATCTCCCCCTTTCCCCAGGGCAGGAGAACTTTGGAGTGATGCTGGCCCCTGTCAGGGATTTCACACCGCCAGGCTTGTGACATTATTTTGGATGAACTCTGGCCAAGGACATATTGCAGGGGGAATTCTATAGGAGAGCACCGGTGCAGGGCACACTGTGCCAGCAAGGTGGGTGGGTCAGTGTGGCAGGAGACCTGAAAAATAGGCCTGGCTGGAGAAGCCGGATCTGCATAAGTGCATGTGGCAGGGTGTGCTGTTGATAAGTTAGGTGGAGAGTATTCATGGTGTGCTGGTTCCTGCAATTGTCTGTATATGTTGACTGGTGGGGGGGGTGCGGGGTGAGGGAGGGCAGTCGTGCCTATCAGGTATTTTGTTCTTGGAGAAGTCCCCCAGTGATCCCTGCCCCTCCAGCACATGCTTTGAGATTAATACACAAATCTCCCTTCTGTATATCCCAGTCATTTTTCAAACTGCTGCTTCTATGTTGCATCTCCATGGGACTCTTGGTTGTACCCCATCTTTAAGATTAGGGACTCAGTTTTCTGTAGCCCTTCTGGCTCTCCCAGAGCCCAAGTCCACTGATTTTTAAAGTTCCACATGTTAAGCCCTGATGATGTAAGAACTCATGAGATTTTGGCCCTCTAGTTTTCTAAGCCAAGTGTAATGGGGACTTGTCTTCCCTATGTGGGTACCCTGTACCTGAGGTGCCTGATGTGAGGGTCTGTTTTTTTCCCCTCTCAATGCCTTTGTTGTCCTTTGCTCCTTGAGATAGTCCCATGAGTCCATATGGCTCCCAACTATGTCTCTGATTTTCCTATGTTTTCTCTACATCTAGCTGTGGAGAATCTGGTTTTTCTCTATATTTAGCTGTGGAGAATCTGGTGTGTTTTCTGGGTTATTCACACTGATGTGGCTGTTATTTGATTGTATCTGTCCAATGAGGTGAGCATGGGATCTTCTTACTCTGCTGTCTTTCCCAGAAGCCTCAAATAAGGAATTCTTATACCCAGAATTTATAGGAATTTATAGGAACTTCTAGAAGTTAATAAAAACAAAAGAGATAATCCAATGGCACAAATAAGGCAGCAGGAACTTCATAAGAGGATATTCAAGTGCCAGTAAACATAAAAAAGATAAATTATTTCATGAGCCATTAAGAAAATAAAAATCAAAACTGGAATGATATATCACTGCATGACTAAATTTGCTTAAATAAAAAAGACAGAAAATACTAAGTATTTACTCATATATGGAGCAATTGGCATTCTCCTTTGCTGTGGTGGGAATATAAATCAGTACAATCAGTTTGTGAAACTGGCAGTGTGTATTGAAACTAAAACATCTACTCCTCTGATCCTGTATTTCTACTTGTAGGTATATGCTCAACAGAAGTAAGTACATATTTTCACCCAGTGGCCTGTATGTGAGTTTTCACGGCAGTACTTTTGGTAAAAGCTAAGAACTGGAAACTACATAAATGCCTTCCAAGCATATAATGGATAACTAAATCGTTGTAAGATAAATTATGGAATTCTATACAGCAATTGAATTGAGCCATTTACAACAGTTAAAGAAGCTAGATAGCAAAGATGGGTTCATTTATAAAGACAACAAAGCTAGACAAACCTCATTTATTCTATTTTGTCAGGTGGTGGTTACCTGGGAGGAAGTGGGTCAGGGCAGTGACAGGAATGGAGCATAAATGTCTCCTGGGATGGTATAATATGCTTTTTCTTGATCTGTGTGCTATTTACATGATTTTGTTTGGTTTATAAAAATTCATTTGAGTTTATACTTATGTTTGCATACTTTACTGTTTTATTCTTCTATAAATATTTTTTAAAAAGCTCCTTTGTGATAATCTACTTAGTATGTATGTGATTTGAAGCAGGAAGTCTTTTCAATCTACCACTTCTGCTATATTACCAAAGGTACCTTTCTTCACTTTGGCTTATTCCAGCTCTTCAGGACAAAAAACAGAATGCATTTGTAGTTTCTAAACTTGGCTGTGTGTCAGAAAACCTTGGGGGTAGTTTCAATAATATATAGATTTACATTCTTGAATAGACTTGGGGAAACTACATTTAAAAAAAAAAATTTCCAGGAAAACTTCATATACATACAGGTTTGGAGACCTAGGTTAAACTACTCCAAAGAGTCCCAGAGGGACTCATAAGGCATAATGTTAATTTATAATTACATGGGCATAATTTTGACAAAGTTCTGACCTTGGTATTTTCATGGTTTTCTTGCTGATGGAACCCATATTAAATAGATAAAACTTAACTTGTTTTGCTAGCATCATCCTAATAAGTCAGATCCTTTTTTAAGAAAAAAATTTCAAGTTATAATCAAATTAAATTGTATAATCTCTTCAAACCATGCTTTCTACATCTGTAATTGGAAACTAATACTGTCTCATATAGTTGTTATAAGGATTAAATGGAGAATACAGTCAATCACTTAGTATAGGTAGTGTATGGTACATAATAAATTTGTTAAATGAATTTCAAGGATCTCTGTAAGAGTAAACATGACATTTCTGCAAAGACAGAGCTCTTTTTTCAAATAGTGCTGTAATTGGAATACCAAAATGATACTGCTGCCCACTGGCATCAGGCACATCTTTAAGCTCTTTATGCCAGCAGTGGTACTAAGGTAATAAATTTGTGCTCATCAACCATGATCTTTTCATATTCCTGTTTTGGATCATCACCACACTTTTGTAAAATGCCTGGCATTTCAGTGTGAGGAGGAGATTCCAGAGTCTGTGGTCATGAGCAAAACCAGTCTTTTCAACTGAAAATTAAATCTCTCCATTCTTTCTTAGAATCATGATTTAACCAATGAGCAAACCAGCCACAGGGAATTAATTTAACAACCACCATGTAATTGGTATGAAATGCTCCACTAATTCAGAAGCCCAATTTGGTCACATCTCCTTAATTTTTTCAATTAATCACTTCAGTACCCATCTTCCTTATCAGAAAACCTAGAATCTTCCTCTTGGGGTTTCCCCTTACCCTCAATTTACCTAAGAACTTCAGAGTCTCCCACAGCCACAAAGCAGTTTATATTTTTGCACCAACAAGAAGGAACCTTAGGGTCTTATGAATCTAAGGCCATGGCATCTCTTGCTTTATGGTGGGCTTGACTTTTGAGTTTGGTCCTGCTGTTGTGGAATTAGTATGAAATCATTGAATAATCCAGAGTCCTACAGAGTCTATTGTGTTCTTTGAAGATGGATAATACTTTAGTGCTAAGGTGCTATGGTTCCTGGTAGTGATGAGACAAGATCGGTATTTTGGTCACTTCACAGATCCCAAACCACTGTCTTCTTTCCCTACATAGGGATTAACTCTCTAACACCAGAATTTCTGCTATTATTTCTTTTTTCCAGGCTGTGGTTCTACTCACCCAGCCTTCTAAATAAGACTAACTTTTATGACTTCAGGAGATCATCTCTATACTTTCTGCATTCATCTTCTAATAGCCATGACATTCAAGGAGGGGGATCTGCCCTACTGTTTCCCCATACTTTATAATCTGTGGCTTGCCTTCCATATGCCCATGTCCTGCTCCCAAACCTATCTCTTCTTAAAATGGTAGACAGTAGACATATTCTCTACCTTCCTGGTAAAACCACATTATTCACTCAGAGGATCACATCTTTTTTCCCTGCAAGATACACATTAAGTGATATTTTCCATAATTAGTACATTTATATCCAGGAATTCCAGCCTAAATTATACTGCCAATGGGAGAATATTAACTTTACAGTTAGATTGAGAGTGCTTGGTTTTGACCAGTGGTTCTCAAACAGTAGTCTTTAAACCGGTATCACTGGTATTACCTTTAGCACTACATTGTATTAACTTTCTTGGGCCTCATCCCAGGTTATGTACTTGTACTGAGTTAGAAATGTTGGGGCTGCATAGCAGCAATCTATTTCAACCAGTTCTTTGGGAGATTATGATCAAGGATAGAGTTTTATTGTTGAGGGAGATCATCGAAAAGACATGACTGCTGGTTGACTTGTGATTGGGACCTGGGCACCCGGAAGCTCCTCATCCCTTCTACTGTTCTTGGAATATGGGTTCTCCTTGTGTTTCCTGTTCTAAAAGGTGCTCCAAAGACATAGCTTTGAGATAGTGATGTGGTGTTAAAAACACCTACATGGTATAGGTGACTAAATGTAGTTAAGAACTCTACATAAACTTTTAAGGTTTGGTGGGTGGATACAAGGATCAATTCACCCTGTTGCCACCCAAGATAACCTTGTATGTAAGTCCCATTTGCTTTCCAAAAGCCACCTATCAACCTGGAGTGGCCTGCTTATTTCTTTGGTTTCTCTCTGCCTTCTGCTTTCTGAGACAGTTTCAGATTGCACCTTGAAAGCTCCCCTGGGGCTTTCAAACCAACACTGGGAAGTGCTGGTCTAGACAGAAACATACTTTATGATTGTTTTTCAAATGGGAAGTGAAGAGCTAACTTCTGTGTTCTTGCTGATGTCTTCTGAGTGTCAGCAGTTCTTCAAACATGAACACACACAGACGTCTCCTCTAGAATAAATAACAGTTGGTAGAAAATGTGTGGTATAAACAGGCTTTGCTTAGAGTTTAAAAAAATATTGGTTCCTGTTGGTGGTCCTGAATTGGAGGCTTAGTGTTCTGTATCTGGGATAAAGGAGAAAGCACTGAAGAGACCCAGGGAACTCACTAAGTTGTTGCTTAGATTCCCCAGGTCCCTTAGGCTATCTCTCTTGTTCTTTATAGATTTCACCATCTTCCTTTGCTTGTTTGTGGTGTTACATCTACAGTGTTTTTGTTTTAAGAGGACAGAACTGGGAGGAATGGAGCTACTACATCTTGGCAGAACTAGAAATCTTGTAAAGCTCTGAATGGTTAAGTGACCATGACCTTGTTGTAGTGTTTAATGTCTTTTCCAATCTAGATATATTTTTGTTAATGGGATTAGGAATGGATATTTTGATCAATGGTGAGATAATTTGAGTTCAGATACAGTATATAATATTATTGGGCAATAGGAATGATAAAATTTTAAGAACTTTTCGCCTTGGACCCTGTGATCTCTTGTCACAGAATTTGTTCCACCTGGGAAAATGTATCATAAGAACAGGACAAAGAGAGCCCCAAAGAAATAGTGACAGCAGCAGATTTTACTTCATCTAAGTGACAAAATCATGGCAAGGTTACACATCTTATATATGTACCTATCCATCTAACTCAGAAATAGAATTTCAAGATTTGGAAAATGTTGGGAAGTACATTTTGCAATGCAGTTTGCTTTTGCCACTGTCATCATTTCTCAGAAATGAGAAAGAGCTTGAGGAGCAGTTTTACACTTTCAGGTCTTAGTTTCCACTTGAATTGCTTGGTTGGCATGAATTCAATCAGAAAGAGATTTACCTGCAACAGACAAGAGCTAAAAAGGAGAATGTGTCAGAGCTCAATTAGAGAATGATAGTTTCATCATTTAAATTACAAGAGATACACATTCATTAAATGTTTCCAGAAAATCATTTGAGAATGTAAATGCATATTCATTTTTATGTTA
>RCUC01147446.1:0-50942 GCA_003697995.1 Taxidea taxus jeffersonii | reverse complement strand
TTTTTTTTTATTATTTCATTCATTTTATTTGACAGAGAGAGTGAGATCACAAGTAGGCAGAGAGGCAGGCAGAGAGAGGCAGAAGCAGGCTCCCTGCTGAGCAGAGAGCTGGATGCGGATGCGATGAGGGCTCTATCCCAGGACCCTGGGATCATGACCTGAGCCAAGGTCAGAGGCTTTAACCCACTAAGCCACCCAGATACCCCTCTGTTACATTTTCTATAATCACTGAAAAAAACAACAACAACCAATATTTAACTACCTTTAAATTAGAAACATACCATAAAGAGTTCTCAGCCGAATAAGAACATTTTAAAATTGCTATTGTTTTCTGTTATTCAGAGAATGCCTTTTTTAAAAAAGATTTTATTTATTTATTTGACAGAGAGAGACACAGTGAGAAAAGGAACACAAACAGGGGGAGTGGGAGAGGGAAAAGCAGGCTCTCCGCTGAGCAGGGAGCCCCATGTGGGACTCGATCCCAGGATCCTGGGATTATGACTTGAGCTGAAGGCAGGCTCTTAATGACTGAGCCACCCAGGTGCCCCAGAAAATACTTTCTGAATGTTAAAAATTGTGCAGGAAAGGAATCCACATATTGATGAACCACATATTGAAATATCAAAATAAAAGCTTATTATCAAGTTTTACTACTTCATAAGATTCAAATGTTCTGTTATATTTAAAAATGGCATTGCTATTTTACATGGTAACTAGGAACATCATAAAAATTGTATTTACTTATCATTCAACTATAGCCAGTCCTTATAGAAATAAGATAAATACTTCAAGGCACTTAAACATATATGTCTTAAATAGACATACTCCCAACCCCTTCACCTTCCCTTCAAAATTCTTTTCTGAAATTATACTAAATAAAAAATTGGTTAAAATAATTGGGGGGTTGGGTTTTGTTTTTTGTTTTTTTCGTTTTTTACTTTTTAAGTCCAGAAATCTTCACTTTCATTTGTAGTATTACTTTGCCGCAACTACAGATTTCCACATTTCTTAAGACAAATTTAGCTAACTGGTGCAGTAGGAGACAAAGGAATAATTTATTTAAAAAATTAACCACTGAATATTAAAAGGCAGATTTATCAGATTGTCAGGTCTTCCAGTTTATGAAACAATGTCTAATAAAATGGCAATCGTGATTTACTAAGGTTTTAAAATTCATTATTATATCTAACATATTTTATACCTTTGACTAGTCCTTTTCTCACATTTAAGCTTTCTGTATCATAGAAATTTATTTTCGCTCATTAAATAACCTTAATTCTGTCTTGTAAAAGTTTAATTTGAGAATTATGCATCCACGTTCCAAAGAATATAAGTTTTGCTAATGTATTTTAAGAATATACATTTATTCTGGCAGTACTATCAGGATACTCATTTGAATATGCCATGTTTTTTATTTTTTTCCCACAGCTCTGCTTTGTAATAATAAAGAATATTTATTACATGGTCTCACTGAAGTACCCAGGGAAGAATAATTACAGAATGTTAAAAGAGCAAGCTGTGACTTTTTTAAATAAAAAAGAAAAAGATTAACAAATATTTTCTTTTTTTTCTTAAAGGAGACATAGCTTCTTCTTTTTTTTTTTTTTAAGATTTTATTTATTTATTTGACAGGCAGACATCACAAGTAGGCAGAGAAGCTGGCAGAGAGAGAGGGGGAAGCAGGCTCCCTGCTGAACAGAGAGCCGGATACGGGGCTTGATCCCAGGATTCTGGGATCATGACTTGAGCTGAAGACAGAAGCTCTAACCCACTGAGCCACCCAGGCTCCCCTTAACAAATATTTTTAAATATATTCAAAAATTACCCTCCTGGTAATTTCAATTTATGTGACATAAATATATGCAAAATGAAGAATCAGCTACATAGGGAAATAACCATATTATGATCATTTTGATTAAAAACATTAAAATGGGAATATAGGAATAAAAGGTAAGTCTTCTCTCTGGGTTTTCAGGTTTGATTTGATTTGACTTCTTGGTAACCATGTTTTCTATTTTTTTTAAATATTTGCTTGTATTACATGTTTAGAAAAAGTGCTAAAATTATCTAAAAGTGTTCTCTGGTAGTTTTATGTATTTTTGCTAAGGATTTCTTTATTTTAGTGAGAGACAAAGTGAGGAAGGGCGGGGCAGATGGAGAGAGAATCTCAAGGGGACTCCTCACAGGCCCATGCAGGGCTCTATCTCAGGTCTCTCAGATCATGACCCGAGCTGAAATCAAGAGTCAGAAGCTGAACCAACTGAGCGGCCCAGGTACCCCTTCTCTGGTGGTTTTAGATGATGAGGAATCATTAACAGGTCAGCTTGTCTATCTTTAAAAAATGCTGGACAAGAAATAATCCACTGGGGTAGAATAATTCACTGACAAAATCTGTTTTGAGAAATGAGAATTAAAAATCTGAATCTAACCTGTTTTGATAGTCACAGAATAAAGATATAAATTTTCTAACAGTATTTTTAACAAGTACCTGAAGCTGACTTTTCACCATGGCAAAATAAATGCAATTCCATCATACACGAGATAAACAAAATAAAGGTTCATTTAGAATAGAAAAAAAAAAAATTCCATTGAGCAAACTGGTAAATTCCTTCTCTTTTGATTCTGGTTTTGAGCACAGTACAAAATTTCAACATTTTTTTTCTCACAGAATATGCAAGATCTTTGCATATCTAACTTAATAAAAAGCAAATGCCTGTGATAGGTCCTTTTATTTGAATGAAGTCATTACTGTCACTAGGACTTCAAGTATGAATCAAGGGATTTAAACACAAGCATACTTTGCATTGGCTTTCTTTATTTTAGGTGAAGTCAGGCACCATACTGCAGGACTTTCAGTTCCAAATACCATTGTGAGTGTTGAGTTATATACTGAAAAAGAGAATGGTATATTAATAACACAATGGGCTCTACTATTTTGATAATGCCTTAAGTGATACCTGCTGGCCTGAAAGAGCTAATGTACCTTCCTATAGCTATAGGAAATGACACAGTCACCAGAGGGCATCAAATACAATATACCTTCCTATTTGGTGGCAAGAGAAAAGAAAAGAAAAAAAAAAAAGAACTATACCTCTTTTTTTTTTCCCTTATAAAACTGGAAGTTTTCACTCTGAATATAATGAAGGGCATCCAAAGAATTTACAATTTTCCTAATTACCAACTAGGTAAGTTTCACAGATCAATGGAAAAGCTTTAAGTCTCTAGCACACTCACATATGTAATTTTAGGTGCTCTCAATGTTGCATTAACTCTCACAAACATCCTGGACAATTAGAGAAGGACACAAAACAGTAAGAGCATGGATCGTGGCATCTCTGGACACATATACAAAGTTGCCATGCCCCCCAAGTATTTTTTCTCTTCCTTAGGTTAAACAGTCTTTCAATATTTCTTTATATAACATGGTCTGGAACTTCGTACCATCATAATTTTTCATAATTAGGATGCCTAAGAATGGCTGTTTTTCTTAAATTTGTTTCTGTTCAATACTAAGCATAACTGCTTTATTCTGGATAAGATTAATTTTCATTAATGACACCACCACAATGTCAAACTGTGGTAAGGTAACTGAAACCTCAAACTTGCAAAGGGATGCCCATTGTTAAAATGGCTTTGGTGGTTTCCTTATGCAAACCTGTCATTTCTGACACAGCATCTATACTATTGAACTTCACTCATTTGTATATATCTATGTCAGCTGCTACTGTAAGTTCCTGGCTGGCACAGGAGCCCCTGAGTCTCACACGTAGTAAGCCCTCAATCAGGTTTACCAAATGAATAAACCCCGCCCCCCCCCCAGTCTTCTCTACAGGAGCAGCTGCTAACCCACTTCATCCCAATATAGTAATTCCTCAGATGATCTCTTGATTTGAAGAAATGAGAGGCCATAAACCTCTTCTTCAACCCATGCAAATTTTATAGCCCGAAGAGAACAATTTTGGAATTTATTTCTGAAACGTAATATTTTGCTACCAAATCAGTGTCATCAGCAAATAAGGAGAAATTACATTTGATGTTGTTCTTCAAATCATTAAAAAATGATGAACATTTTATAGGAGGACAAAAGAGACAGAAAAGTATAATATGCCACAGAAAACTTCCTGTCAGAAAGTCGCAATAATGACAATCCTCTAGGTAGAGTTCTTGAATCTATTAATATACATAATTGCCCTTGTCTTTAGACCAGTTTTTATCCCTGCCCATGTAATAAACAGAGATTTTTGCCATGCTATCAACATGGGTTTTTTGTTTGACATAGAAAATGTTTCCTATAAAACAAAAATCAATAAATTAAATGATAACTCAATCAACATCACAGTTAATAAAACAATTAATTTTTAGAAATAACAAAATATGTAATTATTTAATCACAACAGTTATCAAAATTAAACATAATTTAATTGCTTATTCAGAATCATTAATTATGTAGAGTTGAAAAATTACACTATTGAAGCAATCATTTAATCATTAGAGCTAGAAAAATGTCTAAGTACTAATTCATTATTTCTGCTATGCTCTTGGGAAATTATATCCCATATTTATAATAAAACTAACATAATTATTTTAAAATGCATAACTAATAACATTGGCATGAATCTTTAATATGCTAACTTAATATATGAAAAAAGGTCAAATTTATAAATATTTTCTCAAAAAATAAATTTAAGACCATTAAGTAAGCAAACAAAAGAAAGGGTGTATACAATTTATAGAGCTCTGATTCAAATGTAGTACACTTGGTTAACTTAATTAAAAGCTAAATTTCTTTATAAGCTCAACTATTATTCTCACCAATTTCATGTTGCTTTAACTTGGAAAAGAAACTTTAAAAAAATGCTTTATAGCTCTGACTTTTATGATGTCAGGAAAGACCTAAATTTGAAAACTCTCTTCAAGGGAACAGTAGACAGAAGTGGGACTTTTGGCTGACCTTTAGGGGACATTATTCAAGGATTCATCTGCTGCAGAATTACAATTAGTCTCTGACAGTGACTTTTGTTAATCAAGTTTGCATTTCCTTTGAACTTTACAATCCTGTACTTGTGTGCATCTGTTTAACTTGTACTTACTCAAGCAACCTATCAGAATCACTAAATTATGCAAAGCAACTATTGGCAATTCTTATATATACATGCATTTCCAAAAAAAAAAAAAATGTATCTACTTTTTCATTTAAGTGACTTTGAAGGAAGGTCTTAAAGTAACCTTCATTTTCCCTGAGTGATGACTATGGAACAAGGGATTACTTGCCATGCTGTAGTTAATAAATCATAGGAATTGTTTTTCTCTCTCTCTGATATAGCATATAAAATACTGCTGATCTGAAAAGAATACTTCTTAAAGAAGGACCACTGTCAAGGCACTATTTTATTTGTGGCATAAATCCATCTCATTGAATTATGGAGATACTGAAATGTATCTATCCCAGATATTCTCGGTGAATGAACAAGCACATAAAGTGAATTACATACAAAATCATGAAATTAAAGATCAAAAATAAATAATGCCAAAGATAATCTGGCCTGAAATTTTCCAAAGTGTGTTTTACTGAACCCAAAGTTCCGCAGATATGAATTAAGTGTATGAGGCTCCAGAGTCAAATAGGTTGAGAAATGCTAGAATAAACAAAGGTAAATTGTTTTTTCTCCCTATAGGAATTCTCAGACTTTAAGATATTATTACGCACTGTAAATGTGTAAGAGGAAACAAAATGCTGTGTTGGCCAAATCATTTGACTGTGGGATTCTTTTTTTATGCAACATCTGGATCTAGCATCTATTATATTTTAGAAAATGATGATCTAGTCCAAACATTACCACTTATATCGCCTAGATTAATGAAGCAACTTGACAAGGTTGCATTACTAGTCAGCACAAGAGCAAGGACTAGAGCTGGGCAGGGTGCTTCCAACACATCACGTTTGACATGGGGTAAGACATCTTGTTGGGCTGGTGTGATGGAGGGAGAAGGAACAAAGCTTTTGAGCTTATTTGTAAGATTATAATGAAAAGTATGACCTGAGATCTAACATGGATAAGAAAGAAAATCGGTGCATTAA
This sequence comes from Taxidea taxus jeffersonii, assembly GCA_003697995.1. Taxonomy (NCBI): domain Eukaryota; kingdom Metazoa; phylum Chordata; class Mammalia; order Carnivora; family Mustelidae; genus Taxidea; species Taxidea taxus. Next base: position 44,863 of record RCUC01147446.1, on the reverse strand, counting down.
AAGTATACTATGAGGGCTTCTGAGAAAGTGGGAAGCATAGAAGACCGTAAGCAGAAAGGTAGGTCTGAAGTTTGTGGTTTTGAAAAGTGAAGTATCTGGTGATGATAAGATATAGGATATTCATGGCACAGGGGTAAAGTAGTAAGAAATGGTTAAGCCTCAAAACTGAGAGGTGTTAAAACCACAGCTGTTTGAAGTCACTGAAAGCAAGGCTAAGGATTTGGTGAGACTGACCCTTGAATGTTCCCTGAATGAGAAAATAACAGGGAGATCAGTCTTGTTAGCAATAAGAGAGGGAAAAGGTGGGAAAGCCCAGCAGCAAGAATCTCAAAAGAGCACTGCTTGTGGAAAAAAAAAAAAAAAAAAAAGAAGAAGATAAATAAGAAAGGGAAAATGGCAGCCAAAGAAGACAGTGACCACTTTTTCCCCACCCTGAGCTATGCAGGGTGTGTGAGGAATGGATGCACAAGGCAACATTCTCTTCATGGATCACCCAGCAATAAACAAATTAGAAAGGATATTATATGTCTATATGGCATTTTTCTGGAAAGAAAGCCTAAGTTTTCATTGCCATCAGTAAATATTTAAATAATTCGATAGTTTATCCTTGGTTACCCTGACAATGCAGGTAAAACTACACAGTAAGTAAAGAGTCATGAATTAATAAATTTGACCAACTGAGCGGCTCCACAAGTTTGGCCCAAATTTTAACTTTAAGCCAAAACTATAAAGCTCCTATAACAAATAAGAAATAATACTCTGGGACTTGAGGAAGTGAAATGCGTTGTAGCCCTTCAAGCATAATAAAAACCCTTCATTTGGGGTCCCTGGGTGGCTCAGTCTTTAGGTGTCTGCCTTCAGCTCAGGTCACAATCCCAGGGTCCCAGGATTAAGCCCCACATTGGGCTCCTCGCTCAGTGGGAAGCCTGCTTCTCCCTCTCCCACTCATGCTGCTTGTGTTCCCTCTCTCGTGCTCTCTCTGTCAAATAAGCAAATAAAATCTTTAAAAAAAAAAAAAAAAACCTTCAGCAGCACCAGTGGTGGCAATGCTGCAATAGGCACATTTAACCCTACAGTAGGGAATGCAATTGGTACAATCTATGTGGGAAATAATTTGGCAAAGGGCATCAATCCATTATAATATGACTACTATTTAACCCAATATTTATGTAACTTCTATTTATGCCCAAGGAGACTAATACTTAATACAGGGAAAGCTTGACATGAAAGATGCTTCTTACTTTATTACTTATGATTGCCAGACATGGATACATATAAAGTATCAAAATAAAGACATATAGTTAAAATATCATAGTAGTGTTATATAACAAGCAGATAATACAGAATGTATTTAGTATACAGAAAGTATACTAATATATACAGAATATACCTTGACATTATACTGGGGATTTGAAAAAAGAATAAAGTTGTACAGAAAAAGACAGAATGGCAATGCCCATCCCATTCTTGCTGCCCTCTAAAAGTGAGACAAAGCAATTAGAAATCACTAATTGCTGTAATAAAGAGAAGCATGGAAGATATGGTAGGAAAGAGGAAGGTGAGAAAGGATTCACTGAGAAGGTGATGTTTCGGACTGGACTTCCAAATGAGGATTAATAGAGCTAGTCAGGCTACCCTCTGGTGAACAGCAAGGAAGCAGTTAGATGTGAGCAGCACAGAATTATTCCCTAGAGCAGAATGTCCAATTTAGTTTGAATCTGAGTGATGATGGCTCTGATGCATGTCCTGTTCAAAATACAAGCCTAATCACCACATCACAGGTGTCAAAATAAAGCACTGTGTCCTCAGATGGAGCAGGTTCTGAAGTCCAGGACAGGCAGACTTAGACACCCCACCCAAGCTCACACTCCTCTTTCTGTGGCAGCCAGGGCCAGTTGGAAAAAAAAAAAAAAAAAAGTATCTTAAACAGGGATTCCAATAATGTCACTTTTCAGTTATTTTGACCGAACTGTCTTCCTCTATCTGCTCTAAGAGTTACTGCCAGAGTACTTCCTCTGAGAAGCCAGCTGGCAGAAACTGGCTCCAAAAAACCTTGAGCTTCACAAATCGAAGGACCAAGAAATCTGAGATTGTCCCCCTGGGCTCCATCATCATGCAGAACCAATTCCAAACTACAGAACCATCTCTGCCGATGTATACTAACATACAAAGGGCAAGCGATGTTTAGTTATAAGACTATTTAAATATCTGTGTAGCTATATGTTGTTACTAAAACAAATCCAAAAGAAAAAAAAATTATTTTAAAAATGTAGTATAAAAGGAATTTCCTATCCCCACTAATATTTAAAATACATACAAAACATCTTCCATGGGATAAATGATTATCAAATGGGTGCGAGTAAGTAACAATGATCTCAGCCTCTGGGAGCTGAGGCGCCATAATGTAATTTTCAAAAGTAAAGGGAGGCAGGAAGCTCTGTATTCCATGTCCGGGTCAAATAAACCAAGTCCATCGCTAGCTCATTCATTATTCTGTATACATGTTCCTCAGTTGTTGAAATGCCAGATGGTGGCATGGGCATTTACTTAAATATCTCTCAGATCTCCCTTCGTATAAAAGAAACTAACCTAAGTATGCTGCTGAGTCTAACAAACATCTAAATAAAACTGTGCTGATACCCACAATCAACAAATCTGTAGACTGCCCATATTTCTTTGACACTCCAGGTCACCTAATTAAACATTTACAGAAGGTTTAGTATGTATGAAGTTGTGCTAAGGGCTTGTGTGCATGTGTTTTCATCGAGTCTCAAAATAAATATCTATGAGTTAGGACTACTCTTGTAATTGTTCAATAAGAAGTGCTGAGAAGTAAAGTATCCTGAGCAAAAAGTAGGAAAAGAGTGATTTTAGATCAGTCACTGTTAGAGTCAGTCTCATGGGAAAGCATTTAAATACTATATGGATGTGCCTATGAAGAGAATTTTACAGTCTCCATCAGTACTCATTAGTGAGAGCAAGGTCATGGATTAAGAATTATTGCGTATGTGTGAAACATGGAGTGATCATGAGTCAAGTTTGCTGGCATGTGGGAAGGGTTACTTGATAAGATCTAACATAAACTACACTTTTATAATACTGTTACATTCTTTGGGTTTACCTAAAATTTCTAAGACAACAATAATGCACATTCATATAAAATGTTCATTTATAATTTATACACTGACATCGACTTAGTAGTTACTCAATGTTTTTTGACGGAGGGAAAATATACGGTGCTATCTGCATAATTTTTTAAAATGCATACAAAAATTGAATATGTCAAAGTGTTCTTCTGGTGATCAAATTTCAGAAATACATAATTAAATCAGCTCAGTTGATAAGCAGAGCCATATAGAGAATGATACATTGATAGCATTAGATGCCACACTTGATGACCTTTCTCTATGATCCTCACTATGGTTTCTGAGCTTCTTTATGAAAATCAAAATGTCTACTTCACATATATATCTTTGTGCCACAAGCATACCTGATAAATCCAATCAATCTCTTTTCTGTCTCACACACATACACACACACAAACACCAGTGAATCGTAGGCACACTCAATTGAGAACCACCTACAAACATAAGGAACAGAAAGACAAGTTTCTTTCATTCTGCATTTTTATGTAAGTCCATGAAGTACTCAAAAGATGTAAAACTCAATATTAGGGGACAGCTGGCTGGCTCAGTCAGTGGGGCACATGACTCTTGATCTGGGGGTTGTGAGTTCAAGCCCCATGTCGGGCATAGAGCTTACCCCCAAAAAAGTAAATAAATAAATATTAGATCGTGATATAACAAGTATATTTTTCTTTTAATTATAGTAGCTAAAAGACCTAGGATCCGCCTTGGATCCAAGTACATTTATGAGAATATCAGCAGACGTTGTTATCGTGTGTGTGTTTATATAAGGGTATGTATAGGAGTTTACACAGGCCAATGCTCTGCATCAATGACCAAGGTACAATAATATAAATAAACTTACATGTTTCAAAAAGCCAAAGAATCTCCAAGGAAGCACTGACTCTCATGGTCACACATTAAGCCCATTAGTTAAATGAGAAAACATATGCGAAGCAAAGTACTAAGCAAGTGCTCAATATTTAAATGTGATAATTTAAATATCAGTTTATATTGATTTTTCACAAAAAGAATGAATGTGTCATTTCTAAGTCAAAATTTCCACAAAACTAAACAGAAAAGAGGAAAAGAGGAAGAGAGTACCAAGACTTCCACAAAGCCTCTGCAAATTCCCTGGGAGGGGCTGGGAAAGACAAAAGGTAGAGGCACAGCATTTCCTTAGTTTGCTGTATTGTCCTGATTGCTTTTCTTCATAACTCGGGGTTTTAATTCTGTCTCTAAACTAATGGGCAAGGGTGTGGAGGGAAAGAAAACAAACTCTTGTTTGATTTGTGATTGTCACTTATCTGATGATTCTTTCTTTTCTTTTCTTTTCTTTTTTTTGTTCTCAAAAGCACCTCAGACACCCACAGACAAGAGAGAATAAACCAGAGACTCAAAGGAGGTAACCATAAAAAGGTCAAAGGCACATCTTTCTTTGAGAAGACAGTTCCGGGTTAAGAATTCCACAGGACTGCTGTGGACAAAGGAGGAGCTTACAAGGATCAGAGAGGCACTTCTAAAGCACAAGCCAAGAATAATCAATGTGGCCACCTGCCAGGTAAGGTAACAGCAAGAAAACAAAGGCCAATTCACCCACACCTCCACAGGTAGAAAATTAGCCTCAAATGTAGCCCACTTTAGCCTAAGAAATGAATCAGGTTTTAAAACTAGAAACTTCCCTCCTCCTCAAATACACCACATTATGTAAGTATGGAACAGAGAGGTAACTGCAAGTATCTGCCTCCCCATTTCCAGAAAATCCCGTCTTCAAAGCTGGTTGGTTTTTTGTTTTGTTTTGTTTTGTTTGCTTTTTTTTTTTAAGGGATTATAAGAAGACTGAGAAATACAAAGGATGTCTTTGTGGCTCAGCACACTGTTTATACCCAGATATCATGAAGCTTTGCATTCAAACCCCAGTCGTAATGGAGTTCCACAGTAGAATGGGTACAGTGAATGCAACCACCATGAATGTTGGCAGATTATTATACAAAGGGCAGTTATCCCACAGAGAGGGCTGGCAGGTTGACAGGGGACCAACAAACGCATAAACTGAAAGGCATAATGAGTCCGATTTCCACCCTAATACACACACTCACTCACTCACACACACACACACACACACACACATTCTCTCTCTCTCTCTCTCTCTCTTCTCTCTCTTTCTCCCTCCCTCCCTTCCTCTCTCTTTCTCTCTCTGAGGAAAACAAGCCACCAAAATAACCTCCATAGTCCTTACATTGCTTTTAGAGGGTAAAACTGAAAACAGACCTTCTAAAGCAGCACAGTCCTATCTGGAGAACGAAAATAAAAGAAAGGAACAGAAGCTCAGCTTCACAGACCTTGCAGGGATGCACAGACTCCTCTGGATCCCACAACATGGGCACGTTGGAAGGTATTTTCAATCCATATGGAGTACAGATAACAAACGAATCATTTCTCAGGTCCAACTCATTTTTGAAATGGAAAAGGAAAACAGCCATCCCAAAGCATTTGCTCACAAAAGAATTTTCAGAAAGATCTGAGGGGGAGCTAATTTTTTGGATTTTGACTGCCCATAAGAAAACTGTAGCTAGTGGAGTCTCACACTGATCTAAATACTATTTACAGTATTTTTATTTTTAAGGTATACAATGTGATGTATACATTGTGGAACGATTATCACAGTTAAGTTAACACAGTCATTTGCAGTATTTTAAAAGCAAGTTCAGTGTTGTCTATATTATGCATTTTATATATTATAATTAAGTTCTACCTCTTATATACTCTATTTTTATTAATCTATATGATCTTTGTTCTCTATCCAACATGTTTTCCATATAATATAATATCCTTGGTTTCCTTATTAATAATCCTACAATAAATAAAATTCTAATTATCAGTGAAAAGCATTTAATCACAGTTTATGTTAGATATTTAGATGTTAGCAATAGTTAATCGAAAACTTCCTTACTTTCACGCAATCACAATAACACACTAGTTGCAATAGAAAAATCACTTGAGAGTTTGAAATAGAGTTTACAGGAATGAAGAAATAGTTCTCAAATCTTGAAATCTGGGAATCGGATGTAGTTATATACACATGAGTGGATCTTTTTGATTTGTGCTTCATGCACAATTTTGCCTCATGCATTGTCCTAGAAATATGTAAACTGTAGGAACTCTGATTCATATGTGAACATTCACTCCTATCAGCCAGTCTTTGCCCCAATGGCTGCAACTGTCAAATCTCTTACTTTTTTGCTGGGTAAATTACTCTAAGTAAAAAAGAAACTGACATCCCACTCTTAAAAAAATGAAGCTTTTGACATTTCAGGATGTTAATAGATGAGTAAACTGTATAACAGGAACATCAGTCCTGAAAGAGGATTTGACCTGAATACCCATACATTGCACTCATGCATTTATAATTTGCAGTAGGAGATGAACGAGCAAAGATGAAGTAGAACCATTTTTCAAGATTCATGCTGTTAATTTCTCATTGCAGGGATAATCTTAAATAGTAAGGATATTTCCTTAAAAGCTGAATAATTTCAAGAATAAAACAGATTGAAAAAGTACCATTGCATTAAGCACTGCTTTTTAGAGATCCCCCATTTACATGAGACAAGCCCATCCTCATAAACCGAATATAAATTCTCCATGTAGCTGTTGAAAGGTGTTTTCTTCAAACAAAAAATAGGTAACTGATTATTAACTCAACATTTTATTGATTTTTAATAAACTAGTTCTACTTTAACCAAGCTTCCTAAGTAAAAAGAAATGATCTACTTTTCATAAAAAACTTGGAAATGTGTTTTTTAAAAGGAAGACTTATTAAATTCATATGGATTATAGTCATTCTTTTTTGTTTAATGAGGAAGCAAATATTTTGCCTTCCATATAAATTTAGGAACTTTTATTCAATATCATGATAGAATACAACTCAAGACTAGATTTTGTCCCCATTTAACTTGTTAGGATGACAAATCTCTTTCTAAATCCAATTTGATGAAGAGAAAAATCCTACAAAAGCTGTCTCACAAATCTAACTCAACTGAATTCAAAAAGACATATTTTATGGCCTTGTCAAGGAGTTTTTTTAAAACTATATAGAGGATAAAATTGTAGTCATGTTTGTTCTTCTTAACCAAAATAAAAGATTAACATGGTCAAACCCATAGAGACATCAGCAGGTTTCCCAGAATCTCAAAATATGGTTAGAGAAACCCCGCTTCTAAGATACATTTTCTTTTTTTTTTTTTTAAGATTTTTATTTATTTATTTATTTGACAGAGAGAGAGAGGAAGAAGCAGGTTCCCCACTGAGCAGAGAGCCTGGGGCTCCATCCCAGGACCCTGAGATCATGACCTGAGCGGAAGGCAGAGGCTTCAACCACTGAGCCACCCAGGTGCCCTAAGATACATTTTCTAGATCTGTTTGAGGAAGAGGGCATTTAGTGACAGTGACCACCATTTTTTTCCTTTGAAAGTGTTAGGTATTTGGTTTTAAAATGCTTCCTTTTACTTTCATTTTATGCCAAAATGTATCCTTTTAAACAATGCTACACATATTAATATACTTCAACACTGAATATTTTTCTCAGAGTATCTTTACCGATTACACCAGAGAGCGGAGAGCAATTTACAAAAAGTTCTAAGGGTAGACCTTCTCTCCCTCCTTCCCAATGCTCCAGAAAATCCATTCTAACCCTCAGATGAAGAAATACATTTAAGTTATCTGCAAACAATGGAAAATATTTCTTATGTATTTTTTGCAAATGAAATTTTATATTCAATGATTTTTTTGGCAATACTAAGACCAGTAAGTTCAATAAAATTGAAAGTTTAAATAAGAACATATCCAGAATAAACAGCATATAAGTGACAGTCTCAAATAAAATTGAGGCAGCTTCTAAAGTAGTACATTCCCAGGATATTATACTGTATATTTTATGATGTTTTACCTGTAACCTGAACAACAGGACATTAAATAAAGTAGAATCCCATTAGTTCATAATTATAAGAATTGAAAATTCCAGAGTTCAAACCATGTCCCCTGAGTGCTATGTGGTAAAGCCTTACAGAACAGAGATAATTTTTCACAAAGATAAAGTTCTGTCAGCAATATTAGTATGTTTACACCAAAGTTAAAATTTCCCAACGTACTCTTTTTCATTTACAAAAAGAGCCCAAAGAAAAAGAAGTTTCAGTAAGTATGTTCGTGTGCTTAGGACTTGGACTCAAACAAGCCACTATTATCTGTGGTTTATTGGTAAGGAGACAGCTTTTTATGTCAAGATAGCCATGTGCACTTGCCTCATTTCCCCACAACAGAGGAAATAAATCTCATCATTTTACTTCATTGTAAAGTATACCATGTATCACATAGGTGAGTTCACCCATTAGTGGAATATGGATCCTCACGGTGCCAGCAACCTAATTGTCAAAGCCATCAAAGACAATAAATTCCTTAACCTTGATCTAACATATAACAGTGAGTTTTTTCCAAGAAAAAATCCACAAAATGTGAGGTGACAGCTTTATTTTCATTGAGGTTTAGTTTATGCATTTTTCAATTAAAATTAATTACATAGAAGTAGAATATTTTAAAAGAATTATGGAATAATTCAATTTTCCTTACTACCATTTATGAATATATATGTTTATTTATAAGCTAAAAGCAAGCTCAGATACGTATCATAACAGCAAAGAGCACTTCACTAATTTAAGTGATATTTCCACTTTTTCTGTCAACCTCTAACTATTTATTTATTTGAACTAATGTTCCGTAGTTCATTTTGGTCATTAACATCGATCAGCAAAGGAGCCTATATTTCACAGACACATTAAAACCTTAATTATCAACAAACCCCAACTAATTTAAACTCTATTTTTATTGTACACAGTTTTTAAGAGAAAGATAAATCACAAGAAAACACTTTTAAATTATTATTCTTAAAACACTGTTACCCAGAGTAGGTCCTGGACTCAGGAGATATGTCACATAATTTCATTCATAACCCACAATTATAATTAGAAACTCCATATTTCAAAAAATGATCCTGAGGCACTGTAAGATCTCCTATCAAGGAGGATATAACACTTCTATAATGCCCTATTTAAAGATTAATGTGCTAAAGCATTTTAGAAATATTTGTAATACAAATTAAAAAATTGAGGTAACTAGTTCACACTTCATAAATTTGAAGCTCCCTTAAATCATAATACTTAATTGTCCAAAAGTTCCATTTGTCCATGATTTCTTATATTTTTGAATTTTAACTATTTGCGTTCTTAAGACACACAAACAACAAAGAAAGCCTGTTTGAGGGAGGTTTAATCCATACATTGTTTGTTTTTTTTTTTTTCCTTTCCAAGTTTTTAATTAAATTCCAGTTAGTTAACATACAGTATAATATTAGTTTCAGGTGTAGAATTTAGTGATTCTCCACTTACATATAATACCTGGTGCTGTTTCTTGTTAAGTCAATTATGATGACAGTTCAAAATAGAAATAGAAGTCAGTAATAAATATCCAAGTGTTCACAACTCTTCGTGGGTGTTAATTTCTATTCCTACTTTACTTGCAAAGTATATGTGATTATCTTCTACTTTGATTAAATTGCTTATTCAAAGCAAATGACTTTTTTGAATGAAGCCTTTGCAGAGAGTAAATTTTAACAAAAATTTAGCCTTATTAACCCCAAAAATGTGTCAACTGCCAAACTTGACCATAGATTTAGCAATCCATGATAGATTTAAAGCTATTTCTGTGAAAAATACATATACTAAGATTTTGCAAGTTTCATTCCAATGAAAAGAATGCCAAGACATAATCCAATGTCTGGATACTTAGAACTGGTGCAAGGACAGCTTGCTCCAAAATCACCCTTAAGGTTTTTACCTTGCTGAGTATTCATCAACAATAGTTCAAACATTCAATAAACTCCAATTACAGGGAAAATATATATATATTTTTATCTACTGAAATAAACATAGTCCCTTATCTTTAGGAATCTTACAGACTAGAGGGGAAACAAGAACAGAAAACTGAAATATGATACACTAGTAAATGTCTTAAAAGCAAAATGAACAGGGTATTCTGAAATCGCAGAGGAAGAACGCTTACCCCTACACCTCGGGCTTCAGGGGAGGCTTCCAGGAGGAAAATGTACCTGAACCAAATAATAAAAGCAGGTTAGATCTACAGAGGTTTAAAAAAAAGAAAAATGGGAGAAAGGAATGAGCCCCAGGAGAGTAGCAGAAAAGAGCATAAAACAGGGTTCTTTTGGTAGTTCACTGTTCACAGAATATTAAGTGTGAGGAAGAAAGTAATCAACGAAATATTCTGACAGAAAAAAACAGATCACAGGAGCAGATTATGACATATGATCTATAACACCACAAAGACTCTGGATAGTCTCTTAGCCAACATGTGTCTAGTATTGCAACTATGGGTTAGATGGTAAATGGGGGTAAAAGCTACTGTCCCGATGAAACGTCTGCTCTTTTGTGGCTATGATTCTATGCAGGTTTCAGTAGATGAAATGAGAGACTAAAGCTTAAAGGCATTATATATTTCACTGGACAGCAGTATAACACAGTAAGAAGAAATGTCCCTCTACCCTCATGTACATCGCAAGGAAAAACAGTGTCTGTCATTGGGGCACCAGTGGAAAATGTGGGAAAAAATTATTAGTTCTAGGAGCCTGAAGTAGGCAGTGCATAATGTTTTAACATTCCTGTGTCCCAATCACTAAATGCCAGTGGCAACATTCAGTCAATGTGACAAATGAAAATGTTCTTACATGTTTTCAAATGCTCCAGGGGTGGTACCATTCTAGTTAAGAATCATTGGCCTGGATGGCAAGTACCCATTCAATATGTCTTCTTCCCAATTAGAAACCATGTTTACAGAGCACAGGGTCTGTATGATTTTAATATAAACATATAATATAATGAGGGAAATGATAGATTTTAAATTTTGATAGAACTAAATTCACATTTCAGTTCTAGCCTATGATGATGAGAAACTTCAGTTCATTCTGCTGAACCTCAAATTCTCCATACATAAAAACAGACAATACCTACCTCATATGGTTGAAATGATGAATAAATAAAAAGCACATGTAAATAGCCTAATAAATAATAGATGCTCAATACGCAATTGTAGAAATTATAGTTCCAACTGCCTTCTTTCACAGCAGATGAAACGAAACTATATTTTCTAAGAGACTTGGCCCACTCCCATAGAACAGTGAATGTGCCCACCTTTTTATAACAATGCCATGAAAGACACTTAAAGTTCATGTTCTTGTTCTCCAAGTCAGGAAAGAAAAGACTGATTTGAAATTATATACTTTCAAGTTAGAAAAATGACTAAACTCTGTGAACAATTATATACATTGTTGTATATTTACTTGCATTTTATAGCTAGTGATGTTAAATACTTATTTATAGTTAAAGTTAGTCTTAGCCTTATTTAGAATGTATATTCCTCAAACCTAAAATTTAATAATGTTTAATAATGCAGTCAATAAAAAATTTTAATGTCTGTATAGTGGCACCATCATAAACAAGACAGAAGGTCTACATGGTAAAATATTTCACAATCAATGATAGACAAAGTACTAATAATCCAAATATTGAGAAAAAATTCCTACAAATTGAGCCAAAGTGACCACAGAAAAATTTATCTATGGAAATTTAAATAGGGAAACCTGACTGGCTAAGTCTGTAGAGGATGAAACTTTTGATCTTGATGTCATGAGTTCAAGCCCCATGCTGGGCCTAGAACTTACTTTCAAAAAAAGGAATTAAAAGAAACTTAAATAGAAAAAAAAAAAAAAAAACCTGGGAAGTATATATAAAACATTCTTAACTTTCCTTTTAAATAAATTTTATAGAAACATAATTTTTTCTGGGTATGATTTAGGTTCAAAGTTGAAAAACCGACCACCAAGTACTGTTGGTGTAAACATTACAGGTGCTATCACAAAGTGTGTCTACTGGACAACTTTTCCAATAATCGTATTGGTAGACATGTGAAAATTTACAATAGGCACTTTCTGTCTTGAAATTTTACATATAGGTATTTATCCCAGAATTGTAATCGGACAAGCACAAAAATATATGCAGAAGTACTCTGCCCATCATCATCTCTCTCTTTAGAAAGCCCACACACATACCATCTCCACTGTTCCTGCCAAGTGCTCAAGTTATGGTCCTCTTCCCCTCCTCAAACCTAGCTGATTGAAAAGCAGGAGCCACTTGACCCATGCCAACCACACACTGTTTCTCTCTTTGGAATCTGGAAATAGATGAGAAAACTTTAATCAACCTCAAATTGTGAGAACATGTAATAGTGGAACAGTCATTTTCCACTAAATAACACTAATGAAAGACTGCCAGCAGGTGCCATAGAAACTAAGACAATGAAAAGTGACCCCAATTTACTTCTTGTTGATTCCAGGCCCTAAAGGAGGTCCAACTCCCCTACATATTTCTTAGGTGCATCTAGACCTTGATAAGATATCCTTATGTACACAGACAGCTTAAATCACTATCTTGTGACATAAAACAATGAGTAAGTCATAATTATTTCTCTACCTTGTTTATGATATTAGAAAACTGTAAACAACTCTGTTTGCCCACCATTAGAAAATCAGTTAAATACCTGAATCTTGTACAGCCATAAAAAGAGAGCCAGACACACACATATTTGTCTTAAAAAACGGTTATGACTTACTGCTGAGAAAAGAAAAGCAGTTTACAGAACACCATCGATTCGGTTTCCGTGCACAGAGAGATATCTGGAAGAACAGTGACCTAAATTTAACAAAATTCATTTTTGTAGAAATGTCAAGTGACTTTCTTCTTTTCTAGAATTTTCTGTATTGTTGGCTTTTCATTGAACATCTATCCTCTTTTATAGAAATCAGGAAAAAATCAAATGTCTACTTTTAAAAAATTGGAATAGAAACAAGAAAGAAAGAAAGAAAGAAAAGAACAAGTAAAAGTTCAGTGAAACATCAAAGGACTGACTTTTCATTTCAAACAAAGGATGGTTTGATCCCTACAGGAAGGAAACGCTGACATTACTATCAGCTTTCAAGACTAGGTACAAGCAATGATACCATATGGTTAGAGATTTGAGTTTCCATTAACCAGCTCAACAGGTGTCTTTTTTTCAAGCATGTAGCTTGTTTTATTTTATTAAGTTATTTGAAACCACAACAGGAAGACACGCAAGAGGAGTTATTTTACTAAAAGGCTAAGGGGTGTAGCTTTTTTTTTTTTTTTTTTTTTTTGTATCCTGTCCCATAGCTGTTCAGAAGAAAGGGGGGAAAAGAAATGAATATACACCAGTCCTTTATCTCTGCTCAATTTAGCTCTTTTCGTGAGCAAAGAATTCTTTATGGCAAACATCCAAAGCTTCCCAATTTCAGGCAGCTTGACAGCCCTTTCAACCAGATCAGTCTTAAGAGAGAGAGTAATCAAGCCCCCACTATGAATTTCATTCATATCATCAGAGCGGGACTGATCAGGGAGCAGGTCAAATCACTGCACCCTATTGGCTGGAGATCAATTTTCAGCTTGAGAGACTATGGAGAACAGTACACGATAAGGCAGGAAAAGGACCAGGAGATTTCTATAGTGTAAGAAACCAAACCAAGAGAGACCCTCTTAATATAAAGAGAGGTTGAAAACAAGAACAATCACAGCAAAACTTAGGATGTTTCTTACTTGGGCCCTGCTAACCAGAAAGTATTAAATAAGAAATGTGCTATCATCATTCTTAAATGATCAAAAAATTATTTTTGATTGGCTTTTTAAAAAAGATTTTATTTATTTATTTGACAGACAGAGATCACAAGTAGTCAGAGAGGCAGGCGGGGGGGGGGGGAGCGGGTTCCCCGCTGAGCAGAGAGCCCGATGCGGGGCTTGATCCCAGGACCCTGAGATCATGACCTGAGCCCAAGGCAGAGGTTTAACCCACCGAGCCACCCAGGCACCCCTTGATTGGCTTTTATAGTCACAAGATTCTATAACTAAATAACACTATCCAAAAACAATATATAATTGTAGTCAATATCTAACAAATCAGCTTTATAGTAAGTTTGAACTTCTCTAAATCCAGCTTTTAAAAAGATGCAGTGAAAAAGCACTTGAATGAGAAAACCTGTACTTGTATTAAAATAGAAAAAGACAATAAGCTAGGAGTGCACCTCACAAGGTATATTTATGTTCTTTGCTTCTACCAGCAAAATGAAGAAAAAAGATGAGTAAAACTCAATGTGTAACTTGGGCTAGATAGAATGTTATTGAAAACCTGGATACTTAGTTTAAAAATAAGGACAATGGAGACAAAGAGGGAAACTCTAAAAATATTCCTAACATATGGCATTACATTAATGAATCCATTGGGTGCTCTCATTTTTTTCTGCAGTGACTTCTTTTCAGAATCACAGAAAGGAATAAAATGAAGTAAAAATAAAGCACAGCATCCCTGTCTTGTTTGAAGTAAAATGTATAGTTTAGTTCATCAAACATCACTACGTTCAATATTAAGAAGTAGTGTATTAGATTTAAGCTCTGTGTAACAACTCACATAACCCTGTATCAAATAAATACACTTACAACTACCTAACTATATATTTATACTGTGGACAATAAAAACTTTATTTTAGCATCTATGATAGCCAAAACTGTTCAAACAGTAGGGGATATATTTTCAGCACAGCATGAGCTGATTTAGCTCAGTGATTCCCATTAACGCCAATGAGAGCTACACCATCCAATCTTAACACAAACTGCGTTGAAAACTTACCCAAAGTATCAGAGCAAAAGTTCCCCAAAAGAGAGGAAATTTTAAATTTTCCAACACACATCTAATTTTTTTTCAGTATAACATTCATTCACCATTCTTTTATTTTTTTTAAAGATTTTATTTATTTGACAGACAGATCACAAGTAGGCAGAGAGGCAGGCAGAGAGAGAGGGGGGAAGCAGGCTCCCTGCTGAGGAGAGAGCCCGATATGGGGCTCGATATGGGGCTGGGTCCCAGGACCCCAAGATCATGACCTGAGCCGAAGGCAGAGGCTTAACCCACTGAGCCACCCAGGCGCCCCTCATTCACCATTCTTAAACTCATAATATAAACTGGTTTCTTTCCCTTAACACTAGTTGCTTTATCTTCAAAGCAAAAATGAGAGTTTAGTGGCAAATTTTAATACTGACAGCTCTGTCCCCCTAATGGGGGACTCATAGAGAAAGAGAAATCCCTTAAAATATTTTATTTTTTTAATTTTATATTTATGTTTTTTACCCCTTAAAATATTTTAAAGATTTCATTGAAATTGGGGAATGAATGAAAAAGATTTCATTGAAAAGGTATGCCTAAGTGGCTCAGTCGGTTAAGCATCTGCCTTTGGCTCAGGTCAGGATCCCAGAGTCCTGGGATAGAATCCTGCATCAGGCTACCTGCTCAGCAAGGAGGCTCCTTCTCCCTCTGCCTGCCGCTCTCTCTCTGTGTCTCTGACAAATAAATAAATAAAATCTTTTTTTTTTTAAAGGATTTCATTGAAAAATTTTGTTGTTAGATGGCTTAATAAGTCCTGTGCTTACCAAAATATGCTACTTTAATTATATTGCTGTTTACTCTGGATAACCTTTAGTGCAAGAAGAGTATTAAATGTTTTTGCATCTTCTTTCTTCAACTTTCTATTTTACTTATTTTCCAAAATTTGGGCTCATAGAAACTTAAATTACTCTTTAAATTTAGATCGTACTGTATAAAATATGAAAGTAGTTTGGCAAAAAAATACCATTCTGGGACAATACCAATACTCATAAAATTTTCAGACTAGATATAATCTAATAGGAAACTTGGAATTCATATATCCATCTGTATATATCTATATATATATGTATAGATATGTATCTTATGTATATACATATGTATATTTATCTTTTATAATAGTTTTACAATTGCTTAAATAGTAACACGTACTTTATTGAAAATATCTAATAAAACATATAGCAAATGACCAGATACCTCCTTCTTGTGTCTCAGACAACATTTAAACAAAGTGAATGTATCACTAAATATTTAGCTCCTTACTAAAGAGATTGGCAAGTGCATCCTCTTAAACCCAAGGCATGGCAAATGGTCACTACTCAAAAAATGCTTATTGTAAGATCTCATTATATATGTAACAATTTTTAGAATAACAGAATATACTTCTTTCAATTACAAAAATTTTCCATGTACATGAAAATTAAGGCGAAAGAGGTAGCAGTAAATTGTAACTACAAAAAGTGACTTCATACTTATAGAGATTCAAAATTAAATTTCTTGACTAAAAAACAATTAGAGGTCTATTTTCTATAATAATTAAACAAGCAACAAATGTTTATTTTCTTTTTTTTTTTTTTAAGATTTTATTTATTTATTTGACAGACAGAAATCACAAGTAGGCAGAGAGGCAGAGAGAGAGGAGGAAGCAGGCTGTCCGCAGAGCAGAGAGCCCGATGCGGGGCTCGATCCCACGACCCTGGGATCATGACCTGAGCCGAAGGCAGCGGCTTTAACCCACTGAGCCACCCAGGTGCCCCAATGTTTATTTTCTTAAGCTAGTTTCAAATATTTAGGTGCTCATTTGAAATCTCAATATAAATCACAGATTTCCTAGAATCTCCACTGAGATCAGACAAAGGAATCTGTCTTTTACTTCCATGTGGATTCTAATAGGTTATAATGGTTCTGATGTCAGAGAACTCCTTCTGTGTGATAATGCGTCCAAAGTGGCAAAAAGACTTCAAATTCCTCTTAAAACAGCACATATTAACAGCATACAAACACCAGAAACATCTTACTCAAGAGAGTGAGTAACCTACAAACCAAGATGACAGGTTTCATTTTGATTAAGAGTATTTATGTTGGGATGAACCACACTTGGTTTCTTGTCCCAGCTGAGGCTCCTGCTTTCTCTTCACTTGCACAATCATAAGCAAACAATTTAACTCTCTAGGTTCCAGTTTCTCATTCCTATATGGAAGTTACACTTTTTCTAAATTTCCTATATGGGAGATACACTTTTCAATGTAATAGGTTCAGGCATTCCTAAAGGGACAAAATTCTCTGCAATATGGAAGCAATCATTTTTTTTTTTCACTCACTGCCCCCTTCTCTTCCTGTATCACAGTAATTCAAACTTTTTATGTAAGTAATTGATTAAATAGTTTTATTCCTCTAATTTATTTCACGTATCTACTAACAAAAAAAATCTACCATAAATTTACAAGAAAAATAAAGAAATATATTAGCAAAAAAAAAAAAAAAAAAAAGAAAAGAAAAAAAGTCCAGAATATAAAATGCATAAAGGCAGGATTTTTTCCATTTTAATTTGTCCTCCGAACCTAGAACTAGTATTGGAACATGGTAATCAAGTACCTATTTAAAAAATGAATAAATAAATAAATAAATAGGAAAAGCCAGTTAAGTAAATGAGAATTCACATACTACTTTCAAAGTGATTTTCTATTGAGTTACTAAAAAAGTTCTTTCTGCTCACATTTCAATAGTACTTCTGCCTTAGTATACAAGCATATGTTAATATCAAAACATTGCTCTACAACATAAATAAAAACAGTACAAAATCTGTTACAAATTTTGTATACACTATTTTTAAGGAATGCATTCAGTGAAATCATCTATAAAGTCAGAGCTCCACACAATAAAAACTCTATTATAACTATGGTAATAAAGTTAATTTTTGAAACCTTCAGAATTTAACATCTATTTCATGTATGATTTAATGGATTGCATTACCCAGGTGCTTGGTTAAAATTTAGCTTCTCCCTAACTATGCCAACGAAAGTCCTAAATTCGCAGACGGGTATTGTGAGAGCTAAGACAGAAAAATGCAAAGATGTTTAGTATGCAGCCATTGCTGTCAAAAATCTTAAATCTAGGGGCGCCTGGGTGGCTCAGTGGGTTAAGCCTCTGCCTTCGGCTCAGGTCATGATCTCAGGGTCCTGGGATCGAGCCTCACATAGGGGCTCTCTGCTCAGTGGGGACTCTGCTTCCTCCTCTCTCTCTGCCTGCCTCTCTGCCTACTTGTGATCTCTGTCAAATAAATAAATAAAAATCTTTTTAAAAAATCTTAAATCTAAAAAACATGTATATCAAAGTGTCTTACAAGTATTTTCAAATTCAATATAAAGAAGATATGATCTGTGCTGCTTCCGTACTTGCCTGTTGAACCACCAGTTCCTAATAGGTGAATTATTTGGCAGATTATGCTCATTTTCAACAATAAAAATTACAAACACAAATCTATGTCTGAAGTTGACTTTATAATCTAATCTGCGTTTGATTCTGATTCTCTACTGAGACGATTTAATGTTTAATTATAGAGCTATATATTCTTAAAAATAATAAGCCTAGCTCTCGGGGCACCTGGGTGGCTCAGTGGGTTAAAGCCTCTGCCTTCAGCTCAGGTCATGATCCCAGGGTCCTGGGATCGAGCCCCACATCAGGCTCTCTGCTCAGCGGGAAGCCTGCTTCCTCCTCTCTCTCTCTCTTCCTGCCTCTCTGCCTACTTGTGATCTCTGTCAAATAAATAAATAAATTATTTAAAAAAAAAAAATAAGCCTAGCTCTCTATGTCTTTCTCTAAAACTCGCTTCCTCCTTCAAAGCAGGAGAAAGTCGAGACACAATCAACTCCCCCTTCAAGCACTCTTATCTTAATATACTCATTAACCTTTCTGGTAATGGTTTATTTATTCCCATTTCCAGGCATGAAGTATCTTTTATTTAGCAGGTATATATGTATATATAGAATATGTTGCAATGGTTCCAAATTGCAAGGTAATATAAAATAAACAAAGTAAATTATCCTGGGTTGCACAAAACCTTAGAGGAAAGTTGTGTAACAAACTGATTGTTATTAGATCTATCTCCTTCCCCCTGACCAATTTACCTTACTTTTAATTCTCTTAAACAACATCAATTGAAACTTATAATCAAAAAGTAAGAGACAAATGAGTAGAATTCTTGATATGTGCTAATCACTCTTCTAGGGCTTTACAATTATCAACTCAGTCTTCTCAAAACTGTTAATTCAATTTATAGATGAAAACCTGGGACAAAATAAGTCACCTACCAGAGGAGTTGGGTTAATAGGGGAAAGGGCTGGGCTGCCAACTCTGGTGGTTTCACTTAAAGGTCTCCTCACAACAATTACTATATGCTTCTTTGACCACAAAGATTAGTTAATGAGGCAGGCAGAAGAATCCGTGTCCCCTCCCCACCGTCGACCCACGATGTCCAAGTCCTAAACCCCAGAGCTTGTGAGTATCTCATGTTACATGGCAAAGAGAAATTAAGGTTGCAAATGGATTTAAGGATGCTAATCTGCAGATCTTTACATGAAGAGATTAGCAGGATTATCTCAATGGACCTGTGTAATCACAAGAGACCTTATAAAAGGAAGATACTGGTAGAAGAGAGGGAACTAGGAAAAAAGTCCTACAAGAAGAACTTAGTTTTGAAGACAAGAGGAATGAAATCATGAGCCAAGGCATGCAAACAGACTAGAAACTGAAAAACACAGGAAATAGATTTTCTCCTAGAACCTCCAAAAGGAGGTCAATCTTGCCAACATCTTGGCTTTAGGCCAGTTAGAACCATTTCAAACTTCTGATCTCCAGACTATAAGGTAATAAGTATGTTATTTTAAGCCACTAAATTTGTAGTAATTTGTTGCAGCACTGCAATGGTTAATTTTATGTTAGCTCAGTAGACTATAATGACCAATTGCTTGCCAAACACTATTCTAAATGTTGCTGTAAAGGTGTTTGGGGGGGGTGTCTGTTTGTTTGTTTTAGATGTGATTAACATCTATAATCCATTGACTTTATTTAAGTGGATTACCCTTCATAATATGGGTGGGCCTCATCCAATAAATTGAAGGCCTATAGAAAAAAAAGACAGGTTTCACAAGGAATAACGAATTTTACCATTTTAGGCTACAACACCGAAATTCTACTGAGTAATGAGCCTTCAGACTCAAGGCAGCAGCATCAACTCTTACTTGACTCTCCAGGTTGAGCCCATTCCTTAGTATCAACCTCCCTTTCTCTTTGTGTATGTGTGTGTGTGTGTGTGTGTGTGTAACTTATTACTAGTAACTTACTGCTAGTTCTATGTGTTACTACTATCCTTAGCTATATTAGTATACTGGAAAACGTGTCTTGGGCTGCCATAATAAAATACCACACACTGGGTGGCTTAAACAGAAATGTATTTCTCACAATGCCAGAAGGTGGGAAATCAAAGATCGAGGTTCTGGCCGATTCAGTCCCTGGCTGGCAAAACAGCTGCCTTCTCCCTGTATCGTCACATGGAAAAGAGAGCTCTAGTGTCTAGTCTCACTTCTTATGAGGGCATTTGTCCTACTGGATGAGGGCCCTACACTTAGGACCTCATTAACCTTTATTTCTTCTTCACAGATCCTATCTCCAAATACAATCATATTGAGATTAGGGTTTCAACATATGAGCTGAAGAGGGGGGGACCAAATTCAGTGTAGAGTAAAGGAGAAACAGTTCGCCAAAGCACATGCACATATCTTGGCAAATTTTATCTTTAAAATTTAAGAAAGTTATACTGACACGAGCCCCTTACACTATGCAATTGCTCGGGATCTGCAGTTTATCACTTAATGATATCGCTTAACGGTCTTTAATAATTATTTATATAGCATTTGATAGTTTACAAAGCACTTTCAAGCACATTACAAAAAGCTTTTTAATAGTTACTCCCATTTTATGTATGACCAAATTTGAACTCAGTGGAATACACTAATTATCAATATAGGAGTCTCACTAATAGTGAGCTGGGATTGAGTCTACATCCTTTGATGCTAAAGTTATAGACTGCATATTCAGGACCGCTCATCAACTGCAACACGATGTGAGAAAGGAAAGAATTTCTAAACCAACAAAATACAATAAAGTCAATTTTCAAGAATCAGTCAGACATCCCCATCCTTTTCTTAGCTCTGTTAAGTATAAACATGTAAATATACCCAAGATTCTGAACAGAATAAAAGACAAAGGAAAATTTTAGTATCTTGGAAATATAGGACAGAAAGTACTACCGATGTGCAGATTTTTGTCAAATTACTCCATGATTTTTTTCCAAGTGGTTGTAGAAAGGACCAAAATTTCTTTCCCAATAATGAAGCAAAAGCGAAAGATTGTATTTTTCTTGACGGGTTTTTTGAGTTTCCAAAAATGACACATTTCAATCTAAAATTTTGTTTACATTTTTCACTAAAAAATAATCTTGAAAGGAAGTATAAGCTAGTAGTACTTCAGGGCTTGTTTTAAAACCAGGTAGCCTGGTTCTTAATTATATCACATACCAGATGTCATCTGGACAAGTTATTTAACATCTTCAAGTTTCCATTTTAACTAAAATGGTCATAATATGCAAGACTGTTGTAAGAGTCAAATTAGAGAATTATTTTATAGAATTTGCCAAATATTTGATAGCTAATAACTGTTAAATAAATATGAGATTTCATTAGCCTTGTGACTGTCGACATAATAATCCTATTGAAAATATTTTAAATTATCTGGGTATTAAATTTGCCAAGGAAAAATCATAGAAAATTTAACTGAAGGAGTTTTCATATTTGCACAATCTTAGAGCTGTTGTAACTGGGCTAACGGTGCGTACTACAGTCGTAGTGTATTCAGTGGTGCAAAGCTATTACCCTGATGAGGGTCCCTGATGACACTTATCTGAAGACTATGCAGTGTCTTTGTCATTCTGTGAACTAGCAGGAGCTAGCTCCCCAGAACAGTGACAAGACCGCAGCAGACACTGTGTGTGTTGTGAATTCTTCTGAAAAGGAGTGATGACTCAGATCATGAGAACTATAATGATGTGACACTATTTCATGAGTCACGAACTTTTCCAAGCATTACCTCATTTGATCCTCTAAACAATCTTGACCTAACAGCAAGGCAAATACTATGGCCCTTTGGCTGCCAGGTAACAGGAGTTCTGAAATGAAATGTTAAGTTTGGCCCATTTGGCAAAACCAGAGCTAAAATCCGTATCTTGAGTCTCTTTGTCTAGCGTTGCTTGTAATAATCTTTTAAAGTTAAGCAGATTGAAGTTGAAAAAAGTTCATTTATTTTCAATAATATCCTATTTATTTTCTTTCTATAATGCACAAAAACAATAGCTCTCCCTTTGAGTTTTTACATCATGGTGGAGAAGAGTAAAAAAGATTTTCAGAAGACATTTTGCTATTAAAACTGTTAGTGCCATAGGCTGGAAAGCTGGTACACTCCCTGGATCCTGTATCTATAAGAAGACAAGCCGCAATCTTCACTTTGCTTTTCTCTCTCCAATCAAAAAATGTAACTGGGAAGCAAGCTACTTCGCTCTCCACTAATCTGTATCCACATTTCACAATTCATACTTACTGTGCCCTTCAAAAAAGTACCAAACCCAGTGCATAAAGAAAAGCCTACTAATGTCTCCCTTATGCAAGAAGAAAAAAACAAGTTAATAGCTTTTGATGTAGAGAGATCCATTTCCAGCCCTCCTATAAACCCCTTAAGGATCCTGGCAGTACATAATGAATGTACTCTAACCGCTCTTTGAATAATGACATGGCAAAAGCCTTTGTGAGGTTCCTATTAATCTTTGGGTCAAAAGTGCCTTCAATCTACCAGGGTACTTGCAAATGGTTCCACCACAAATATGCTATATATTTTAAAACGTTAAAGTAATCGCTACTTCTTTAGCAGTACCAGCAGCTCAGATAGTAGTCGGCCGATCCTCTCCCGGGTTTAGTTCTAAGAACTATACTAACGCGCTTCAAGAACATACATTGCCGTCCCAGCCTCACAGTTGAAAACAAAGCGATCACACCACCACAAAGTGACCACAGTTTTCAGAGCTGTAAGGGAATTGAGAACAGAGCTTTCATTTCTATAAGTTCCAGGGTTTACTTTACACCTTTCCAGATAATAAAATATCCCCAAAAGTTAAGTCTGAGTGGAAGTTTAAAAGGTAAACCCTTAAGAAGAAACTTAGAACAAATCAATTTACACTGTTAAATTTTTGTATTATCAGGAATTTAACTACTAACTGTCTTTAACAAAATTCATCTTAAGTAAGAGGCATTAGGAAAATGGCCTAAAATTGTTTGTTTCCCTCTCCATAGTTCAAAAGGAGGGATGGAAAGGGGGCAAGGAGGGTGGGCACCACATTATATATTAGACACTTGATATATTCACAAAAAGTGTACTCAAATATTTAAAATCCCAAGGTAAACAGTCTTAAAAACATCAAAATGAATAGAACTGAATGGAATAATTCCAAATCATTTCCCAAATCAAACCAGTTTTTTTATAGCTCACTACTACAATTGTAGAAACTTACCATGATCTTTCACCTGAAAACCTGCAAAAGCCTTGTAACTGATCTTTTACTATTACCTCCAACTCACCCCCAGGTCATTACCCATCTAGTAACCAGAATGATCTTTTACAAGGTAAATGAGATCCATCATTCTTTCTTCTTGTAACTATCTAAACTGATTTACAAGTAGAAGAAAATCTAAATTTCTTACTGTGGCATTTTAGGATCCTACATAATTCAGACCTAGCATATCTTTCTAACTTTATGTTTTAACCCTCTTGGCCTGCCGTACTAAACGCCAACCAAACTGGCCATTTCTGCCTTTGAAATAAGCCACACTTGTTTCAAGGCTCTTGCATTTGCTATTCCCCCAGCTGCTCAAGAGGCTTCCTCTTTGTTATCATTTGGGTCTCATCCCAACTCTAACTCCCTAATGAAGCCTATGTGAGCATTCCCAGATCACTCTACCATCCTTTACCTTGTACTATTTTAATTAAATTTAGCATTATCTGAAATTGTTCCATAACTTTTCTCATAGTCTATCCTCTGACCCACATAAAATTAAATTTCATGAGAGCAGGAATAAATTTTCATTTTCTTTTCTTTTTTTTAAGATTTTATTTATTTGACAGAGAGACAGAGCAAGAGAGGGAACACAAGCAGGGAGAGTGGGAGAGGGAAAAGCAGGCTTCCCAAGGAGCAGGGAGCCCAATGCAGGGCTCGATCCCAGGACCCTGGGATCATGACCTGAGCTGAAGGCAGACGCTTAACGACTGAGCCACCCAGGCACCTAAATTTTCATCTTCTGTTATGTCCCAGTACCTCAGTTCTGGTGCATAATAGATTCTCTCAATAAATATCTACAAAAGAAAGACTATAAAGCATGTGAATTCAGAAGTATATTTTTATACATGATACATAACTGAAAAATAGGGAGAAATTAGACAAACTTATTCTAGAAGTTCATTTCACATTTAACTTTCTAAGAAGTGGTGTCATCTTGAGAACTCATTACTAAGACTGAGAGCAATTTGAAAATGGTTTTATGGCATTTTAGAAAATAACAGTCAAAGCCCCATAAAAGCCAATCAAGTCTGGCTCCCACTGTATCTCTTGGTCCCTAGTCTTCTTTCATGATTTCCAGAAGTTGCTAGTAAGAGGAAGAGTCCTATTAAATTTATGTAGCCAACACTTAAAAGCAAGCCCATCCTGGCTCCCTGTCTCTGCAGTCCCTCCTTTGGGATTACTTGTACTTTTTTTTTCCCCCCAAGGCTTATACTGAATTATTTTCTTTTTAATTTATCTTTTTAATTTTAATTCCAGTACAGTTAACATAGGGTATTTTATTAGTTTCAGGTTTGCAATATAATGATTCAACAGTTACACACATTACTTGGTATGTATCATGATTGAACTACACTTTTACCACTGCCTTTGGACAATGCTTAGTGTCCTTACTACCATGAAAGAAAGCTTTATACAGAGCCCTGGCCTAATATCCTGAGGCTCCCCACAGGGAAATTTGTGGCTAGTTTAAGTTGTATGTCAGACCTTTCACTCAATTCCTGTGGGTGGTTTGGGGTGACCTATAAAGCACTTATGAATTCTGTGTCTTGGAATTGATGTAAAGAATCAAAAACTGTCCACAGTCAACCATGGACCAGATATCAAATCAGAAGTAAGGGTGTGGGACAAGTTACCAGTGAGTTATCTTAGGTAAGAACTGAGCAATTCTTCCTCTGGAGAAGGCAGATTTGATTCTTATCAGTCTCAGAAAGTGTCACCTCTGCTTTGAACACTTTTCCCTGTCCATAGCATTCTCCAGGCCTCTCTCCCAACTTTCACTATCCCTTACTCTTCAAATCTCAGCTTCAAGATCCCTTCCTTGATACCCCAGGTCGTATCAAGCTCCCATGTATGTGTTCGCACTTAAAATTTTTTCAAAAAATTCAAGTTCGCATTTGAATTTCATTACAAATTCTTATTGCAGTAGTTACCTCATTAGTATCCAATGACTGAATTAATGAGTGATAAAGATGACTAGATAATGCATTCCATTTCCAACAAAGTGTGAAAAATGGGGAGGCTAAGCAGAATTTAACCATCATACTACTGACATTTGGGAATAGGTATTTCTTGGCCACGGGAGGCTGTCCTGTGCATTACAGGATGTGTAGAATCATCCCTGAGCTCTTCCACTAAGTTCCAATAGTACACATTGACCGCCCCCCACCTCAACAGTAACAACCAAGAAATGTTTCCAGACATCGTCAAATGTCTCCTGGAAAGCAAAACTACCCCCCAGTTGAGAACCACTGGGCTTGAATAAACTGACTGGAATCTGCTGCAAAATTAATAGTTTCCAAGGAGCTAACAGTATGGGAAAGGGCTCACCACCAGCAAGTGGGAAAGGTAAAGTGCCCAAGAGATTACTACATGGCAAAAGGTAGGCACACTCAGAAATGTACTAGGTAGATTCCTGCTCAATAAAGAAAAAGACAAGTTCTTCTGTAAGTAAGGTGAAATAACAGATGTATTTAAATTATGTTTAACTAATCCACTCTAATTTTAGAGAAGTTTCAGGGCTACAAAAAAAATTGAGCAGAAAGTATAGAGTTCCCTTATAAACTACTTCACTCCATCCCTGTGAACATGCAGTTTTTCCTATTAGCACATCTTTTGTTAGTGTGATATATTTGTTACAGTCAACAAATACTAACTAAAGGCCCTAGTTCACATGAGGGTTCACTCTGTGTATCGTGCATTCTATGGGTTTTAACAAATTTGTGGAGATATTCATCAATATTATAGTGTACTACAAGATAGTTTCACTGCCCTAAAATCTGTCTGTGTTCCTACTGTCCATCCTTCTCCCATTCTCATGAGTCCCTGGCAACCACTGATCTTTTTACTATATCTCAAGTTTTCCCTTTCCAAAAATATTGCAGAGCTGGACTCTTTCTGTCTCACAGTACTATAGTAAGAGGAGGTGCTGCCGCCATCCCCACCCACCTGGAAGGGATAGTCTTGTGCAACAGCTCCAGCTTCCTGATCAAGAGGAACAAGCAGATATACAGCACCGAACCCAAGAACCTGAAGGTTCACAGTTCCTCCCGTACAATGAGCTGATTCATGGCAAGACTATGGGCATGGCACTAGTAACCAGAAAGCAAAAGTGTAGTGGTTGTCACGAAGCAGACAACCGGCCAGCGGAAAACTGTCACCTTCCACCAGTGGACTACCATCAATAAAAATGTCTGGGCTACACTTCGCAGAATCAGACACATGATCCACAAGAACAAGTACCACCCAGATCTGCGTATGGCTGCCATTCATTGCACCAACACCATCTTGAGCAGTCAGAAGCCTATGACAGTGAAGAGGAAACCACTGCTGCACCACCAGCTCCTGAACACCTGCCCTCTACCTCCAAGACAAAAAAGAGGTTAACCACCCCCCCCCAAAATTACATAGTTGAAATTATAACATGTGGAATCAGACTAGTTTTTTCACCAAGAAATATGCATGTAAGATTCTTCCATGTCTTTTAATGTGCTGATAGCTCCTTTCTTTTTAATCTGCAAATAATATACCATTGTCTGGATATAACAATTTGTTCATCCATGAACCTATCTTCCAAGTTTTGGCAATTATGAATGAAGCTTCTATAAACCTTCATGTGCAGATTTTTGTGTAGACGTATGTTTTCAACATCTGGATAAATACCAAAGAGCATGATGTCTAAACCATATGTAAGAGTATTATTAAAAACAAAACAAAAGAAAACAAAAACAAAAACCTGCCATACTAGAGCACCTGACTGGCTTAGTTGGAAGAGCATACAATTCAATTCTTATTCTCATGAGTTTGAGCCCCAGGTTGGGTGCAGAGATTATTAAAAATAAATAAAATAAAACTTTCAGAAAAATAAACACCTTAAAAACAGAAACAAAAACTGCCACACTGTCTTCCAAAGTGGTTGTATCATTACGCATTCTCATCACCAATGAATGAGAGTTCCTGTGACTCCGTATCCTTGCCAACACTGGGTGGTGTCAGTGTTTTGGATTTTAGCCATTCTAATAAGTGTGTAATGGAATCTCGTTGTTGTTTTAATTTATCATTTTCTAATGACCAATGGTGCTGTGCATAATTCCATATGCTCCTTTGCCATCTCCATCGTCTTTCTTAGTAAGTTACCTGTTCGCCAAAACTTTATCCTATATTGTCTTCTAGGAGATTTATAGTTTTGAGCTACATTAGGTCTTTCATTTATTTATTAATTTTTGTGAAAAATTAAGGTGTGTTCTTAGCTTCATATGTTTTACATGTGAATATCAAGGTATTACAATACCATCTGTTGAATAGACTCTTTTCTTCACTGAGTTGCCTTTGCTCCTTAGTGGACTCTGAGTTGATCATATTTGTTAGGGTCTACTTCTGAACTCTTTTTCTGTTCCATTTTCTTTTAACAAAAAAATTTATCTATTCTTTCACCAATACCATACTGCCTTAATTACTATTGCTTCATAGTGAATACTGAAGTCTGATGGTGTCATTCTTTCAACTTTGTCCTCCTCTAAATTTTTAATAATGGCTTATGAACACTAAGACACCTGAAGTATCTAGGTGTGTATAACATGATTTGAAAGTTACCTGAAGGCAAAAACATGGGTTTTGTTTAAGGAGTTGATAGGAGCACTAACTATGGGTAGAGACAACAGAGCTCATACCCCACATTATAAAATGTGGGCAGACCTGGCCCTCAAACAAAGCTCTGGTCGTCTAGCTCTTTTCATACTACCACAACATTAAAAGCCATATATTCTGAAAGGAATAATAATAAAATGGAAGTAACCTTGGTCTACAAATCATGATTTAGAAAGAACCCAAGAAAATCACCTGACATGCACTGGATATAAGCAAGAAACAAATCTCTACTGTGTTAAAACTTTTATTTATAACTGCAATACAGCCTATATTATCCTGAATTTCACCCTAGGAATAGTAGGTTGCTTTCTGGGTTTTGTTTTTGTTTTGTCAGCATCATTCAACAGTCAGGATAAGAAGCTCAGAAAGCAGAAGACATACCTAAAGTTGAAATTTGGCACAAAGGAGAATGTCCTTGCTTAAGATCTCAATATCCTTTTTGCCTTCTCTATCAGAATAATATAAGACATCTAAGCTATTAACTATTCATCTGAAGTCACAACCTAGACCAGAATATACCCATTCCACTCTTTCTAACTCCTGTAGAACATGCATAATTTATTTACAGGCATTAAATTTGTAGGGTCCACAAGCACTCAGCCTAAGGTGATTCAATTATCTTCCCCTGGAGTGGGACAAGTAAAAAGCAGCAGATGAAAGAAAAGGGAACAAAGGAAATCTTAAAAAAATAATAATAATAAGCTGATCTTAGAGGACATGGAAAAAGCATTTCTTAGAAAGTAGTAATTGTAATGAGAATACTCACCATTTTCACATGCTATCTTTATTCCAGAAAAGCTCAAAGGATTTTGGATTTGATCTTGCAAATTCAATACATGTGTGACTGCCTGAGAAAACTAATAATTCTCACAAGATACTCTCTTTGAAGGCACCAAAGTGGAGGATATAATTATATGTCCTGATGGACTGATCACTTGACTACACCCTGGAATAACCCATGCCCTTGGCAAAGAATGGAAAATCGGTATTCGTCACAGAGGGAAAACAGATTCTTCATTTGAGCAGCCATTGTATAAAGTCAGGAGAGACAGCAAAACCATTTGTACATATTATCAGAAGCCAGTACCATAAGTATGGTTTACCAAGAGCCTAGTCTTCCATAAATCTGGACAATTAATAAATGATCTCTGAAGGGTTAATCAGAATCAGAGTTGGTCCATCTTATATATGTATATTTATTAGGTTTTAATCCCAAAGGAAAAAAGTCCCTACTTTTCTAGGAGCTCTCATAATCTGCAAATGATCTTAGAAACTGGGCAGTGAGACTACCCAGAATGTTCTCTAGACCGTAACCTTCCCATGACTTTTTGAAATTCGACAAGCAGAAGACCCTTTGACAGTATATAGTGTTCATATCTAATGTTTAAAGGTTAAACAGCATATATACATTCAGCAGACAATTTGTGCCGATGCCAAAAAATAATAACTCAGGTCCTAAAATGAGTTCTCGATATATGTAAAGTTGCTCGCAAAGGAGAAAAACAGATAAATTAGCATAATTCCTTCTTTCCTCAATATCCTTGGCAGCAAAGAACAAAACCCCCCACTGGTAAAAAGCTGCTCCATCTGCCATCATATTGCAAGAACAGCTTGCTTTCTTGGAAAGATGATTTATGGGATAACCAAATCATATCTTTCATTTTGGGGGGTGGAAGACTGTGTTCTGTGGAGAACATCCATCTACTGTAGGCCCATTGGCAAATATACCTAAAAAGCTATACTCTGAACTAATGAAATTACCAGCAATCGACCTTCCCCTTCCTTCGAACCTCTTGAAAGCATGAGGCTGTTCTTCTTATCTAAAGACACTGATATGTATACATGATTTATTAAGAAAGTTGTACACATAAGGATAAGATTTTTTAGTATGATAAATGATCACTGCTACACAGCAATATGGAAGTATTATGGTGGAAGGATCTTGCTAATCTTCACATACAGACAATGAGTACATAAGATGCTAGTAACATTCCCCAGTAGTGATTCTTCTGTATTTTAATCTGTAGATGCAAAAAAAAAAAAAAAGGTGGGAGAGTTAAATGATTTGACTTGTGTGCCCAGTATAAAACTGTGGCAGAGCCAAACTGGGGTATGAGACATGATCTGAGATACTGAACCACATGGTAGACCAAACTGTCTCTTAATTCACTGAATTCAAATAGGACTCCAGAAAAGTAACTGACAGATAGGAGTTCCTTTCTGCCTCCACATTTTCTCCCCTCCAGAAAATCAATAAGAAATGAGCAACATTTAAAGCTTTATATTTTCATGACTCAGAATAAATTCTGATCTCTTAAAATTTACTTTGGAGCCACATAATGTGAAGTATTCTTCTGTCGAAATGCAGCAAAAATATGAGTATTTTCCCTTTTATAAAGAAGAGAAACATAAAATATAAAGTCAAAATAATATTCTCTTCCATTAGATTATCTTTTAAAATAAGATAGTAAACCGTAATACTCTTATCATCCACTCAACAATGTTGATTGTGCAAATTCTCCCTTCCTTGGCTTCACGACCTTCAGAATTATAACTTAATGATGAAAGGAAGGTTTCAGAGACCCTTTTAAGACAAGGCAAATCTTCAGAACTATTATTCCATTTGGTTTTACATATGCATTTTAATTTTTCTACTTTATGACCCCATTAATCTCTCATTTTCAACAGCCTCCATTTTTAATTAAAGTACACGTTTTTCAGACCTTATTTTTATTGCTGACTGATGCCTTCACTAATGGTTTTTATTTTATTGTGAATCTCAAATGCAGTTGCGGTGCCAGGCTGAATTAACACACTAGCAGCAGTCTTAAGTGAATGAACAGGTTAAGCATAGTAAGTATCCACTATGGAAGTCTTAAAAACTCTAAAATAGAAGTATGCAAACACCTTAAGGTCACTCAAACTGAAACCTCAAGATACATGAAAGCCATGAGCAGCAATGAACATAGATGGGCCCCTTTCTGTCTCCCCCGACTCAAAACATCTTCCCAGGCAGTGCTCTTGTTCCGTCACAACCCTTCAGACTTAGGAGCAGTGTCACAGAGCAGATCCTGTTCATTCTACCTCAAAGGACCGGAAAATTGGTACAAGGCTGGTTTTCAGTGAATCTTCGCAGTCAAAGCAGCGTTCATATGCCAGGGTCCTCTCCCTTTTTCTGGGCTCTTTCCTTTTTCCACAGACCTGCATGCTCATAAGTATCTTTTTCTTCTCACTACAAATTCATTAGAACAAGTCTTATGCTTGCTTTCTTCATGGGAGATCTACATTCTCCAACTTCTCTCTCCACAAATAGGTAGGTGAGACTATTTGAGGTGAGACTATTTGAGCAAGGTTGGAAACCTTGCTTTCTCATTGAAGCTCTGCTCTTTAAATTAGCTTTGATAATTCTAAAAATAACAGTTTGATCTTAATTTCCTGTTGATTCAGGAATGAAACAGAAGGGTGTGATTAATTTGTACTAAACACCCAACCCATGGGATAAAAAATTACATTGTTAACCATCCGGTGTCTGGACTAAAGAATTCACTTTTCAGTAAAATATGCTATATACCTTAATTATACTCTAAATTTTTAAAAATATTATGTTTATACACAAAACATATCCTTTCATCTGTATTGTTTCCATACTTTTGGAAACACCTATATTGTGTGCATTCTTTCCTATTTCGTATCACTGATATCTATAATTCATGAACTTACTTGTCACAGAATGAGTAACTCATCAAGAATAGTTTCCAGTCAAAATAAAAATCAGTAACATTAAAACATCAAAATAAAACAAGTGAAATAGTTTTATAACAAGCACAGTCCTTTTTTTTTTTTTTTAAGATTTTACTTATTTATTCATGACGGAGAGCACACAGGTGCATGAGTGGAGGGAGGAGCAAAGGGAAGTGGGGTGGGGGGGTGGGGAGAATCTCAAACTCCATACCAAGCACGGAGCCATGGGCAGGGCTGATCTCACGCCCCAAAGATCATGACTTGAGCTGAAATCAAGGGATGCTCAACTAAGTCACCACAGTACCCCTAAAAAGAATAGCCTTTAAAGTGGAAGTCCCCTGTTTAAATTCCAGCTCCAAGATTCATTTGATATGTAAATTTGTGCAAGTTTCTTAATATCTCTAATCCTTAGTTTCCTGATCTGTGAAATATGAATGACAATATTACCTCATAAATTTGAATGTAGGCTGGAAAAAATATCTCAGAATGGTGCTAGGCAATTAATAAATGATCAAGACAGTTTAGACACTGTCCTCATCCTGTGGTAATCTTATCATAAATAACCAGTTTTCATTATTATATTCATCTTCAAAAAGTACATTCCCAGGCTTATAGAAAAATAATCTTTAACTCCATGATTCTGGCTTTTCATTCTCACCGTGCCTACTAATTATTTAACATTGGGAAAGCTGCCTTGTCATTATGAACCTCAGTCCCTGCATCCAGAAAATGATGTTTTAGAAATGTTAGAATTTTTGTACACAGGGATTCAATACTGGGTATGTAGTGGTTAGCACAGAATAAGTGTTAAACAAATATGATTTACTTTCCCTCCTTCACTTGACCAAAAGAATGAGTTCGTTTTTTTCTTCTTTATAGCAAGATATGACCAAAGGTTTTTGTAGCGTTTGGGCTTCATCTGCTGAAAAGCCAAAATTCATATGCCCCTTTCATATAAAACTCTAGGAAATATGGGGATCTGACTGGAAAGGGGCACTTAGGGTACTTTCTGGAGTGATGAGAATGTTCTAAATCTTTTTTTAGGGGGTGGATACCCAGTTGAATATAACTCTCAAAAATGACTGAGGAGAACTCTTATGAGGTGCACATATTAGTTTACATTAATTGAGTCTCAATGTTTTTAAGCCCAGGCTAATCTGAGAGTTAGAAAAACAAAAGGCTTTAAGGAAAGATACTATCTTCTTTTTATGAATCATTATTATTAAATAATTATAGAAAAAAAGAAGTTTGAGGGGCACCTGGGTGGCTCAGTAGGTTAAGCGTCTGCCTTCAGCTCAGGTCGTGATCTCATGGTCCTGGGATCGAGCCCCACATGGGGCTCTCTGCTCAGCAGGGAGCGTGCTTTCTCCTCTCTCTCTGCCTGCCTCTCTGCCTACTTGTCATCTCTGTCTGTCAAATAAATAAATAAAATCTTTAAAAAAAAATCAGAAGATCTGGTAAGAATGAATCCTCATTTCTTCAAGTAACAGTCAGCAAAAGTGAATAAAACCTAACAATTTAGAAAAAGTTTGCCCAGACCCTACCAACTCTAGGGTTTCCTACAGCAACTACCCATACTTATGAAAACAGAAGCCTCACTGATATTGTAATCCATTTTACAATACCATATGTAATATAGTTTTTGGTACTTCAAACTGAAACTCTCCTCAGAAGAGGTACAAGTTGCTATATAAGTTCTATACCAATACAATAATGTAGAAATTCTAATATGTCCTACTAATACGTCTAATTCTAATATGTCCTACTGCCCAAAGCCCAGATGTAGACTAAAACTCACCTTTCAAAGGAAGATACGCACAATTGTAATATTATAACAAAAGCATATCTTGCTTATTATAGACTTAAG
Source organism: Taxidea taxus jeffersonii (assembly GCA_003697995.1). Classification (NCBI taxonomy): domain Eukaryota; kingdom Metazoa; phylum Chordata; class Mammalia; order Carnivora; family Mustelidae; genus Taxidea; species Taxidea taxus. The sequence goes on along the minus strand of RCUC01147446.1, from coordinate 10,986 downwards.
GTAGTTGAAAAAATCATGTACAAAATCTTTTGTACAAAGAATTAAGTGCTTTAAATTACTTTTTTTGTACAAAGAATTATTTCGTACAAAATTATTTATTTTGTACAAAGAATTAAGTGCTTTAAATTATTCCTACAAATGGATTATGCAAGGCACATGGCTTAAAATTGGTAAGAAACACTGTTTTGTTTTTATTTTGAACAATACAGTCTTGTCTTCATAATTTAATAATCTGATCTTATCTCATAATTTAATGAGTTATAAATATGACCTAGAGCTCTTTCTTTGCCTAAACTTGAGCAACAGTATCCAGAGACTCGGGATTCTAAACCAGGAAACACCAGTGTGTTGTACTGTCAAAAGTGATTCACTTCTAGGACAGGTAGATCACTTGAGGTGATTCTTATCTTAAAAGGAGAAAAACCTTCCTGTCAAAGGTCCATAATGCTCTGGGATCTCAGTAAGCACTCACTATATTAGTAATACTCATTTATGAGATTTAAATCAATGAGAAGACACCCATGCGAAATTACACTAAAGCCCTTTGGAGCTAGCTCAAACAGACACAACCAGAACCACAGGAACATGTTATCATTATTATATTATATTATATTATATATACATATATATAATATATATATTTATATATCTTATTATTATAAGAACACCACACATATACACACAACACACACAATTAACTTTTAAAATAAAAACCCAAAAATTATAATAAGCAAAATAAGAGAATAATAAGCATACAGATGCTAAAAATATTCACATTCTACAAAATAGAATGAGAATGCACAAAGTAAGAAACCTCAGACAATAAGCTTAAAAAAGGCTTTTTTTTTTTTTCCCCCAAGGGTCTCCTCACTGCTTATTGCCATTCAAGAGTTGGTTTTCCAATGGCATAACCCCAAGGTGGAGTGCGGTATTCAGTCACTTTATTCGATAGTACAAATACATTGGAAGCCTCATGACCCGAGGTGAACAGAGAGAATTCTGTCTCAGTAGTACAGTGGGTATTCTCTTGAGAGCTGCACAACTATTGGATTAAAATCAAATGCATTTCCCTACAAAATGAGAAGTAAGGATTGAATCAATTACCTGAAGGCAAACCCAATCCCACAGTGAAGTCTTTCCACTCTGAACGCAGCAGAAGAACACGGCAGGCGGGCCACGGCACAGATATTCTGCAGTTATCAGCAGTGGCTACACAAACAACGTTGTAGCTCTCATTTACCTGGAGAGACTGTCACATCTGTGCACAGCAGCCACAGCTGCTTCCCAAGGCAGAGAAGGAACCTGTTCACACCCATGAAGAAACAACCTATTATCATTGGCTGGTACTGAACATGATGACTTGTGAATAGAGCAAAGATTTCGGGTTGTGTTTAAGTCCATTTCTTCAAATTGTGATTTCCTCAAGGTTTAATATATCTTTATTTTTTTGTCAGATGCATATTTTACGTAACCATCCCAGGCTGGTGTGCATTCTTTGGTATTTATTAAATGAAACAGGGAAATCAAACTAGACGAGGTAGTCTGCAGAACCGTTCATAAAATTCACCACTCAGTGTAAGAACATGAAATCACTTACTTTACGCCCCTGATAGAGAAAACTATACTAAGTTTAAAAATCCCACTCTTCAGACACATTGCTGCCACCTGAAATGTAAAATGAATATACATCGAATCAATTAGGTCTTTATTATAAAAGCATAAAACTCCAAGCAATCAATCAAAGAAAATGACAGATTTAGCCCTCCAACAGTTCTTTCCCAGAAACAGTTATCTGCCGCAACTACTTTCAGGTGAAAACCAGAGATAGGACCATTTAATATTAAATTTGCTTGTGAGGCAAAAAAGACTGGATCTATTCAAAGCCATCAGTATCACCTTATCAACTGTCAATATTTAGCTTACATCTTCATGAGCAGGACACCATTCTAAGCACTTCACATGCTCTAAATTATTAATCTCTAAAACAAATTATTAAGGGAGACACTTGCTGTTCCCAATTTACAGATGAGGAAACTGAGTAACAAGAGGATGAGGTGACTTTTTCTCCTAAGACTACACAGATAGTAAAGGCTGAAACTGGGCTTTCAGAGAAGGCATTCCCTCTCTCGGGCTCTGGCAGTCTACTACACAGCTAGTATCTAAGCTAACTCTCCCAAGAAGCAAATGTTTGGTGTGTGAACTCCATAATGAAAAGTATAAATTTGGATAGTCACATGAGTTGATATTATAAATTAACTTAATTTTAAAAGTTTTAAGAATTTGTACATACTAAGGAATGCAATTCCTGTTATAAATCACCTGAAAAACATGGACGCAACATAGCAAATTTTCCATTCCCTTAAAAGAAGATATACTGGAGCCCCTCCTTGAACTTAGCACTTCTATTAGAATTCATTCCCATATTCATTAATCATTAATGTTTGGGAGGTACCAATGAGAGCCACAGCATATTTCATAGTATACTGTTATCTTTGGGGAGTGGATTTCATTTTTTTGAAAAGTCAAAATATATTTTGAGCCAAGCTATGTGAGTAAAGTGATAGAGATAGTTCATATAGTTCTTGGCAAAACAGTAGTATTTACATTCCTATCCATTTCTGTTTATAAAGACAGATCCAGAGAGCAACTTCAAGAATGATTCAGCAACATCCTCACCACTAGAATGTGTATCGTTTTCCAAAATGACTACTTTAAGAGATTGCCTTATTTGCATTAAGTGCACTAATTCTGGAAGTTTGGTTTTTAAAAACATATTACTTTGTTGTTATTTTCATAATCTAAAATAAATAATCAGGATTTCGTTTTATGGTATTTAAAAAATATGAATATGCATGATGATATATTTGAACAGTTTCAACCTGAATAATAAAAAATTCACAAAACTTTAGAGGTAAAATTAAATCTTAAAAATATCTATGACTGGGGCGCCTGGGTGGCTCAGTGGGTTAAAGCCTCTGCCTTCGGCTCAGGTCATGATCTCAGGGTCCTGGGATGGAGCCCTGCATCAGGCTCTCTGCTCAGCGGGGAGCCTGCTTCCTCCTCTCTCTCTGCCTGCCTCTCTGCCTACTTGTGATCTCTGTCTGTCAAATAAATAAATAAAGTCTTTAAAAAAAAAAAAATCTATGACTGAAGGAATTTCTTTCAGAATGTAATAAAAATTTTAAAAAAGAAAGAAAAAGAGAAAGTAAAAGGTTGTCCAAAGAGAAGCAAACAAAGATCAGTTCCACAAATTGTCCCAATGTTAATAAAAATCCCCAGTACCTATTTGTTAGATAAAAACACCTAAGAACAAGACAGATCTTGAAACACCAAGTGGAAGTGTCCACTAGCAAGCAGCCTTCACACTACTATCTTTAGCACTAGGCAAATTCTCTCTCCCAACAAATGAGTGGCTCTTACACACTCCCCTCATCTTACTGTACCTTCATTTCCTTCCCCTCATCATTCTCTCCCTACTATTCCCTATCAGCACCCTTGTAATAAAATCCTCCTATTTTAGGAAACAAAGATTCATCCAATCTGGTCTCAGGCACAATCTTCTGCCAATTGTTTCCTCTCAATTTACATCTGCAGTAATACCATGCACTGCTGATTCTCAAGTACCTCAGAGAAAATTCCTTTAGGCTACGGATTATGATATAATTTTTGTCATGTAATCTAAAACTCAAGTAGATAATTATTCTCCAGTGTTTAATAAATACCTTCAAACTAATTTCTAGGCATTTATTTCTTTCCTTTGTCAATCTTGATCTGTTTGTTTCTGAAAGTCAAATTCTGGACTTTTCTTTTAAACAAAACAAAACACACGTACACACAGCCCCCTACAACCTCTAGCGATAAGCATGAAATAAATATATTACGGGACTATCTGCTGAACTAGTCATAGGTAACATTTTTTTATATTTTCCTTATTTTTTTAAATTATTATTTCAGGTTTGTCCTTATCAATGGACAAATCGAGATGTGTTCTTACTCCTAATATTCAAAGAAATCTCACTTTCTCTACTAAAATTGCTTATTTAGCTATTTCACCACTAGGGGAGTAAAATGAGATGAAGCAACAAAAAGAGTTATCTGTTGGCCCTTTTGGGGGGAAAGAGAAATTTTTACACCAGTTAAGATGGGTGTAAGTGAATTTAAAATATTGACACAAGATTGGCAGCTGCTCATATTCTGCCTGAAAGGTTTACTACTGGCAGGAACTCCTAGCAGCTGCTTGTTTGAAACGTGAGAAAACATTTGGACAGTTAGGATAGCCTGATTTTCCCCTTAAAATCTGTTTGGCAAAACTTCCTGGCAGTTAATATGATCCTGTGAAAGGCTTTAAAAAAAAAAAAGAAGAAGTGTTCACATCTCATCACAAAACTTGTTTTGCGAGTGTAGACGATATTTTAAAAAGCCATATTTTAAACTTAAAATCTTTTCATTGCTAGCTAATATTTTTCCTGCAGCCAATACTAATGTAAAATGGATGGCAGGACCTGTTTTTATAATAAAATGATTAGATGATCCATAATGGAAATCTTTAAGAGATTACCAGTATCCTCCAGGAAAGTTAATTTTCTTGTACCAACTTGAGATTAGAACAGAGACCATGATGTACAGATTCATCAACAAATACAAAATCTTTATTAAGAAACTCTTCTAACAATGCCATTGATTTAGAGAACTCACTCTTGAGCATTAAGGCAAGAACAGTCTAAATAGCTTAACTTCATTCTGCCACAGCCACATGGTAAAAACCAGCATATAATCTGCATAAAATAACCACTGTCCAGGGATGTATAATTTGTGTGTTCAACTTTTATAATAATTTTCTGAGCATTTCCTTTCCTTAGTGGGTGTTCCTTTCCTCACTTTAACTGGTTTCCTCTCATCCACTTTCAAGTATGTCTTGGCCTCTGCAATGCTACCCCTTATCTAAGGCAGGGCAATCCGAGGATATTGATTTATGATGGCTATGTAATTTACACACTCTGCAATTTTCCTGTATGATTTATTCAAAAAATAGATTGTACATTAAGCTTGGCATCCATTAAGCTGGCCCATTCCAGTTTCATATTAATCCTGTATCAGATATGTTTATAAGTTTTATGCATTTAGAGCATGTACGGTCATTTTGGCAGATTTTAAAATACATGCAACAATCACAGTAACCCTTTAGAAACATTTGCATTGAAACACTGAATGAAGGCCAGAACACCAGTAAGTTGGAATTACATGAAGATAAAATACTGCCATTGTATGTGGGAATGAATTACTCAGTGAACCTGACTCTTAGGAAATTGAAAATTTTCAACTACGTTTTTTCTTTCATTAACATAAACAGAAGAACTTTGTATGATCTATCCATTATTAATAAATGCAAGGTAAACATATTCTTAAATCTATAATAAATCCATTTTTCAGCATTCTGTTATGTTTGTCTGAAAAAGGAAACCTGGATCACAATATCTGATGATAAATAAGACAATTGAAAACTTGAAAGTTAATAATAACAATAAAGGATACTATATACATTTTCTACTATAAACATAGTATTATTGGTAACCTTCTAAGAAATCATCTCTATTATTTTGGATTTGCTCAGAAACAGTGAACTGTTCATTATTAAGCCTTTGCCAAAAATTGAGAAAACATCAAACATAAACCTTTAAGGAGAGTTATCCAGATTCTTAACAATAGCCTTCATGTACTTCAAAGAAAAAGAAAAATGATCTTCAGGTTATCTCACACATGCATCTTTTTTCATCTAACCAAAACTGAATTTAAATTCATATAAAGCTCCTCATTTGTTCAAGTCCACATTCCAAAAGTAAAGATCTTTTCAAAGATGCAAAGTGTTCAGCAGAAGGTGGCATCATTGTGCACAGATTGATACCTCTAATTCTACATGTGACTTAAAAGCAAACTGCCAGCAAACTCACAACCTGAGTCAGCATTTCATCTCATTTTCTTCATTTTTAGAATGAGAAGGAAATTAAGTGAAGACGCGGACAAAATAGGGTCTTTCATTTAGGACATCAGTAGAAAAGAACATGATCAAGGACATTTAAAATAATGAGAACCTGACAGACCACAAATGAGTTCTGTGAAAGTGTCCCTGACACAGCCTCACGATGACACTGTACAAGCTAATATTTATATTTATGCATTGATTGCGATACATACATAGAATGTTATTCCATGTTCTGAACACCAAGAGAAAGGGGGAAAAAAAAGGGAAAGTGCATCATGTGGGGGAAGGATGGAGGGGAACACTCAAATTGTAATTTGAAATTTAATCACAAATATATTGTATCACACATTCAAAAGCAGGTCATATATGTTCAATATGGTAATGTACTCATTGTCTCTAATGCAGAAAAATGCCCTTGTGTTATTTCTGTGCATTAAAATTATTTCAAAATTTATAATTATTCAAATTGTCACAGATTTTTGATTGCCCACTCAGTGAACTGCAGAAACAAAAGCCGACATCTGATTAAGTTATGGTAGCCTGCAATAAATCATTTGAAGTCATTTATTTTGAAATGGAACCCTTTATAACCTTTTCTATTTTTAAACTTATCAATCTAATCAGTTTAATTTAATTTTCAACGCAGATATTGCTTTTCCCTCCCTGTCCAAATATACAAAGGGATTTCTACTAAATATAAGTGATTAATTTTTAACTACAGAAGCAAAGAACTCTGCTATTTGAGGATTTAATTTTATTATTATTTTTAATGTAGCAATGTCCTGATGGTTATTATTTGGCTGAATGAATCGAAGTGAGGCTCCCTGGGCAGCTGCTGACATAATGACGGATTGTGTGCAGAGCTGAGAATGTGAATGATAAATTTTGAAAGGCTCTGGAATTTGTGAATAACAAGAGTAGCTACAGTTCCTAAAATCTAACCATTTGTTCTTGGCAACAAAAGAAGACTCAAAGGCTTTTGTTTAATGAAATGATTCAAAAACAGGATACACTGGAATTAAGGGTTATCTGTCCCAGCACAATTGAGCAAGCAGCTTGTGTGCCCAAGTAGATGGATCACAAATGTAGGCTGGTTAACATGATATAAATGAAATTAATCTGATTCTATTCCCTCTTAATATTATTATGGTAGTCTCAGGACAGCTTTCTTAGTATCTTCACGCTTTTTGCAAGGAAAAAAAATAGCACATAGAAATAGGAACCCTTAAATAACTTTTGCATGGACAGGTAAATAATTAATTCAAGAATATTCAATAATTAAAACATACACTCGAATTAGTTTTTAACCAAAGTGTCATAAATTGTTAAAAAGATTTTTTAAAAAGAACTGAAGTCTTTGCCTATAATCACGTACTAGCTATGTAATCTTAAGGTGCTGATTCTTCTTGGACATCAGTATCCCTGAATGTAAAATGACGATCTGGAGAATTATACAAGATTCTCCAAGTAAAACACAAAACAGAAGATAAGTATCAATGATACTTATCTTGGCAAATGATAAGTATATTAATATTGGTTTCTAGAGTTGGAAGTGATGGAGGTCCTAATGGTAAAAGTGCCATTCCAGAGCGTATCTTCTTTAGCCCTCCTAAGACTCTTCTGAGATAATTAAAACAAACCCTGGGGGGAGAGGGAGGGGCGGGGGCGTCTGGGTGGCTCAGTGGGTTAAGCCCTTGCCTTCAGCTCAGGTCATGATCTCAGGGTCCTGGGATCGAGTCCCACATCGGGCTCTCTGCTCAGCAGGGAGCCTGCTTCCCCCTCTCTCTGCCTGCTGCTCTGCCTACTTGTGATCTCTCTCTCTCTCTCTCTGTCAAATTAATAAATAAAATCTTTAAAACAAACAAACAAACAAAAAAACCTGGAAGGGTAGCAGAAGATACCACCCTAAAACATGACTGCAGGAGTTTAGGACATCTCACTCCAAAACACACTGCTTTGGAATACTGATTATTTGGAGCTGCAGGCACATGACACACAGCAAATGCAGCGAGAGGCTTCCTCTGAACAGCAGTTATCTACCTCAACACAGATTCTCTAAAAGGAACTCGTCTCCACCCAGAGAGTTGCATCAACTGGGGAAGACGGACCATTATCATAAGACAAACTTTGTCACAAACTATCACACCTCCCATCTATTCTTCTAACCTCCCATCTATTCTTCTACCAACGGCCCATTCATCTGTCTTAAAAATCATTTACTCGGGGCGCCTGGGTGGCTCAGTGGGTTAAAGCCGCTGCCTTCGGCTCAGGTCATGATCCCAGGGTGGTGGGATCAGGCCCTGTGTCGGGCTCTCTGCTCTGCGGACAGCCTGCTTCCTCCTCTCTCTCTGCCTGCCTCTCTGCCTGCTTGTGATCTCTGTCTATCAAATAAATAAATAAATAAATAAATAAATAAATAAATAAATAAATCTTAAAAAAAAAAAAAAATCATTTACTCTCCTGTCAGGGAGGAAGATTTTCCTCTGCCCATGGTCCTTCTAGCTGGATTTAGAATTAAATTGACATGAGGCAGATTAATAGAAAATCAAATGTAATAGGCATACATAAGGGGGAGTTCCCAAGACTTGAAGCTAATATGAGCTAAGCAGAGGGGCAGAGTCTGAAGAAACAAAGGAGAGAAACACAATTGGCAGAAAAGTAAAAAGAGATGTTTGGAAAAATAAGGTTGCCCTCTTGCACAGGTAAGGTTCCTAGGTAAAGAGGAGTGGTTAATAGCTCTCTTCCTAGGCAGTTGAGGGGGAGGCAGAGAGCTTTTCTTGAATCTGCTGGATTTTGATTATTTTTAACTCAAAATAATCTTTATGTCAAAGTGGCCCATTTTAAAGCAATCTGCCCCAGACCTCTACACCCTTATGAGGCCTGCATCCCTCTAACCTCTACTCCGATGGTATTGAAGAGTGAATTGGCCCCCCTCGGAAAGGTTCTCATTTTCCCCTGCATATCTCCCATGTATAAATGAAGTATATGTCTTAATAAACTTCTGTTTTTCTCTTCTTGATCTGTCTTTTATTACATGAGTCTCAGCTAAGAACTCAGAAGGGCAGAGGAAAAAGTATTTTTCCTCCTTTATACCCCACATCAGAAATGAGATAATGGGGTAAACCAAGGTAAATAATAATAATAATAATAATAATGATAATAAGGTGGAAATTTAGTGAGTTTTGTGACACTCAAAAGCCCACCTTTTCCCCCAGGATACCCTGTATCCTCAATTAAAGGGCTATGACACAAGTGAAAAATAGAAGGGCAAAAAGTTTTTTGTTTGGAATAAAAACCTTAATCTTAAAGCTTTATAAAAATTCAAGGTAAAAATGAATAATGTGCCAAATTTTTATCATCATTATGAATAAATCAGAAATTAACTTAAGTATTTCTGTTTTTCCCAGTTTTCCAAAGTATATATAAAATTCCCATTCCAGGGACAAAGGCTTAAAATATACAATTTAGCATATATTATATAAGGCACAGGGCCAAACTGATAAATTGATTAGGTGGAAGCATAGGCAATTCAATTAAAGGAACACCACAAAAAGCACTCCCTTTTGCAAAAAAAACATCTTTGGGATATCTTCAGTAATGGTTTTCAAGGTAGCTACTCAGAGATCAAAATTATCCATTTTATCCAGGAAATAAAATAGCTTTAAAAAAATAAACTGTTAGCTATGCAATCAAAAAGTACAACAGATAACATCAGATTCAAAAAGAGGGTCAATAATTATGAATAGGAAACTAATAATAATGTGGATAATAGTGCAATTCTCAATTACAGTGTCACACACTGATCTACTGTTTTCATGTTGCTTATAGTACGTAGGGAGAATGCCAACTACTATAAAAGTGATAGTACCTTTTTGAAATACCTTGGTGGTAGTTTTCAAATAGTATGAGTATGCTAAATATACCATAGTAATGTGTATGTAATTGCATATGTATAATTAAAGTAACTTTAAAGTAAGGAGTCAAAGAATAGACATATAAATTATATATTTGAGCACCGTTACTTTCACAAAGTAATATTTTATAGACATAATTCAACAAGTTTTGCTTTGTGAAAAGCAAGCTACTTACTTTCAAAAATAAAGGTACACAAAATGATATCTTATAATGATAATATATTTTGGAAATACGAGAGTCTTCATTTCCAAATGAAGTGTCAAATAAAGACTTCTGCTATTTGTATTTTCTCAAAGGCACTATTTTGATATGAAGTAATCTTGGTTTTCTGGTAAAAGAAAACCAAATAAATCCCTTAATTCTAACTCAGTATGCATCATCTTTACTGTGGGTGGATTTTAAATCCTTAAGCAATTTATCTATCAAAATATAAAGCAAGGCACTAACTTCCAACTGCTGATTTTTATTTCATATATCTGCTGAATTTACAAATTTGCTGAAAGGCACACCAGGACGTCAAAAACTCCCTCAAGGCTAGGTTTGCAGGCATTTACCAGGAAAGAGCAGTTGAGTTTCTTTGTTCCCAGCCCCAGACTGAACAGTTAACCTGAGAGATTTGTAAAGGAAGTAAAGAGTCACTTTACCTTCTGTTTCATTTCCTGTGACTCTCAATCTGTCATGTTCTGGTTCTGATCTTTCATTGCTGCACTCTGACACAAGTATACCTCATCACACAGTTTGCAGAAGTAACAGAAAAAAAATCACACATTATTAAACTAGCTTTGCTTTCTAAACTTGCTGAGGTATGAAAATAGAGTTAGCAGAGTCATAACAATTATTAACTTGATGTTCAGTCACAAAAATTCAGTACTTTTATTATTGCCTATGTGTTTATGAAGTCTGTATTTTATTAATAAAAAATTAATCACATATATATGAGTGTATATATATGTATTCTTACATATGTTTATTACTTATTTAATTTGAAAACCACAGAAAGGGCTTGGATTGAGACGTAAGTAGCAATAATATTAGACATTGCCTGATTACACCAAATACTAGCTCCACAGAAAAGGAAAGATGACTGAGAG
>ML106074.1:21274-92652 GCA_003697995.1 Taxidea taxus jeffersonii | reverse complement strand
ACCCAAGGGCTGTCCCAGCAATGGGGTAATTTTGGCATCTGGATTGGAGCCACTAGAAATGAAGCTGAATTTCTACAAATTTTCATAGGTTGCTGCAGAATTAAAGTCATAGGAGGGTGGTATTTCACTATGGTCTGTGCTTTAAGTTCTTTTAACAAATGACAGTGTGATGGCGTCCTGGACAGCCAAAACCCATCCTCGACACCACCATTACCAATGCAAATTACTAGTAGAAGCTGTAGGTCAAAACCTAGGCTATAAACATGGATGAACAGTTCAATTAACTGGTGTCCTGAAAGCTTAAGAGTCATGTCTGACTCCTTTCTCCTTCAGTTCCCACATCTAATTACTCCTCAAATACTCATAATTTTAGGCCTTAGACATTGATTGAACCCAGGTCCTCTGTTCCACGCTCTCACACCAGGCCCTCCTTACCTCTGGATTGAGAACCTGCTATGGTTCTCTCTCTTCCACCCACCCAACACCACTGGTGTCCCAGCCTCCAGCCCAGCTCCCCAAACTTCACCTCCACAGAGCTGCCTGAACTAATTTGAACTAAAGTCAGATCAGCCTAGGTCACTACCCCTACCCTGCCCCTCTCCAGCTCTGCTGACAACCATCACTTCAACACACCATTCAAAGCCCGTCTTTCTCTACAAAGACAATCTCCCTTTTCTTACAAATTCCATCAAAAATACACTTAAAAGTTCCTGCTCTCACCATGCCAGTTCACTCCTCAGCATCTTTTTGTTCACACTACCGTACATTATGTCTTGTTGATCTCATTCTCCCAACTCCATCATGTGACTAACACCCATTTATCCTTCAGGACGCCATTTAAGAAACTCTTCTTTAGGAGGCGTCCCCTGGCCTCTGATCTCTTGTCTCATTTCCCTCCCTACCACCCCCCAGGGAAGCCTGGCTTATGAACCATCCTTCTCTGGGCTTTCAGAGCATCCTGGGCCTACTTGGGAAGTGGGCAATTGAAACTCGGCCTATTTATCACTCTCTACACCATGTAAACTGTGATCTCAGGGACTGGAGCTATGTTCATTTTTGCTAGCATCCCCTGGGCCTAACACAGTGTTTGGCGTATACATAGGCAGTCAGTCAATAAACGCTCCTTGAACAGCATTGCTCCAAGTAGGGTACCGCTGACTGCATCTAAAGTATTTTCATAAAAGTGCAATTTTACCTTTAAAGTTTGATAGCACTTCTCTCATAATAACTCAGCAGTCTGATTCTCTTACCACCCAGAGCACAGCTGCATAACAATAACCAAGCGAAAAAGGCCTTCGGGCAGTCAGAATAGGAATATAAATTCCAAGTATGAAAACTCAAGGACTTGACTATAAGAAAGCTCCTCTGCTCTCTCTGAGAGACTCTCCACCCTTACTTCACACAAAATTCTAAATCTAGTATTTAAACCTATAAACCATGAGAAACAACAAATCAAAAGGAAGAGATACGGTTGGAAGCTGATAGTACCAGAAAAAACAATGTCAGAGATAGGAACATGTAAAATAACAAATGCTGACAGAACTTTCTGTGCTGGAAATGTTCTCTCTGTGTTAATGCAGTAGCCATTAGTCACATATGGCTCTCGGGCACTTAGAACGTGATTAATGTGACTAAGAAACTGAATTTTTAATGTCACTTATTTTAATTGGAATAGCCATATGTGTGTAGTAGCTATGGTGTAGAACTCACAACCACTACGGACTCAGCCATTACGTAGGCAAAGAGCCAAAAGCAACTCTGTTGGCCCTGAGGACCTTGCTTCATGACAGTTCAGTAACAGACGCGAGAGTCATGGTGATGACCTCCAGCAGCAGTCACAGACCAAATGGACTGTGTTCAGTATCCATCTTTCAGGGTATGTAGAAAAATCATTTTAAAGAAGATTTTTGCTCAAACTGAATAAAATAAAATGAGGCCACTTGGAAGGCTTCACTCATCTATATTAGTTTGTGTTGGACACATTTTACACAAAGGAAATACTCATGTTCTCCTACAAATAAACGGGCTCCTCTTCTTTTCTGTGCTCTCATCGCCCTCTCCCCATTCTCCATTCTCAAAGATAGTACACGAAAACCCCTAAGAACACAAATCCAGTGTCATATTTACACTAAGGCCTATCCTGACCTCCCTAACTATAAGTGCAACCCACTCCCAAATCCTTCTCCCTCTTCCCTTGCTTCACTTTTCCACAGAATTTATAGCTTCCAGCTATACCTACTATCATGTAAGCTCCATGAGCAGGTAGACTCTTCTGTGTTATTCATTAATATTATCAAAATGCTTGAAATGGTGCCTGACACACATTATGTGAAATTCACACACACACACACACACACACACACACACACACATTCATAATCATAAATACATGTACACATGCATATACGGAATGAAGCAAAAGAAACCAAAAAAGAAAAAATTGAAGTATAATAATACCCATCCCTGATCACTCTCCAAAAATGTATACTTTCCAAGGAACTTGTGTATTTCTGTAGGTCAGGATAATGGATGATAGTAGCAATAACAGCAATACTTGAATATCTATTGTTTATACAAATGGCTAGAGAAATTGCAAACTAGTTATTAGGAGGATACTGATATGCAGAGAAGTCCATTCATACAACTACTAGGTGTTGAAGCTGAGATTTGAATCCAAGGACCATGGTCCTCCTACTAATTGCACTGCTATCTTCTTTCACAAATGTAAAATAGAAAGGCTCAGTATTTTCATTTTAAGGGGAATAAAGAGGAAGAATAAATAGGAATATAAAAAGTCTTCTTAAGTTATTTTATTTTCTTAGTCTACCCAGGATCCGAGTACTACTGTCACATTAGGTCCCAAACTATTTTTTTTTAAAGATTTTATTTATTTGACAGGCAGAGATCACAAGTAGGCAGAGAGTGAGAGAGAAGCAGGCTCCCTGCTAGCAGAGAGCCCGACGCAGGCTCCCAGGACCCTGGGATCATGACCCGAGCTAAAGGCAGAGGCTTCAACCCACTGAGCCACCCAGGCGCCCCAGGCCCCAAACTATTAACAGGGGAGTTGGGAGGGAGACTTCCCTCTGGGAAAAGAGTCATCAGACTCTGTTAGAGTAATGAAAAGGATTATGATAGTTAATTCTGAAGAAAATGTGGGGCTGAAGCTAAGAATATTCACATTATACAGCAGCTCTCTTGGCTACAGCTGATTGTACCACAAAAACTGTAAAAAGTCCTCAGGTGCCTTTTTATTCTCCACACCTAATTTTTTAAATTGATCAATTTATTTTTTAAGCAACTTACCCCACGTATAATTACCACTGTGGTCTCCTTGCAGAGACAACAGATGCTGGCTGCTGTGGTGTTGGCTCAGATCATTTTTTCTATGAAGAATTTGATAAAGAGACTCCACACTTAGGATTTTCTAACTGGATTCCCCCCAAGAAAAGTTAAGAATAGGAAGATAGTTAAGTGAGAATTTTTATAATGTCTTCTATTATTAAAAGGAAAGGAAAAGACTACAAACAGAAAAAAACATGTCTCTGGGGCTCTATTCAATGTGGTATGTTTTAGAAAATTAATTCTGATTTCAGAGGATTTAGCCTCCAAACAGGAAATACTCCAGCCCCACCCAGAAGGAAGCCTAGCTTCTTACTCTTATCACATAATCTCATACTGAGTACACTGCATAAGATAACTAGGTCCAGTGGAATGGCTGGTTTTTCTTGAACTCTGTTATGGAGAAGGAAAAATAGTTATTCTTGGAAACTCGGTGTTTTGCCCTGAAGTGGTAAGGAAATTGCAAATTCATGGAAAGACAGATAAAAAAACATCAGAGCAGTCCTTTTGAGTGTCCATTTGTTTATGGAGATTATAATTCTTCAATGTCCTTCTTATGAAAGAACAAGCCTTAAAAAGTCAAATTCATTCAGCAAATTACAACCCTCTTACTGGGTGGAGCTTCATACTGGACATTGAGGGCAGCATGAATTTGACTAAGTTTCAGTCCTATTCTCAAAAATTGGAAAATCTGGGACCAAAAACCATAAGATACCTAGAAATAAACCTAACCAAAGAGGTAAAAGATTTGCACTCAGAAAACTATAGAACACTTTGAAAGTAACTGAGGAAGACACAAAGAAATGGAAAAACATTCCATGTTCTTCTTGATTTGTTCAAGAACAAATATTATGAAATTGCCTATGTGTCCCAAAGCAGTCTACACACTCAATGCAATCCCTATCAAACTAA
Source organism: Taxidea taxus jeffersonii (assembly GCA_003697995.1). Taxonomy (NCBI): domain Eukaryota; kingdom Metazoa; phylum Chordata; class Mammalia; order Carnivora; family Mustelidae; genus Taxidea; species Taxidea taxus. The sequence continues at coordinate 88,401 of ML106074.1, read as the reverse complement.
CACCAGCATTTTTCACAGAGCTGGAACAAACAATCCTAAAATTTGTATGGAATCAGAAAAAACCCCAAAGAGCCAAAGGAATGTTGAAAAAGAAAACCAAAGCTGGAGGCATCGCAACTCCAGACTTCAAGCTGTATTACAAAGCTGTAATCATCAAGACGGATGGTACTGGCACAAAAACAGAAACATAGATCAATGGAACAGAATAGGGAACCCAGAAATGGACCCTAAACTCTACAGTCAACTCATCTTTGACAAAGCAGGAAAGAATACCCAATGGAAAAAAGACAGTCTCTTCAACAAATGGTGTTGGGAAAATTGGACAGCCACATGCAGAAGAATGAAACTAGAGCACTTTCTTACACCATACACAAAAATAAATCCAAAATGGATGAAAGACCTAAATATGACACAGGCATTCATAAAAAATCCTAGAGGAAAACACAAGTAGCAACCTTTTTGACCTCAGTCACAGCAACTTCCTACTAGACTCATCTCCAGAGACAACGGGGAAAAAAGCAAAAATCAACTACTGGGTCTTCATCAAGATAAAAAGCTTCTGCACAGCAAGGGAAACAACCAACAAAACTAAAAGGCAACCTATGGGATGGGAGAATTTATTTGCAAATGTCTTATCAGATAAAGGGCTAGTCTCCAAAATCTATGAAGAACATAAAAAACTCAAAACCCCAAAACCAAAAACCAAAAAATCCAGGCAAAAGGCATGAACAAAAATTTCTCCAAAGAAAACATAAATGGCTAATAGACACATGAAAAAAAATCATCAAAGAAATGCAAATCAAAATGACAATGAGGTATCACCTGACATGGGTCAGGATGGCTAAAATTAACAACTCGGGAAACAGCAGGTGTTGGCAAGGATGTGGAAAAAGGGGAACCCTCTTATACTGTTGGTAGGATACAAACTGGTGCAGCCACTCTGGAAAATTGTATGGAGGCTCCTCAAAACCTCAAAAATAGAACTACCCTACAATCTAGCAATTGCATTACTAGGTATTTATCCAAAAGATATAAAAGTAGTGATTTGAAGGGGTACATGCACCCCAATGTTTATAGCAGCATGTCCACAATAGCCAAACTATGGAAAGAGCCCAGATGTCCATGGATGGATGAATGGATAAAGAAGATGTGGTATATATACCACATATACACATAGTTTTATATATATACATACATACGTACATATATACATACATATATACATATATACATACATACATGCACAATGGAATATTACCCAGCCACCAAAAAGAATTAACTCCTGCTACTTGCAACGATGGAGATGGAACTAGAGTATATTATGGTAAGAAAAATAAGTCAGAGAAAGACAAGTACCATATAATTTCTATGTAGAATTTAAGAAAAAAAAAAACAGATGAACATATGGAAGGGGAAGGAAAATAAAATAAGATAAAAACAGAGAGGGAGGCAAACCATAAGAGACCCTGATCTGTAAGGAAAAAACTGAGGGCTGCTGGAGGGGAGGTAGGTGGGGGGATGGGGGTAAATGGGTGATGGGCATTAAGGAGGGCACATGGTGTAATGAGCACCAGGTGTTATATGAAACTGATGAATCACTAAACTGTACCCCTGAAACTAATAATACAGTATATGTTAATTAAATTGAGTTTAAATAAAATCTTTTAAAAAACTGGAATATCTGGCGGAGAAAAATAGGTAAACAAAAACTTTAAAAAGAACACAGGAGGGGCGCCTGGGTGGCTCAGTGGGTTAAAGCCGCTGCCTTCGGCTCGGGTCATGATCCCGGGGTCGTGGGATCGAGCCCCGTATCGGGCTCTCTGCTCTGCCGACAGCCTGCTTCCTCCTCTCTCTCTGCCTCTCTGCCTACTTGTGATCTCTGTCTGTCAAATAAATAAATAAAATCTTAAAAAAAAAAAAAAAAGAACACAGGATGTCAGAAGTCTAAATGAACATACAAAGTAAAATTTCACGAAATAATTAATTCTGACTGGGGGAAACCTAGGAAGTTTCCTATAAGATGAAACTTTGAGTGAGCCTTAGAAGACTTCAATAGCCTGAACATGAGGAAAAGGCCATTCTTAGGAAAAGAACAAAGAAGGGAAGACAAAAATAGACGAAACATCCATTCATTTACAGTGAATAGGAGGCCTCCTGCCAGGCCCCCAAACAGACAAGGAGACATTCTAAAATCTTCCAATTCTCAACCAAGATATTTTTGGACCCCTATTCTTATTCTATGAGTTTCAAGAGGGCAAGGAAAACAGCCTCCTTGAAACAATTTTCAGGGAAAAAATATTAAACTCAGCCATTAGTTGAGTGAAAGAAGAGCAAGAAGCAAAGTGCACCCCCAAAGGATAGCCACAGGTGTGTGACCCACCTCTCCAAATTGTCTCCTATGATCTGGCTCAAATTAAACCTGGGCTGTTACCTGGAGAGCAAGCCCAGACCTGGCTTCATTAAATCCATGGGCACAGCGAGTTACCAGCATCTCTGTCGAGAGGCAGCTGTCTGGCTGATGGAGCAGTGTACCGTAAGCCACCCTGCCACGCTGACACCTGACTTCAAAAACACAGAGCTTACACATTTTGTTGTATTATGGAGAGGTGCCCACCACAGGACCTCTGTGTTTAATTCAACCTGTCTTGTAGCACACTCAAGAAGTCTGGGGACACAATGCCACCACACACAACGGCAACAAGTGTGGAGCACAGACCAATCCTTAGTGATCCAATCACTTAGATTCCAAACTGCTTCCACTGGTCAGGCCACTGCACGAAAGGCAGTCACACTTGGGGGCCCTCTGATTACTTTTAGCAGTTATCACAGGGAGCCAGTTCGAGTCTAAAACATGAGGTGTATTATGTTTGAAACACAGTTGCTCTGGTTGTCTTAAATATGGTCGCTTTGAGGCCTGTTTGAACTTGGTTGCTTTCCCCTTAACCCTTGAGTATTTCCTTATAGACTGGTGTGAGTGAGTGGGGACTTCCACAACAAACATGACCTTCTTAGATATCTGCAAAAATGAGCAGCCAGAAGGTCTGATGTACGTCAGTTAGCTTCCAGCGATATCTAAAATAGAAAATCTACAGGTCTTCGTGATGGTGGGTGTATGGAGGTGAGTTTCTGGCTGCGGTCAACTGAACGGGGACTAGTTATTATAGTCTGGGGGTCATGGCTGGCTCTGCTGAGGAGGTGGGATCTGAGAAAGGAGTGCTAATAGACTAGAGTAGGAAGCCAGGGAGAAAAAGAGAGAAGGAGATTAAAGATGCAGAGTGAAGGAGAGAATGCCATGAGAGGAGGCAGGCAGTGGCAGGGTGACATCACACGGGAGCCCGGTAGCTACAGTAAGGAATCTGGGTGGGGACAGAGAAGTCAGGCAAATTCAGAGTTACATTTTGGAAATACCACTAGTCTTAGTGTGCTGGAAGGCTTGGAGGAGGGAAGAAAAGGTATGGAGGGCTATTTAGGGGGCAACCACCATATTCTGGTTGAGAGAAGTCGTGGTTGGAGGAGGGCAAGGAGGTGGAGAGAAAGAAGACTGGACAGACCACTCTGAGCAAGAGTATGGAGGGGACGCCATTTACTGCAATGGGGAAATCTGCTTCATGGAATGTTGCGTTCCAGAACCATATTGCCCAATCTATATAATGACTGCTTTCCTGGGGAAAGTTGTACGTAAACTGAAATTTAGTTATCAGATCACTCAAAACAAAGACCTTGTTGTTTAATTTTAAGATGAATCCTATCTGCGAAACGATCTTCATCTAAAACTTTTTTACAAAATATTTGTTGTACTACATTGTGCTTTCTTCCAGGTATGCTTGAAACAGGGTATTTCTTTATCAGTAACAAAGAACATCCATTGTTATGTAACCTGGCTTAAATACTAGCTATAGAGCTCACTAGCCTTTTGCTCATGAATAAGTTGCTTAACTTTTCCCGGCCTGTAAAATGGGAATCACAGTAACATTGGCACCATCAGGATTTTTGTGAGTATCAGATGGGATGACAGAGGTAAGAACTGCTATGTATGCTATAGAGGAACATATGACAACATGAGTAAGGTTTGTAAGGGTTCTCGACATTTATCAAATAGATATAAGCAGTAATTATCTGATTTATTTAAAACTTCAAAGTAATCACCAGGAAAAAAACAAAAATAATGGATATAATCAGCAAATATGGAGCCTACCCAGAACTATTCTTTATTACATCAGACAGCTCCGGAGGCTATACAATTTCTTGTCAGTTTTAACTAAAGAAATCATGTAGGCACTACCTCATAAAGATGCCACAAAAGGCTGGGCAGAGAAGCTGGGGAGGTTTCCTGGGTCTACTTGGCAAAAAAACCAAAACAAACAAACAAACAAACAAACACACAGGGGTGATGGAGGAATGTGTGAGAGGAGCAGGGAAAGGACTTTTCAGAGAAGCATCAGAGGAACAGGGCATGATAGAAAAAGATACCATTGGCCTTATCTAAAATTTTACTAATACTATATTGTATTATCTCCCCTCCCCTTTTCTATAAGAGAATGACACACGCCAATCAACTGCCTTGTAAAATGCAGTGTCTCTTGGAAGACACCAACCCTATGCTTGGCCATGAGATTTGCTCTGGCCAATGGAATGTAAATGGGAAATGTATATGGCCCCAGCTGAGCAGGAACTTAATAAGCCGCTGCAAGCTTAGATAGTCTTTTTTTTTTTTTTAAGATTTTATTTATTTATTTGACAGAGATCACAAGTAGGCAGAGAGGCAGGCAGAGAGAGAGGAGGAAGCAGGTTCCCTGCTGAGCAGAGAGCCCGATGTGGGGCTCGATCCCAGGACCCTGAGATCATGACCTGAGCTGAAGGCAGAGGCTTTAACCCACTGAGCCACCCAGGTGCCCCTTAGATTGTCTTTTAAGAGATCTCTTCTTTCAGCCACAAGAATGACATGTCCCAGATGGAGACTCCTTCAGCCTGTATCCTGGAATGAAAAAGATACTTGAGGCAGAAGCAAAGGCACTACCAACTTCATATATTTATATGCAAAGTGCACAAGAAATAAATCTTAGGAGGGGCACCTGGTAGCTCAGTCGGTTAAGTGTCTGACTCTTGATTTCAGCTCAGGTTATGATCTCATGGTCCTGGGATCAAGCCCCACACTGGGCTCTGTGGCTGGTGTGGAGTCTATTTGAGATTTTCTCTCCCTCTCCTTCTGCCCTTCCTCCCTCCTCTAAAATAAATAAATACATCTTAAAAAAAAAAAAAAGAAAAGAAAGAAATCTTAGGAGGTCCAGGCCACAGAAATTTGGGGGTTGTTTGTTACCACTGCAATACTGAGTGAGAGCTGACTAAAGTAGGAGCCCTGAATTTAACGTTTCTTTCAGAGCATTTCACAATCTATAGCTGATGACAGATAAAATACAGAATCAATATATCTCATACCTTAGGGAAGACTGTTCAGTGAAAATTAGATAACTACTTTCTTCTTCCTATCACACATCAAAGTGATCAAATGATCAACACCAAACAGTAGACAACTAACAAATCTGAAAAAGAATTTAGCAAGTGTCAGTGATTTAACACCTGAAGATTAAATGACAACGAATTTTAAATAAGAGATATACCCTAGAGATCATTAAAATACAGTCTTGGCAGCTTCGGTTAGCTTACCCACCTGATGTCAATTCTAAAAGAAACAAGCAGCCCTGTTGTACTATTAAATAATTCTATACACTTTCAATAGATTTCAATATTTCATATCTAAATGTGTTTTCCCTCTAAATTCCCCCTCCAAAAACCGAGGGCAAAAATGATAGAAACTGGTGTGCTTATGTTTGTATCAAGTACAAAATAATGTTATTATAGTGTTATATCAGAGAGATAAAATAACTCTATGGCAGCTTGGCATTCCAAAATGGGCTTTTTCATTTAGCTATGTTTTGAAATGTTAACTTCCTATGCTGTTCTTAGAGAAGTAAAACTTGGAGAAAAAAATACTGCAACAAAACAGAATTTTTGCCCTAGTAAGAAGAAACCTGACTCACTTTCATAATTCAGTTTGACTCAGCAATTTGCCACGAGAAAATTCTAGAGACATGATGGAAATATCAGAACTCTAGGACTTACACGGAAATTTCCTGAATGCTATTTATTAAAGTCCACTGGCTGGAAGGACACAAATCCAACTATCAATGACAATCCCACTACAATTACAATTCAAAGCCATCACCATGCAGTTTAGGCAGGAGAGATTTAAGTACAAGAGCATTAAGCACATTTAATTTGTTCAACATCACACATCATTAGGGAATTGCAAATTAAACATGAGATACCATTACACACCTACTAGCATGGCAAAAATCCAAAACATGGACAACACCAAATGTTGGCAAGGATAAGGACTGTAAGGAATTCTCATTCATTGCTGGTGGGGACACAAAATGGAATAGCCACTTTGGAAGGCAGTTTAGAAGTTTCTTACAAAACTAAATATACTCTCACCATACAATCCAGTAATTGCACCCATTGGTTATTTACCCACAGAATTTGAAAACTTATGTCCAAAAACTGCACACAGATATTTATAGCAGCTCTATTCATACCTGCCAAAACTTGGAATCAACCAAGATTTCTTTTACCAGGTAAGTGGATAAATAAAGATACTTAAAGATGGTGGAGTATTATTCAATGTTTAAAAGAAATTAAGCTATCAAGCCATGAAAAGACATGGAGGAAACTAAAATGCATATTACTCAGTGAAAGAAACCAATCTAAAAAGACTCTATGCTTCCAACGATATGACATTCTGGGAAAGGCAAAACGATGGAAACAGTAAAAAGTTTAGTGGCTGCTAGGAGCTGGGGAGAGAGAGAAATGAATGGGCAAAGCACAGTAGATTTTTAGGGAAATGAAACTATTCTTTACAATGCTATAATGGTAGATACATATCATTAAGCATTTGCCAAAACCCACAGAATGTACAACACCAAGAGTAAACCCCAATGTAAATTATGGGTTTGAGTGATAATGTGTCAATGTAGGTTCATTAATTATAATAAATGTGCCATTATGAATGAGATGTTGATAATGGAAGAAATTACCCATGTGCAGGAGGAGTGAGTATCTGAGAATTCTCTATGTTTTCCCTTCAGATTTGCTGTGAACCTAAGCTGCCCTAAAAAACAAATTTTAATTCTAGGATCTCTAAAAAATAAAAATAAAAATAAATAGATAAATAAATTTTATTAATTAAAAAATATATAAAAATACATTCAAAAGAAATTATCTGGCCAATAAAACCTGTAATCAGGAATGCCCCAATGGCAAAGGGAGGGTCTCCTTTATGTGGTAAACACAGAATCTAGCATAGTATTAACCTCACACATTCAATCAACATACATTGAGAGTTTAATTATGTGCCAAGAATGGTCCTAGAATATCCAACAGATATAATCCCTTCTCACAAGACATTTAAACAAATACTTGCCATGGTTAATTTTGTTTCCATAGTAATTTTAGTCCCTGTATCAAGTTTTCTTACACATATAAATCAATATTGTAGAACAATTGTTAATACCTGGGTTGCAGCTATTGTGAATCTTTTTTTAACTTCTGAGACCAAAGAACATGTGGATTCTCATACTTGCAAGTGACAGAAGACCCCAATTGGCTTAAACAAATTTCCTTGGCTTGAGGAAATGTATTGGTGGAGCACCTGGGTGACTCAGTTGCTTAAGCGTCTGACTCTTGACCTCAGCTCAGATCGTGACCTCAGGGTCATGAGTTCAAGCCCTGTGTTGGGCTCCATGATAGGTGTAGAGCCTACTTAAAAAAAAAAAAATGTGTTGGCTCACATGACCAGTAGGAGGGCTGGCCTCAGATAGTTCCTGGCTACTGGTATTGTTCCTTTTCATCTTCAGAATCTGGGTGGTGCTTTGCCCCTTCACAGCTCTAGGTTCTCCCAGACCTCATATCCTTATTATACTGCCCAAGGAAAGAGGAGTGTTGCTTCCAGAAGTTCCCATTGGGGAAAAAAAAAAAAAAAAAAAAAGCAAGCTTCCAGAAGCCCCAGGAAACAAGTCTGTTTAAAACCATGTGTTATGTCCACTCTGAATCCAAAACTATGGTCTTGGAGACGGGATGTGCTGGCTACCTTAACCCAAGCAAGGCCCACCTCTAGACTTGGGTAAGGGGCCAATCCCACCCAAACCATATGGCCGGAGGAATGGGTGAAAGCCACCTACTTCCAAACAGAGGGAAAATAGATGCTCGGTGGCAAACAACAGATGGCCACCACAGGGGATATCTCTTGATAGTGTCACAATATGTAATACAATGCATTTCCCATATTCTGAATTCAATATATGTTTGCTGTGTTGAATTAAACTGACCATATTTTTTATGATTCACTTTGGGAGAGTAAAGAGCCTTTCAGGCCATTCATCCCCAACCATTTGAACAAAATGAATGGGAAATTTTTGATGAGTTTCTGAAGAGCTACCAATTAATGAAAAACAGGCATCCATTTAACACCACTAATAGTTTATTAATCCATACCAGAAACTTAAGTAGAAATGCTATGTTAATAGAAACATTAAGATAATAGGATCCCACAGCTTGCATGGTTTCCAAGAACCCATGTGGACTACTGATTAGCCTTGAACCATATCTGAGAAGCCACTATTTCATACAACTTCATGATGGAAAAGTAAAAAATTTAAACATTTGTAGACTTAACAGATTGTAGGGCAGGGTTTTCAAATATTTAAGGGAAAAAAATCAGGTTTGTCTATACTCAATATAAATCTAAGAAGTAAAAGTTAATAATTCTTCAGTTCAAAAGATTTGCATGAAACTGATGATAATTGGAATAACTATTATATGCATGTTCTGACCAGGCAACATACAAAGCTATTTACATGCATTATTTCATGCAATCCCTACACTCCTATGCAGTAGGTATTGTTGTTCCTCTTTATTGAGGTGAAAACTGAGATTTCACCTACCACAGAGTTTGGTTAGTTGCAGTTCTGAGATTCAAACCCAGATCTATCTGATGGAAACTTTCTATCCCTATCTTGGAGAAAGGTAGAGAGAGCGACAGTCCTTCTAGTAATTTAATCTAGTTAGTCATCCATATATTTGTGTTTATGTCTTAGAGACCAACTTTAAGATTTTTGGCATGTTACCTTACACAGCACAATGTATTTGCTAGCTGCTGCACATTACTCTGTAGACACAGAATAATTGTTGATGAGTGGCCCTTAAACATATAACTTTATCCTTTCCTTCTTCATTTAACCTACTTTGAGCATGTTCTTAAGACTGTCTCTTCAGGGGCGCCTGGGTGGCTCAGTGTTTAGGTTAAAGCCTCTGCCTTCGCTCAGGTCATGATCCCAGAGTCCTGGGATCAAGCCCCACGTTGGACTCTCTGCTAGGTAGAGAGCCTGCCTCCCCATCTCTCTCTCTCTGCCTGCCTGTGATGTCTCTGTCAAATAAATAAATGAAATCTTTAAAAAAAAAAAAACTGTCTCTTCAAGCAGGCTTACTTGGTGGTCACTTCAGAAAGGATTTAATTATAATAAGAATACTGAGCAGACGCTTATGTAGTTCTTATAGTATATCAGACACTGTTCTAAATGTTTTATTTCCATTAACTCTTGATTCTCTCAACAACTCTATGATATACTTTCATAATCCTCATTAAATACAGGGTATTTATCTATTCAGAACTGCATTTTATTTATTTGTTTCCAACTTTATTACCAAAGAATTTGAGGAGACCTATAAAAATATATTGAAAAATAAAAACAAATAAGTGAAGAGAATGCAGGTGTAGTAAAATAATACCATGGTTAATATTATAGAAGAAAATACATGTCATAAGGTTTGTGCAGTTGCTAGAGAGGACTATTAAATTTACTGTAAAATGCCTGGCAAACAAAGCAAAGAGTGAAACATAATAAGGCACCAAACAGAAATACAAACCAGTTGCTCAGGAAAAGCACAAACTTACTAACAAAAAGTTTTTTTGTGGGTCATTATAAAGAAAATGCCATATGATACACCAATAGACAATAGTCTATTTCTACCACAAGTATAACATATAGGGACGTTGTTCCTTTCCCCCATATCCTCTTTCTCTCTCTCTCTTTCAGTAATAGAACCATGTAATACTGATGGAACAAGACTACCTAAAAACAAACCACAAAAAGAGACCTCATTTTTCAACTTCTCTGTAGCTAGGTATGACCTGTTACTTATTAGGGTAGGCATATCTTTATCTTCCCCTTGACTGCTTCCTGATCACTCAAATGCAGATGGCAGAGGTCACCTTTTCATGAGTTAGAGCTGAAAAGGAACATCAGGACAGGAGTCTGGGTTCCTAATCCATGAAGCACAATTACCTAGAATTGTATATGACAGAGAAAAAAACGTCTATCTTTCTTATGCTATTGCTGATACTTTGAGCTTTCTATCATTCCTAGGTAACTAAATAATCCAAAGGAGGGCACAGAACCTCCTTTGGATTTGGGCATATTTAAACTGAGAACTGAAGGATTATGTTAAGGAGCTATCCACTAAGAAGACTGATGACAAAAGTACTCCTTCCAGAAGCCCTATGGCAGGAAAACTTTCCTGAGGAACTGAAGGAAGATCATTTGTCTGGATTATAGTGAGAAAGGGCAAAACAAAACATGAGATAAAGTCTGGGAAAAAGGAAGGACCATATCATTCAGGGCCTTGTGGATTATGGTAAAGTTAGAATTTGTTCTGTGCTCAGTGGAAGAATGCATGTGGCAAACAGTTGTCCCTCAAACATTTCTGAATGAGATTTTTACATGTATACTAAAAGGTAGCTCTTTGTGGTGATAATTTTTCTAGGCAGGAGGACCTTGTGAGAGGCATATGATAGAATATTCATATAAAGAATACAGGTCTTGTATTCACAGAGTAGAGAAGGGAGAGACTTGAAGAGGAAGACCAGTTGAAAGGATAGACCTGGACAGAGATGATGGTGGCCTGGCCTAATTCGTAGAAGAAAAAAAGAAGGGAATGAATTTGCAATATATTTTAGAAACAGAATCAACAGTTTTGCTGAATGATTTGGTGTATAGACAGAAAGAGGGGTACAATGTGGAGGGGGGATGATTTGATGAGAATTAAAAAGCAAAGAGTTAAAGGATAGATTCTCTTAAAAATGTGGAGTGAATGTGTAGTCAGTGTTGTCAGTTCAAAGCAGGGCAATCCATATTGACAACACAATTGATAGCCTCTTACAAAACTAAGACTAAGAACACATGTCTGAATCCATGATCACCATACTTCTACTGGTGGTAGCCAATGAGCTCTGACCTTCTTCAGAATACAGTTACTCAACACAGGCAAATAAATGGGTAATCAAGGCTCCACATGTACTGGAAAGGGTCTGAAAGATATAGACATTTCCCTGTCCTCCAGGAATTTAATATGTAAATACTTAACTAGCCTACAAATATATTAGCAAAAAAATACATTAATATAGCAATACATTAGCCTAGAAAGCATAAAAGTAAACTGTGCTAAAAATGTTATTTGGACAAGAAGAGTTTCTGGAATCAGAGAATTCTCAGTACCCATATCTTCATCTTGTCTTTGTTCCTACTCTCCCATCTCAGTAGGCATTGTGCCTCTTTTCTGAGTCAATCCTTCAACTTGTGCACTGCTTTCCTAAAAAAGTGAGTTTAATTAATTAGCCATTCTGCTTCTTATTAAGCTGTACATTCTTTGGCAAGTCACTTAAGCTCCCCAAGCTTCAGTCTCTTTATCTATATAATAAATTCACAGCAATGTTATGAGGATGGAGTGAGAACATGTACTTGAAACTATTGTGTAAATTAGATAATCAATATAAAAATAAAACATATTCCTTTACCACCTTCCGATTTCTCTACTTCCCCTCATGGGCAAATTATATGAAAGATCTATCCACTTCCACTACTCACTCATTCTCTCTCTCTCTCCCCCTTTTTAGTTGTTACTAGCTTTATTGAGATTAAATTCACTTACCATACAATTCACCCATTTAAAGTGTACCATTCAGTAGTTTTTAGCATATTCACGAAGGTATGCAACCATCACCACAATAAATTTTAGAACATTCCATTATCCCTAAGACAGACATTATAGCATTAGCAGACAGACACATCCCATCCACATGTCCCACCACCACCACTAATCTACTAATCTACTTTCTATTTCTATGGATTTGCCTATTCTGGACATCTTATATAAATGGAATCATACAAAATGCAGTCCTTTTTGATTGGTTCTTTCCACTCACCCTAATGTTTTTGAGGTCCATCCATATTTTAACACACATCAATATTTCATTCCTTTTTAGTGCCAAATAATATTCTATTGTATGAATATACTTTTTTAAAATCCATGCAACAGTTACTTCAAGACTCATCTTTGTATTCCCTGTGGTGAATCATATGATGCCTGTGAGGGCTGTAAGCCCCTGAAAACAGTAACTATGCATTACCCATTTCTATCCCAACGGTATGTGCACCCAGCTGGCCTAAAGCAGGTATTCAGTAAGTCTATTCAATGAATGAAAGAATGATAAAGACTTAAAAATCATTTATTGAAGTAACTTATATGAGGGCAAGATCTATATAAATGCACATATCTGGATCAGATTAATACATTTCATTCATTAACCCTTACACTGCCCTAATAACTAATTTTACAAAGCAAACTGACAGCTTCCTTCCAAGTAGCCTGAATTTCTTAACTTAGAATGAAAGCTCCCTTGGAGCATACAGCCATCCAGAAGTCCCTTCACAGTTTTGCACCAAAAATCTTTGGCTTTCCAGCTTCTAGTCTTTCTAATGAAAAATGGATTATTTCCAAATAATCAGAATAATAAGGCACTTATGGGCCTTCACAGCACTCATAATCCACAGTATAAGCCATACAGAGTCTCTGTAGTTTTGTATTCTACGGCTGGGCAGGTGGGGGTGGGCAGTAGGAATAGAACTTAAGGAAACCAATAGATTTATTTTATGTCCATTAAAAACTTTAAGCTAATTTAAATGAAACTGGGTTTATTGTTTGGCCTCATCCATAATTTAGGTGGTAGACAGAATACCAAAAATGTATTATTCATTCAAGAAGTGCTTAATACCTTGAGTAAGACCTAAAGAAAATAAAAAAATAAATGTAAGATGTTTCTTAGGCTGGAGTAACATAAATTAATTGGAAGCAATAAAACCATCACTTATACAACATATGGCTACCCAAATATCAGAATGAGGCCTGTTATAATGCCAATAGGATCCAGAGCAGGTGGATGTCAATCCCTGACAGAACCTGCCCCATCCAACTGTCAAATTAAAAGTCACTCGTGTGCAGGCTCTGAGCTACCCAGGGCCCTTGGCAAATGCCAGAGAATAACTGGAATGGTATGATGCATTTACCTGCTGTCTGAAGGCAGGGGTGATGAAAGTCCTAGGTACCAAGGTGGGCTGCCATCTTCTTAACTACCCCCACATTATCCCTCACCTGCTGAAGCCAGTCTGACCACATATGCCCCCCATCCTGTTTTTCATGGTAATTTCCTCAAGGACTCAAGTCCAGCCCCAAACACCAGACTGACAGTTCGGTGTCCTGAGTTTCTCATCTAATTGCTACTTGTCTTTTGGGATTGATTCCTTCTTCCAGAATCTAAAACATCAGCTCCCAGAATATGTCCTGATCTATAAGTAAAATGACAGACTAGAATCAAGAAACAACACATTGTCTGAACAGAGTACCTAGACAAGCACTGTTCCCTTACCTTGGAAAGGCACCTGGAAAGAGTATTAGTGTGGGCAGCACCACAGCTCTCTGTGTCCCCTGAATTTAGCCATCTGGATGCTAATCTCTGTCAGCAGTCCTCAGGCCCCACCCACTTCCAGTCTTGGTTTTTTTCTCCCCTTTCCCATCAAATGCCTAGAATATCTCTTGACCAAATAAAAGAAAGGCTGAGCCACACAGAGGTTCAAATTGGACCATGGTAAAAGTTTTGTTTAGCTTGGAGCCAAATTCCAGAAGGCACCCACCTGCCACCTACACTGAGATTTTTGGACTTTTCCCTATTGTCACTGTGGGAAAGGGGGGGAACAGTGGAGGTTTATGAACAAGAGAAGAACAAAACAAAATCACAATTTGTGTTACAACCACTGCCTTCTGACCTAACCCCACAGGTGAGAAGTCTTTCACTCTATTTGAATGAGGGCCCAAATCACTGTCAGGCTTAAGGACAAACATATTAGCTTTCTTTAAGATGAGTATGTTGTTTTTTTTTTATAAAGATAATAAGTAGCAGATATCAGCTCAGCTTGAGAAGAAAATCTTGAGAGGGGCTCAGCATTTTGTAAGATCAAGCTCTTGGCTGTTCTGGTAGCAACACTGTCCTTTCCTCACATGTGAATGGTACTGCACCAGGCCTTAGGATTTTAGAAAAGATAGAGAAGACCTCATTTCTGTTCTCAAGGACTTCATTATCTAAGAACCCCTTTTAACCACTCTGTCATTCCCTGACCTCAACTACCCTTACCTAGTTTCATGTTTGAACCTGAGATGTTCAAAACAGTCTGCCCAAAAGCAAAGATACTACCTCCCAATCACACTAGCATTTTAATCCCTCAAGCAATATTTTACAGCAATTACTTTCAAAAAGAGAAGTTCTTTATTATGCATGAGGCAAGAGACATAGACTAACCACATTTATTTTAATAAACAGTTATAAATTAATACATGCTGTTTAGTGAATAGACACACCATTTTTTAAAGTGCTTTTAATCCTTTTACATTTTAATGTAAATTTAAATGTAATTAAAGATGAATGGGTGGGAAACATTTTTGCTATGGCATATAACCCAGTAAGGATGCCAAACCATGTTGAAAGCATATAAAACTCTGAGAGGTTATAATGCTTTTTTTTTTTGAAGGGTGGGGGTAAAGCATAAACAGAAAATACCTGTGTTAAAAAAAAAAAGCTATACTGAAATAAAGCAATGTTCCTAAATGCAAATACTGCTATAGCACAATATTGAAAAGAACCATTTGGTAAAAATGTAATATCTTTCTTTGGGTACTCCAAAAAGAATTGCCTCATAAGAGAATATAATGGTAAATGAAAATAAAAATCAACAAGGAAAAGGAGTTATTGGGTTAATATCCCAACTATCAGAGCCACTAATGTGGATTTCTAAATAAAGCCCATAAACAAACATTTGGTTTATATTCAAGTTCCTTTTTCTTTCCACTTACTCCCACTGACACCGTCACTCATGGGAAAATGCAATTTATGTAAAGTAAATAAGCACAAGTACTGGATTTATTCCCCAAATATTTTCACATCCTAACCAAAAACACATTTGGATAAATATCTATAAATGCTGCAAGAAGTTAGTGGCCCTTGACATATTTGAAGGTTAAATCAACAAGGCAACAAATGATTTTAAATTGCTTACCAAGGTTAGAACATAGGTTTAAATCACCTTGAAGTAGAAACAGCTATTAATAATGACTAAAATATAGACTTTTTGCTTTCTATTATAATTCCATCTCATAAATTTAAATATTTATATATATAACATATCAGTAAAATATTTCAGTATCTCTAACATTTTCTTGTCAATTTCATGCATTTTTTTAATCCTGTGTCTGGAGTCATATTATCAATGCTATTATTTTGATGAGTTCTTAATGTACCTCAAAATTTATACAACTAATTAGGTTTTATCCCATTTTGTTTTAAGCAATATCAGTAAGGTTAGTAAAAATTAAAAATAACGACAGATCCAGCCAATTAGAGTGAATCAAGAGTATAGGGCTTATTCTATTCCTAAAAAGTAAGACAAAGGCCCTTCTCCCTATAATCAAGGTAAAATATTATTTTTTAAAATGAAACTATCTGTGAAATTCTATAAAGAATACTACACCATTAACACACTATGGTTTAGATTTTAGGACTTGTGGAAAATGGATCTTAGATACAGTGAAATTCTTTAGTCTTACGAAGTTCCAAAGACATCAGAAGATCCCCCAAAGATCCAGAATGTTGTACTAGTTTAAAGGTGGAAAGTTTCTGTGGTAAATTATTTGAACAGACTCTAAAAATGAGAAGCAATTACAATTTTATTTTGAAATGTAGCCTTCTTTTTTTAAAATAAAGATTTATTTATTTATTTGACAGAGAAAGAGCGTAAGCAGAGGGAGAGGAAGAAGCAGGACTCTATCTGAGGACCCTGGGATCACGACCTGAGCCTAAGGCAGATGCTTAACTGACTGAGCCACCCAGGTGCCCTGAAATGTAGCCTTCTTTAAAAAAACAAAAAAAACAAACAAAACAAACAAACAAACAAAAAACCTGGGTAACATTTCTCTATACTCCTGTGTTAAGCTGTACTTGGTTTGTCATTTAAACATTTCTGGGTGCAATGCTTTCCATGAAGAACTTAGAGGATCCAGAGATAAATAAGACAGGAGCCATGTCTTCAAAAATTTTACAGACTGGTTGGCAAGTGCTTCCATGCAAAATACTACAAGAGTGAATGGTTTTGACAAGTCTCTCACGGAGGACGCTCTAACTAGATGCTGCGAGGAGTCAGGTAAACATGTCAATGTAACACTGAGGCTCCATGTAAACAGTTGGAGGTGAACAGACTTTACCTATTTGGTTTGGTTTGCATTACTACATCCTCGAGCTGAGAAATGACAGTCTTCCAATGATGTACATGTGCAAACGGTACTCCGTAGGGTACTTTCACATACATCCTTTTATTCATGTCTCATAGCTATCCTATCCCTCACTTTCTATCAGAGAAAACTAAGGCTAACACATTAAACAACTTGCCCAAAGTCACTCCAGTCACTGAGAGATTGGGATTCTACTAGATTCCCTTCTTTTCCATTCTTTTCAGTACCTCACTCTGCCTCACCACAATTCATGAGGCACTCCCATTCATTCATTCTCAAACACTCACTGACCACCAGCAATGTGATGGTGGGCATCTGGGCTAAAAAGTGTGTAAGGCATGGTGACTTATCTCTAAAAGATTACCATTTTTTTCTAGAAGACAAATGCATAAAGAGCTAATTATAGTGTAATCTGGTAAATGCAATGATAAAGCTGTCCTAACGTGCAGGAGTGAGGAAAAATCAAGGGATGTCTGAATTCCAAACTGAATCTTCAAGGGAGGTGAGGGAGAAGTGAGGTGGGAGTCCCAGGGAGGGCCAGGAAGGAAGCTATTCTAGACAAGTGTTCAGCACAAATGAACAACAGCAAAGAGAGAAACAACAGGATGTGTATGGACGACTTCTTGGCAAGTTTGGTATTATCAGAGACTAAGGCTTACTGCAAGAGATGAGGCTGAAAAATGTATTACTCAAAAGCTAAAACTGAAATATATAAACTATAAAGGAGATTTATCTTAATTTGTAATAGAATGTTTCTCTTTACTCTTTCAACATTACATTTTCTACTTTTTCACAAGCAAACTATTTTTATTCCTTCAGCTTTTTAATCAGCTTTTTATTGAAGTATAATTTACTTACAATAAAATTAATTAGTTTTCAATATATAATTCTATGGTTTCGGCAAATATAGTCAGGTAACCACCACCATAATCAAGCTATAGAAAATTTCCATCTCTTCAGAAAGTTCCCTCATGCCTCTTGCAGTCAATCCCTTCTGCTCATCCTGACCCCTGGCCACCAGTGATCTTCTTTCTGTCACTAAACTTTGGTCTTTTATAGAATATCATATAAAATGAGCTCACATGGTTTGCGGTGTTTTGTGCCTGTCTTCTTTCAGTCAGCAGAATGCTTTGGAGAGTTGTCCATGTTGTGCTGTCCATGCATCCTCCATTCCTTTGTATTGCTAACTAGTAGTCCAGCATACGGATGCACCACATTGCTCATCTGCGCACCAAGCGATGGGCATGTGGGCTGCTGCTAGGTTTTAGCTATTACAAATAAAACTACAGGGAATATTCACATACGAACCTTTGTGTGGGCATATGTTTTCATTTCTCGTGGGTAAATATCTAGGAATGGCACTGCTGGGTTTTATAATAAACATATATTTAGCTTGATAGGAAACTGATTTCTAAATAAATTGAAACCATGGGGCAGTAATTGTTCATTCTCATTAAAGATTCTTTTGGCCACACAGCCCAAAGCACTTCTCAGTTGTCCTGCCCAGTTCATGAATTTGGCCCGTTAACACAGATGTGTGTACCCCCTGGCAGTTTCAGAGCAGGTTCACATGCACCACCCAATTTTCCCCTTCTAGAACTCTGTGACATAGGCCTGGTTACATTCAGCAGGTTTAAGTGTCAGGGAGAATCTTTCCAGATGTGAATGTTATCTGTCTGACTGGCTGACAGCCAAGCTAAACTGGCTGTCAGACTTTCAAATATCACTTCCCAGGTAGGTACTATGGGTCCCATTTAAAGACAAGGAAACTGAGGCTCAACAAAGTGAAGGATCCTGACCACCATGAGACCCTAGGAAAGCATAAGGACAAAGGACTCCCACCTAGCACTTCTAAACTACTATCCTTTCAACGTCTTGTGAGTGCCACAAAGGAGAAATCAGGTGGGTGTAGGGGATATTTGAGCTATAATTAGATTGATCAAGAGGATTCCTTTCTTCCCACAGACCTTACATGAGGAGGTTGTGTTGAGATGTTTCCAAATTCAACTCTAGAAAATATTAGCAAAAATACATTGGATTTCTCTCCCTAAGGAGGGACAATAATAGAAAACAGTATCAGAAATGCTAGAAGGCTCCATCTTTGAGGGGAGAGGGCTATAAGCCAAATTCTATGATGACAAGGATCGGGGACTTTCCATGCTCTCTGCATCCAGGCTCATTGTGATCCCACAACAAAGTCTGTCACCTGGCAGCTATAGCTCAACTATGGAGCCCCACTTCACTACTTTGTGGATTTTTTTCTTTCTTTAGCTCAAAGAAAGATTCAGGTAATTTAAAAGGAGCTTTTCCCCCATTTTCATAAATAATAGCTATATTGCCACAATCTTACAACCTTCCTAAAAGTCCCTAACAAACATTTAGGTTGATATAACTGAATAGAATACAAATGAGGACAAAATTAATAATATCTGGATCTAGCAACAACCCCAAGATACAGTCATGGTCTCCAAAGAGTGACTTGTAAAAGTAGCAACAGCACCAAAAAGTTTATGGAATCCCCGCTTTGCCCAAGGCCATGAAAAGTGCATTTTTCTTTTCGGGGTGCGAATTGCTCACATATGTTCACCCTGACATTGTGCCTGGTCCCAAGCTTAATATATTCAGCTGTGTGACAACCTTAAATGGGAAAGGAACTTTTCAAATCTGAATACAAACAAACTTTATTTTCAAGGTTGATCTGGGTCTGAACACAATCTGTCCTTACAATTTGATATCTAAAACTCATCCTATGTATCAGACCAGTGATTCTAAAACTGAGCATTGAAGAAACTACAGTGGTGCTTACCTTCAGGAAGGAAAAGCTTCTTGAGACAAAATTACCAGAAGTCATTGGATGAATGATCACCAAGATACACAGAGTTTGGTGAAAAGAGCAAAGAGCATTAACTGTGCAGGTAGAAAAGGAAGGTCTCTACCATAGACTACTACGGGAAGGATCCATGGGCAACTATTCAGAGTGACTTTCTGCAGCAAAGAGAACAGGGACCAGGGACCAAGGGTACAATAACTACTTTCTTTCCCTTGCCTTGCAAGAATTTCTCTTTATTGTAGTCATATATTAACTCTCTCTCCCCGCTTTTCCCCATTTTCATAAATCGTGAATATGGTAATTACATAAACACAGAGATAATATAAACATACTTCAATCTCCTTACATCTTAATATTCCATCATCTTTGCTTCAGTTCTTATTTTCTTTAAATAAATATCCATAGATTACAAATGTGTGATGTTTTATCTTCCCCATCCCATTCTTTTTCTTCTCCAGAGACAACACTTACTGTGGTGTTCAAACTATGCATGTGCTTGTATCTTCAATACATACAAATGTGTAAACCTAGCATTATTTGCATGTTCTTTAGCTTCATATAAATTGTATGATAAGTATGTTTCCTCAAGTCACTTTTTTTTAAAAGATTTTATTTATTTATTTGTTAGAGAGAGAGAGAGAGAGAGGGAGCACAGGCAGACAAAGGCAGAGGGAGAAGCAGGCTCTCTGCCGAGCAAGGAGCCCGATGTGGGACTCGATCCCAGGACGCTGGGATCATGACCTGAGCCGAAGGCAGCCGCTTAACCAACTGAGCCACCCAGGCGTCCCCTCAAGTCACTTTTTAAAATTCATTGTTGTTTATTGAAGTAATTCAGGCTGATATACGGAACTCTGGTTCATCCATTTTAACTGCTTTCTAGTATTCCATTATATAAACCTGCTCCAATTTATTTACCCATTTTCCCATAGTAATAATTTCTTATTATTACAAACAACACTGCAATAAGCATGCACGTACATGTCTCCTTAAGCACCGGGTGAGTGTTTCTGGAAGGTATGTGCCTAGAATCAAGATACGCTCACTTGCACAGGAGTTCTCTACAGGGTCTGTGGCAGCCACTCATTCTCCTGCAGCACTTAGACTTTCTGCTGCTCCATATCATTTTGCTAAAGTCAAACTTTAAAAGTTTTGTTAAATTTAAATATTCTCTCAGGTTGATTATATTTTCAATAAATATATAAGTAGGGATGAAGGAAGGAGTATGAGGCTCTAAGCCATCACCAAGGCACAAAAAGACATGCTAAGCCAGTATCTCCAACTAAAAGGGCAGCAAATTCATTTAAAGCAGTGCTGGCCTCACCCCCGCATCCATCCCACCCCGTGCTAGTGATATGCGACTCTGTACCCTAAATCCCCGTTTGGTTCCATCTCCAGACATCAGTGCCCTGCTTAAAAGGGCTCTGGTGGCCACTCAAAATTCCATGGTTGACCCCATTGCCTGAGGTGACTAGGATCCAGCTAGCTTCTAGACCCACCCAGAAGTTCATGTACAGCTCTGTTACCAGCCCCATCCAGCCAGGTTTCATTCCAACCATGTTCTCTTGCAGAGGGCAAATGAAAGAGTGGCATCACTACAGAAAAAATACCCACAGCAACCAAGCGAGGTCATTTGGTGGAACCAAATCTATATGAGGGTATGAGAGAAACAGCTGAGAGACGTCCCAAGTTTCAGAAATCAATGGAAAGACTTCCACATGGGACAATCCCACGAGTGAGAGTCTGTCTCAGCAATTCTTTTTGTAACTGAACGAGACACAGGGATCAATAACTGAATGGTAACAAATGTGATGATACCAACTATATCATGTAGCTCAGCAAACATTACATACAGGAAAAAAAAAAACTAGAAATAACTGGAAAATATCCAATAATGAAGGACTCACACAATAAAATGCTATAGGCTGGGCAGTGAATGCTTTAAATGTATTACCTCATTTTGCCCTGACTCTAACCCTATTTAAGGTAAACACTATTACAATCCTCATTCTTACCAGAAAACAAAACAGGGCCCTTCAAATGTTAAGTAATTTGACAGAGGTCACATCACCAACCATGGATTAAAACCGGATTCACCCTCAAAGCCAGGTTCTGAACAACTGCACTATATTCCCATTTAAAAGAGGAGAGAGGTGCCTGGGCGACTCAGTCAGTTAAGCAGCTGACTTTTGGTTTCCTCTCAGGTCATGATCTCAGTCAGGATCCTGGGATTGAGAGTGTCTGGCTCTGCACTCAGTAAGAAGTCTGCTGTGGATTCTTTCTCTCTCTCTCTTTCCCTCTCGCCCTCTGCCCCCTCTCCGCTCATGCTCTATCTCTCTCTCAATGTCTAAAATAAATAAATACATAAACAAACAAACAAACCTTTAAAAAAAGGAGGAATGTTCACAACACATTGTACATGTACATAAATATTCAAATGCATAGAAAGAAATAGCATATGCATATAGGCCAAAATGTTCATAGTTCTTGCCTTGGGGAAACAGAACTTCATATGAATTTCATTTTAATTTCTACTTGTACTTTTCTTTATTTTTCAAATTTCTACATTTGAAAAGAAATATATTAGTTTCCTAATCAGGAAAATATTATTTTAAGATACTGTATGAAACTTATACTTCCTGTTTGCATATTATTAGCTATTTGTGTTTTGTTCAGAACACATATATTATCCATAGCGCCCACAGATGAATGCTTAATAAATGTTCTTCAAGATAAGAGTAATGCATAAATGCAGTCTGAGGGCAAATGTCTTATTCCATGAACTGAGAGAGAGAACCAAGAGCCTTCTCAGAAAACAAAGCACTGAACGTTTTTTGGTAATTTCCCCCAAATTAAGTAGAGAAAATGCACTTTAAAGGTAAGTTTCAGGCACAGCACAATATGGTAGTCTGAGTTTGATAAAAGCAAAAACACATTTTGCAAACTAGTTCTGTCACTAAAAGCTGCATTAGCTTTAAAGTCATTTGGATCATAGTAAGGCTGCCAGAGTTTGTGAAATGGCAGCATAAAGGAAGAGAGGAACATTAGTAGGCAATGAGGCTAACAGTTGCCTGTGAAGTTGAGATTGGCAATTACTTCATTGATCCCATATGACCAAAAGAGTATGAACTGTGTTTTTGGTTTATTCGATTTTTAAAAACCAAAAAACTAGGTATCTTACTCAAAAAAACCTCAGAAATCCTATCAAATATAAATTATGCTAATAATAATATTTATAAGTACCACAGAAACTGACCCCAAAGAATTCTTATAATTTTGGTCACAGTATTTAGTAGCAAAGATTAAAATTCAAAACTCTTCACTCCTAGTTCTCTACACTTTCACTAAGAGATGCCAAATGAGGTTACCATCTAATCCCTCTACCCCCCTTTCCTCACCCTAGAAATAATGTTTGTCTTAAGAAATGTAAGAAAATGCAAGATGGCCTTAGCAAGGTTTTTTACAATCTACCTTTGTACCTTTCCGGGTCCATCACCATCTTCTTCCATCTTCTCACCATGAACCTGCTCCTCCAGTCACTGGGCAAGTATGTCTTATACTTGCACAACCTCATATCTTTGCTTGTCTTCTTTCCTGTCCTGAGTATCCCCTTTCTCCCTTCTTAGCCTCACGGAATCCTTCATCTTTTAGTGTCCTGTCCCTTTGAAGGCTTATTCAACCCCCAGAGAGAACAAACTCTCTTCTCCTTGTTCCCATCTTACTTACACCAGTCCGGGTTTGAATCATCTGTGTATCATCACCCCTAACCCTGTGCTAGGTATACAGTGGATGCCAATCCAGTAACCAATTACAAAGCACCAGTTAAGTGGCCAGGGCGGCCTTAGGGGATGAAGAGACAGAGATTATAGGCATCCTTTGTCCTAATCAGGCTCACAGTATAGTGAGTTGATAGAGAAGTAAACAGGAATCATTGTGGTGGCAGCATCAACAGAGGATTCAATACTTTATAGAATTTAACTGAAGAAAATAAGAAATGCTATGTGGGTGCAACCAGTGATCACTCTGATCCACTGTTACCACTTTGTGGCTTCTGAGGATGTCGCATAAGAGAACATGACTGTTTTCTATGGAATCAACCTCAAAAGATCAGTGTATTCAAACTAACTCTATTATCTACTGCCTTCATCCAATTTCCATCACCAACCTTCTCTCTGTGATATCCCTAAGGTTTTTCCAAAACCCAGACTTGTAAGCTTTGTAATCTTTGATTCCTCCCATTCCTCATCTCTCATATCCAAAAGGTATTAATTGATCTCCATTATATAATATTTGGTTCTCCATTTCTGAGGTCATTACTCCTCCAAAGTATTAGTCCTCCAAATCTCAATTCTCTCTAGTCTTTCTTCTTTCCCATCCATTTGTCACAGAACCAAAAGAATGTGGTCTGAAAAACGTCTACCCCAAAATTCCCTATTTGTAAGTGTGCAGTAGTTCCCACTGGCAATAAATTCAATCTGGCATTATCCTAGGCTTTCACCACTATTCAGACATCACCTTCCCTCCAACATGTCATCTATATGAATCCTTCAGAAATGCCCTATACATTACCTTGTCAAGTATATATAATAAGTAATGATAACCAACAAAATGTATTTCCCAAGGTCTTGGGAGAATTCCTATAGAATGTGGTCTCAAGGAAAATCTGATAATTCTTAAGCCCAACAGCAACTAAAAAGAGTTAAATACAATTTAACCAATTTTGACAATTTCATCCTTAATTTCCTTCAAAAATACTGGGTGGATGTCATCCAGTCCCAGTGGTTTACTGATCACCCACTTTGTCAATCAGGCCATGGGTCTTAATGCATTATTTACCAGTAGTTGATCCAAAACCTCTAAGCTATCTTTTATTTTTTTTAAGATTTTATTTATTTATTTGACAGAGAGAGATCACAAGTAGGTAGAGAGGCAGGCAGAGGGGGGAGGGAGCAGGCTCCCCGCCGAGCAGAGAGCCCGATGCAGGGTTTGATCCCAAGATCCTGAGATCATGACCTGAGCTGAAGGCAGAGGCCTTAACCCACTGAGTCACTCAGGCACCCCAAAGCCATCTATTTCTAAGGAAGACAAATTTTCTTAATGTTTTCCTCAGAAAAATGTTTCAATTTAATGATATAAAGCTCTGAAACTTTCTGGAAATTTGCAATTTTTCAATACAAAGGAAATCAAGAATGTAAGGAGTCCAAAGGCTTTGGCCTTTGAACTCCCCTGGAGAAATAAAAGTACCTTCTGTCAATTGATATTATTGATGCATTTTCCCAAGAGCCATCAAAATGGCACTGATTCATAGGAAACCATTTTCGTTGTGAAATTCATCATAAAATGTTTCTTTACTGCTCTGAGTACAAAATATGTATTTACCAGTTGGCTTCAGGGACTGTAATTGTTAAGAATACAATGGGACAGTCAAAGAGGACTTTTACAGACTAAGAAAAGGATAGAAGCTCCAATGAAATCTAGAGCAATAACCCAACCTATCTGCAAATACATCAGCTCTGGACTACCCTGTTGGTTAGGCTATGAACCAGAAACTAGGAGGCAGAAAACAAAAAGAGACCAAAAAAAGAGGGGCACCTGGGTGGCTCGGTGAGTTAAGCCTCTGACTTTTGTTTGGGTCATGATCTCAGGATCCTGGGACCAAGCCCTGCATCCGGCTCTCTCCTCAGCAGGGAGCCTGTTTCTTCCTCTCTCTCTCTGCCTGCCTCTCTGCCTACTTGTGATCTCTGTCTGTCAAATAAATAAATAAAATCTTAAAAAAAAGAGAGAGAGAGAGTCCAAACCAAAGAAAGAGACAGGGAGAAGAGAGTGAGATAAAGAAGGAAACAGAAAGAAAGACAGAGATGGTTCATAGAAGTACAGAGAAAGAGATAGAGACAAGCAGAGTAAATAGCAGAGACACAAAAAGAAACAGTAAAAGGAGAGACATAGAGAATCCCAACTATGAAGAACAAATACCTCAGTTTCCTAGTTCCACATGATTAAGTTCAATGCTAATTATAACCTCCTGATTACTGAACACATTTCGTAAATTCACCCACAACATCAGTTATCAAAAACCTACAGTTATTAACCACTGATATTTTCTGCTAGGAAAATGAATCAGAGAGATTTGCTTAAAAATTAAAAAGGAAAGGATGAAATGTAAGCTGGATAAGGATGTCTATTAGAAAGGAAGAAAGGATACCTGGGTCCTATCAATGCACTTTATTTCAGCAGGAAAGTCTACAGAGCATATCATCCATATTTTCAGAATCTCAAAAGAAAACCTCCTCCTGGAAGATTTTTCATAACACTGAACATTGGGAACCTCACTAATGTGATCTAAAGGTCCAACACTGAACATTGGGAACATCAGTAATGTGATCTAAAGCTCTACAAAAAAATGAAAAGAGACATAAGCCCTGCCTCCAGAAGCTTTAAAACTAAGAAGACAACAACGACAAAGATAAATATTATAAGAAAACTAAAAACACTACATAAAAAGTCAAGATTTCACATTGTATGAGTGAATGTCGTAAGATTATGGGGGAAGAAGGAGCCAGATAATGTTTAAAAAGTAAAAGAGAAGCAGCTTTCTTTTCTCTTGTAGAAAATGACAATTTACCTGAATACCTACCTTAACTTTATGCCTCAGGTGGCAAGTGGATTTTTGTTTTTAATATTAAATGCAGAGTGATGGGTTAATTACACTCCTTAATTCAGAGTATACCATCCTCATTGGCTTACTCAAGGCAAATCTCCTTTACATGCTTGTTTTCAAAACTTATTTATTTTCTCTTTTTTTAAAGATTTTAATTTATTTGACAGAGATCACAAGTGGGCAGAGAGGCAGGCAGAGAGAGAGGAGGAAGCAGGTTCCCTGCTGAGCAGAGAGCCCGATGCAGAGCTTGATCCTAGCACTCTGGGATCTGGGACCTGAGCCGAAGGCAGAGGCTTTAACACACTGAGCCACCAAGGCGCCCCCAAAACTTATTTATTTTCTTTTAACCCCATTCTTCATTCCCAACTCTGCCCCATGTCCTACATGGACAACAATATAAGATGTTTTTTGTTTGTATGTCTTATATGATGTAAAATATTATTCTCTGTGCATACAAAATTGTATTTATATGTATGCAAATGTATTGTGTATTTCATTCTGTTTTTTATTATTTTTACTCAGCTTTCTGTATGTAAGATCCATCCACGTTGCTATTCATACATTCATCTGTTGATTCTGACTTCTGTAAAACATTCCCTGGGAGGCATCCACAACATCTTATACATCTACCCTCCTAGCGAGGGACTTCCGGATGGACCCTACCCCCACAAACAAGGCTATCATAATTAGCCTTGTGTAACACACTGACAATTTCTTTGGGAAATAGACCAAGGAAGTGAATTACTGGGTCACTGAGTACAAAAATATATTTAAATTGGCTAAATACGACCAGTATGTTCTCAAAAAATGGTGGCACCATGCCCCATGCCCACCAATCACTGCATTAGAATTCCTATGCCCTCACAACCCCATTGACAAATTTTACATCTCTGCTGTAAAATTATTTTGTTATTTTAAATATTTGCATTGTTCTGATTACTAATGAGTTGAGCTCTCTCTATACACATGTTAGCTTTTAGGATTGCTCTTCTTTACATTTTTTATTTAGAACCTTTGCCCATTTTTCTACTAGGGTAACTGCATTTTTATTGTTGAGTTCCTATAGTTCACATTGTGCATATTAATCTCATAACAGTTTTCGACAGTGTTAAGATCTTCTCCCATTTTGTCATCTAACAGCTTTCATCATGGTATCTTTCACTGTAGAAATTCTTAATTCTAATGCAATCAAATTCAAGTAATGTTTTTGTTTTATAGTTTGTGATTCCTGAGTTGTATTTGTGTGAGAGTGTGAAGGCACATAGGAGATAGATGGTAAGTCCTTTTCTTGGTAATAGCCAAGAGGTAAATAGAAGTGCCTGGGAGATGTGGGCGGAAATATCCACCATTAGACAAGGTGAAGAGGAAAGTCTCTTGGGAAGGCATGACTTGGGGCAAGGCTCTGTCTCATATTACCATGTGACTTTAAACAAAGTGCTAAACTTCCCAGAGCCTGTCTTCTGTAACATGTGAACAATAACTAGCCCTAAAGACAATGTAAGTAAAAGAATCTGCACAATGACTAGTATATAAAGGGCATTCAATAAATGTAAGTCCCTTTGCCCCTTCTTCCCCATTCCTACTCCTGTCTTGATACAGAGAAAAAGTCTATAACCTCTGAAACTTTGGAATTGGATCCTTCAGCTGATCACACCTGCAGATTTCAAGAATCACTTGTGAATACAGGCTCTCTAGAACACTTTTGCTCACACTATGACACTATGATTAGATATCAGACAATGATTAAGCCCTGAAGAAAAAAAAAAAAAACTGGAAGTGATATTTCTCCAATGAGACCAAAGAAGGAAAAGAGGACAGGCACAAATAACTAATTATCTGATGATGGGGCCTTGTGCAAAAATTAGCTAGCACTTCAATAAGAAATGGATCGAAATTATTGGCTATGGGATGTCTTCCTTTGGTAGATGTGCTAAGAGTATGCAGGAAGGCTATTTTAAGTTCCTATGAGAGGAATACAATAAGAGTTTGGAATATGCTTTATTTTTTTTAATTTTTTAAATTTATTTAATTTCTTTTCAGTATAACAGAATTCATTGTTTATGCACCACACCCAGTGCTCCATGCAATACGTGCCCTCTATAAACACACCACCTGGCTCCCCCAACCTCCCACCCCCTCCCACCCCCTGCCCCTTCTATGTTCAGAGTCCATAGTCTCTCATGGTTCAACGTAACTGTACCTTTCTAAACTTTCCAGTCCATGCTGCTTAAATTTTCAGAAAAAATAGACTGCGACAAACAACCTAATCATGATCTGATTGATGTTCATTTACCCTTCTCTTTGCTATGTGCCTTTGCTTTAGATGGACATCAAAATTTATTGCTATTTAGATAGGACAGGACATAAAGGACATAAGGAAATCACACAGGACTAAAGAAAACTTGTTTTAAGTATGAATAAGTTTTTAATATCATTTTAAAATATGCGATATTTCTCACCATCTATTCATCAGATCAGTGGGTATTTAATATGCATCTGTTACATATCAGGGACTGAACTTTGTACTAAAGGAGATACCAAGAAAAGATACAGCTTTTACCATGGAGGAGGTCAGTTTCTCAGCAGAGAGGACCATGTAAACAATCGACTTCAATAAAGTGTGATCATTGCATACTATAGGCAAAGTGCTAAGAGAATAGAGATGAAAGAACAATTAAGTTTACTAGGTTTGGATTCAAGAAAGACTTAAAGAAAGATCCATTTTAAATGAGTCTTCAAAAAGGAATAGGAATCCTCCAAGCAGAGAAGTGTTGGGTTGGGTTGAGTCAGGATTAGTGTTAGAGTAAGGTTAGGTTAGCCAGAGGTCCAGGAAGCAGATTTTAAGGCAATTGATAAGAACATGTCAAGGCAAGAGCAGTTAGGCCCATGTAGCTGAAGCATAAGGTTTGTGGCTAGGGAGGGAGTAGACATGAGCCTAGAAACACAGCCTGGAGTCACTTTTTAAAAGGTTCTAAGAATTTGAAATATACCCTGAACAATGAAAAGATTTTAAGCAAGGAAGTGGCATAATAAGATCCATATTTTACAAAGACAATTAAATCAGTGCTATTGAAATTGATCAAAACGAGCCTGGGGTCAGGAGGATTAATTAGGAGATGATTATAACACTAGTCAGGAGATGTTAGGTCTTGAACTCTGAGGCTACAGTAAGGATGGAAAAAGAGTCATGTGTGACACTTAAGACCAAGTAAATGTTGGAGCAAGATAAATGGAAAGACTTAATTCATTCAACTAATAGTTCTTGAAGCTTTTCTGTTCATGAGACATCATGCTAAGGAGAAGGGCAAAGTTTCTCAACTTCAACACTACTGGCACTTTGGAATGGATAACTATTTGTTAAGGGGGGAGAAAGAGGCCTGTTCTGTACATTATGGAATGTTTAGCAGTAGTCCTGGTCTCTACACACTGAAGATAAGTGGTACGCTGTCTCAGTCACAACTATCAAAAGTGTGTCCAGACATGGCCAAATTTCCCCTGGGGAGCAAAATTGCCCCCAGATGAGAACCAATGAAACTGTGATCTCCGACTCTAAGACGATTTTTCTCTAATAGAGAAATGCTTATGATATAAGCATATATAGGGTACAGGAAAAGCAGAAGACAGGAAGAGGTCAATACTTGTTTGGAATGAGCAAGCATAGAAAAAGTCTCCATAGAAGAGGCATTTGAGGTGAATCCTTAAATACAGGCATTCCAGGCAGAGCACAAAAACATGAAAGCAAGATACCGTCTCAGACATTAGATTTGAGGCTCCGAGTCTAGATCCCTGGGTGTATTATAATATCATTAACGAATATGAGAAACAAAGAGGAGATGATGAATTTGTGGGACTTGTGGAACATCCAGTAGTTCTTGGAACTGCAGACATAAGTCAGGCACATATATGTACAATTAAAAGTTATAGGTATAAAGGTGGTACCTAAAGTCATGGGACTGGGTCATATTTCTTAAAGAGAGGCATCCAAAAGGAAACAGTAGAAAAGATGAAGGAGAGAACCCACTTGAATTTATATAGCAAACTTGACAACCAGCCTAGAACATTTCTCTTCAGTCCATCAGCATACACAGGGAGATACGCCCCTATTTCATTTCATGATTACTCTCCTTATGTTCTTTTTAGTCCTTTCAAAGCCACTATAATTCATCTGCTACAGAGGACCAAACTGCTATTGGTGGCATTATGTGGACTATATGATCAATGGCCATTTTTTCTTATTTATTTATGCAAAAAAACCTTCCTATTGTATTGTTATCAAAGAGGCATAATGAAATGAGCATTGTGTTAGATATGGACAACTGGCATTCAACATCGATTCCAACTTCCTTCCTCCCTTCCTTCTTCCTTCCTTCCTTTATTTATTTATTTGATTCCTTTTTAAAATTTTTTTAAAAGATTTTATTTACTTATTTGTCAGAGAGAGAGAGAGAGACCACAAGCAGGGGGAATGGCAGGCAGAGGGAGAAGCAGGCTCCCTAGGGAGCAAGGAACCAGATGCAGGGCTCGGTCCCAGAACTCTGGGATCATGACCTGAGCCAAAGGCAGACACTTAACCATTGACTGAGCCACCCAGGCATTCCTCAACTTCCTTTAAATGTGCTTTTCTGTATATAATGACTAAAAACGTAAAAACTAAATTTCTCCCTACAGCTAGGGTTCTAGAAGTAATTTAAGTGTCACCAATTGTATGTACTTGAACAAGATCCGGAAGGCAGAATTAGGTGAAGGCTTCTTTCTACTGCTTCTACTACTTCAGAGGCAAGCGCAGTTGTGGTAACATCTGGATTTCCTACTATAACTTCCTGATAAAAGCCACTGCTTAATCTAAGAAAAGCAATAGCAGTCTTGGTAGCCTGGTTCTACAGAATGGTTCTCAAATTCATTCCTGAAAAACTCAAATTACAAGCAAGTTTGCATTATAAACTTTCCCAATAATTCTGAAAACAGTTCAAAATCCTATAACACACCCATGTGTGCTTTAAATTTAAACCAAGTTAGAGTAGTTCTACAACTAAACATTAACTGCTAGTCAAGTCTATACATTAAGCCCAGTCTAGTGTTATCTCTATCTCTATTCCTCCCACTCCTAAATCATCTCCATGAAGAAAAGTCATGAGGTACACATACTTTGACATGACCCCCCCAGCAGAAGTACCAATCAGCACACTCAGCCCAAAATCTAAGTCCAGGTTGACTGGATTCTTAAGATTTAAGTGCCGTTTCAAGAGCAAGTCATCCACCAGTATGCAAACCATGAGGTTGATGTTCCAAACTCTGTGTAAACTAAGCTAAAGAGCTCAGTTTCTTAGAGCACTTTGATAGGGCAGAGGGAGCATAAATGATCCTATTTTGCTGTTTCACAATCTTTTAATTATACTCCACGGACAGCCAGCCTTCTTCAAAAATGAAAAATAAATAAGTTCTTAAGAAGAAATGAAAAAGGAGATAATGAATCAATATAAATCATTAGAACAGCTTCAAAAATCACTTTGAAACAGGTGACAACAAAGAATTTAAATCTTTGGTATGTAATGAGTTCATATACATCAATCAGAATATCCTTAAAGTACTAATAGAAAAGTAGCCAAGGGATAGTCACAGATAATGTAAAGAAGAAAAATATAAGTAACCAATAAGTAAATGAAAATATTAGTTTTACCAATAAGCAAAGAAATAAAAATAAAATAATAGTGAAATATCATTTTAAGCAATCAAAATGGCAAAGATTAGAAAAAAATACCTAATGAATTGAAGGCACAGGGATTTTAAGGATATTGAGATACGCTGTTGACAGGACAGTAGATATGTATAATTTTCTGGAAAACAATTTAATTTTTAATTTTTTTAAAAGATTTTATTTATTTATTTGTTAGAGAGAGAGAGAGAGAGCGAGCGAGCACAGGCAGACAGAGTGGCAGGCAGAGGCAGAGGGAGAAGCAGGCTCCCTGCCAAGCAAGGAGCCCGATGTGGGACTCGATCCCAGGGTGCTGGGATCATGACCTGAGCCGAAGGCAGCTGCTTAACCAACTGAGCCACCCAGGCATCCCTGGAAAACAATTTAACAAATATATCAAGAGCCTAAAAATTTCAGTATTTATATTAAATTTTTGAATAATTAAATATGTTATTTACATTGTATTATAAATTTATATTGTAATGTTATATAAATTCTATTATGTTAACATTTTTACATAATTAATAATATTTGGACAGAAAAATGGTTTCAAGGAATTTTATTTCCATTTTTATATCTATAGGAGCAGTTTCAAAGTTATTTTTTGCCACCCTCTTAAGACTCCCTAGACGATCCCAATCATTCCTCTCTTTCTGGTAGTCATCAAAAACATAAAAATCTCTTCTTCAAAAGTCTATTCCTGGGGTGCTTGGGTAGCTCAGTCATTAAGCATCTGCCTTCAGCTCAGGTCATGATCCCCCAGGGTCTTTGGATCAAGTTCCACATTGGGCTCTCCGCTCTGTGGGAAGACTGTTTCTCTCTCTCCCACTCCCCCTGCTTGTGCTTCTGCTCTTGCTATCTCTCTCTGTCAAATAAATAAATGAGATCTTTAAAAAAAATTTTTTTAATAAAAATCTATTCTTTACTTCTGTATTAAAGAATTTGTATAGCTATGTTATTTGAAACAGTAGAAAAAAAGAAAAAGAAGTAACCAAGATTCCAATAAGAGGGTTTTGGTTATGTTATTTATTGTATATTTGTATTTTGTAATTGTTAAAATTTATTTCAAAGGATATTTATTAGTATGCGGTAAATGTCCATGATATATGGCATAAAAGGACACAAATATATATAGTTTCATCTCAAATTTATAAAACAAAAATATGGGGTGCCTGTGTGGCTCAGTAGGTTAAGCACCTGACTCTTGGTTTTGGCTCAGGTCACGATCACAGGGTCATGAGATTGAGCCTGCATCAGTTCCGTGCTCAGCAAGGAGTCTGCTTAAGATTCTCTTCCTCTCCCTCTCCCTTCCCCTGCTCACATGTGCACACACTCACTCTCTCTAACATAAACAAATAAATCTTAAAAAATAAAATAAAAATATATATGATATGGAAAAATTAGAGTGAAAAATTACAATGTTAGCAATGATTCTAAGAGAAAAGATCACAATGATTTTTATTACTTTTAAATTTATGTACATGTTTTTATAATAAGCTAGTATTGATTTTATAATCAGAAAAATCTAAGCGAATTACGATGGGTCAGCAACATCATCAACAAGTAGAAGGAACAACTATTTTTTTTTATTATTACAGGTGACTAATATTCTAAGGAAAGACCTACCTAAAACAATTCACTGTTCCTTAAACATTGAATGAATAACTAATAAGCACTGAGTATGGTGCTAGGTGCTGAGAATAGAAAGATGGATTAAGATTCAGTCCAGTTTTTCAGGAGCTCCTGGGAGCTCCCAATACAATTTGCAACATATAAAATTTGGGGAAAGCCCAATACCTCTATAGAGATGCCAGTCTCCACAGAGGACTAATAAGTACTCAATAATCTGCTGTTTGGGGTTCAGAGACTATATAATGAGACCTACTGAGTTATGTCTACTGAGGAATGGTTAACAATACTTTGCCCAAGTTCCTGTTCTTGCCCATATATCAGCCTTTCTTGGATTTGGCTGCTAGTTCTCAATCTTTCACTCAGTCCATTTAAATCTTGTCTGCTATGTTATGTTGGGATTGATTTGAAATTATACTTTTGTCCTGTCTTACCTCTAAGTTTTGCTCAGTATCTTCATCTTACTTGGCCAATTTATTTCTGTCTTCTTCCAATTCTCCATAGATAACTCACAGAGCTCTAACCCACACACACAAATAAACTAACACACACTGTAATATTCAATTCTGGAATCAGATGGTTAAAAAATTCACCTCTGGTTATATAAGGAATCTGTTCCACAGCATATGCCTGAGAGAACCCCTGCTCTCATGAACTTTAGCTTCACTGATCCCTTGTGGGTTCTCATAAAAATCGCAACCTTTTCAATCTGGAAGAGACCTTACAGGTTCAAATGTCAAATATCTCTCATTATACAAGTGACAAAATTAGGGTCCATACACATTAAAAGACTGGACCTAGGTCACCCAACTAGTAGGCAGCTAAACCAAGGACACAACATGGGTTTCCTAAGAGACGAGCTCTGCACCACATTACCTGCATCTGGAGGTCCCTTTGTGTTGACTTCACACTGTCTCCTGTGGGAATTTTTCCATACCTGGTTCAGCCTAACTCTCCAGTACCCTCAGAGCTGAAAATAGCCCAGTTGCCAGACAACTGTTTATCTACTTTGAGCCCCATGGAATAAGGAGTGGGGTGAAAGTGAGTCTTGGAACACTACAATAGATTCTAGTGAGGAAAATTCACATCCCCTGGGTTTTGAAGGTCCCAGGAGCAATCAGTAATTTGGCTTCGTTTTCAATACCAGGCAGATAGCCAAGGAAGATCAGGCCCAGCTACAGAATGAGAAATGAGGATAAGAAAGAAACAGGAATGAAAAAACATGTCCAAAAAGAAGGTGCAGACACCAGTATATTCTGCTGTCACAGTATGGGTATCAGCAGTTTTTGAGACAGATCTGTTTCAGTCGGATGGCTAAAAGGGAAACCTTATATAAATGACAATAACATTAAAATATCTGTACGTAGGCAATATAGTCTAATAACTATAAGCATAGACTCTGGTGTTTGACAGGTGGCCTCTCACTAGTTATATGACTGTAGGCAAACTACCTTACCTCTTGGAGTCTCGGTTTCTCATCTGTAGAGAAAAAAAAAAAAAAAGCTAGGCCTTTCAAGATAGTTGGAAAGACTTAAAAAGGAAAAAGAAGTTATACATACTCTGATGCCTAGCACAGATTACTGCATAGCAGAGGCAACTAAACAAAACTCCTGGTCGACACTATAGAACTCAAGCCGAGGGGCTCCCCCAATACCTCAGAGGTCACCTATTCATGTGGCCTCTGAGAAAGCAGAACAAACTATCCTGGTGGTACTTCCAGAATGGTAGAGAGAGAAATTTGGAAGATCTGTCCTTTATAAAACATTTAACTGAGAAAAACTATTTTTAAAAAAATCACCTAAAGTCTCTCAAAATTGTCTTAAGGGTCTAAAGCAAATGGAGAAACATTCACTCAAGAAAACCTACTAAGGGCGCCTGGGTGGCTCAGTTGGTTAAGCAACTGCCTTCGGCTTGGGTCATGATCCTGGAGTCCCAGGATCAAGTCCCACATCAGGCTCCCTGCTCGGCAGGGAGTCTGCTTCTCCCTCTGACCTTTCTCCTCTCATGCTCTCTCTCTCTCAAATAAATAAATAAAAGATTTAAAAAAAAAAAAAAGAAAAAGAAAAACTACTAAATCTGAGAATAATGAGAGTCTACAGCATTTGGGCCATGACCTGCTTCCCTCTCCCATTGCCAGCTCTATGTTACAAAAACACTATTATGCGACACTCCACTCCAAAAGGGCTGAGGCCTATTCCTCTACCCAACACCAACTCATATGGCAAAAATCCTACCCTAAGTATAGGCACCAATAATACCTGGATCCTGATCATCTCTGCCTCAGCTAACTCATAGGCAGAGGTCCCAAACTGGGAGAGGCAAGTAGAGAAGACCAGGAGCTACCACCCTCCCCTTCTAGCACCTGTTAAGGATATCACTCTGGGAGAAAAAGGCCATTATCACTGTGCCTAGTTCCTGGGAAGCAGTGAGGTTCTCCTAGCAAATAGGCAAGCAAAGAAAAAGAAGAGCTTTGCAGTTCTTACCCAGGATAGTGACTGTATTTGGAGCAGAACATAGAGAATTCCATGTGTAAGGATGTTGTTGAAAACAATGGAGAACTTGGTAGAAAACAATTAAGAGTGCCAGAAACTTCATGATATTGCTAAGTACCAAGCAATCCAAAATTTAACAGAAAGAAACAAGAAAAGAAACGACCAAGAAAAGCCCTCTTGGGATGACAGTAAACCCTGGTGATTGGAAAAGCTATGCCTATGTTCCTATTCAGAAATAATCAAAATAGGACATGGGGCAGACTGAAAACATTTTCCAAGCTGCAGACAGATCTATCAGCAAAAAGCAGAGGTTTCACTGGCATAAAAGGCTTATGCACACTCTGACCAAACGCAATCTGAAAAATAGGCTATTCTGATACACAGGAAAATACTGTTAAGCAAGATAGTAATAAAATCACCGGGATCCTAGCAACTTGGAAGAGTATGTGCATGCCCAAGTCTGTAACCTCTCAAGGTTGATGGTAGAGAGAACCTCCAAGCTACTAGGCTATAGCTGAACTTGAGGCAAAAACATAAACTCCTTAAGTTTTAATAACAGCCCCCAAGCCACGTGTACATCCAAGAGTAAAGGGGGAAAATATAACTGACTAATGAGATCTATGTACAACCTTTGACCAATAATTGGTTTATGGGGATGCAGGGCTGACTCCTCGTGAGCCAGACTAAAAGTTAAAAAAGGAGAGAAAAAAAAGCACTCTAAACAGGGACATCAGAATCTGTATACTGTGAGAGAAACAGACTTCACAGAGTTAGTACAACCAAATCATTAAACAAATAAAGGGCAAACAACAAAAACAACACCAACCTTCAGTGGGCAGAAGAGAGAAAGGGAGAATCAGTATTGCAAAGAGTTGCTAGAATATATTATTTTAAATGTTCAGTTTTTAGCAACAACAAAAAAAAGTGATGAGACATGAAAAGAAATAGTAATGTGTGACTGATGCATAGGATAAAAAGGAAGCCATAGAAACTGCCTTTGAGGCGGCCCAGTTGTAAGATATATAAGAAAAATATTTCAAAGCCGCTTTTATAAATATGTTCAAGGAACTAAAGGAAAGCATACTTAAAGAATTAAAGAAAAGAATTATGACAATGTCTTAGCAAATAAAGAGTATCAATAGCACTGGGTGCTATACATAAATAATGAATCTTGGAACACTACATAACATAATATAATAAAAAAAGAATATCAATAAAGAGATAAAAATTACAGGAAAAATTCTGGAGCTGAAAATTATAATAACTGAAAAGAAAAATTCAGTAAAGGGTTCAACAGTGTATTTAAACTAGTAAAAACAGTAAACTTGATACTAGATTGATACAGGTTACATAACCTAAAGAATATAGAAGAAAAATGGGGGGAAGAAAAATGAGCAGAACCTCAGAATAATATGGGAAACCATTAACTGTACCCACATACTCACAGTGGAAGGACCAGAAGAGCAAAAAAGGGTAGAAAAATCTTCATAGAAATAAATAGCTGAAAACTGCCCAAATTGATAAAAAACACTGACACATCCATGAAGCTCAACAACCTTCAGGCAAGAAAAAAGCAAGGAGACTGACAACTAGATATATCAGAATCAGAATGATGAAAACCACAAATCAAATCAGTAAAAGCAAAATGACTCACATACAAGGGAATCCCAATAATATTAACAAATGACTTCTCATCAGAAATACCAAAGACCAAAGGATAATGGATGACAAATTCAAAGTGCTGAAAGTAAAAAACTGTTAACCAAGAATCTTACCCCGATGCAGGGCTTGATCCCAGGATCCTGAGATCATGACCTGAGCCGAAGGCAGAGGTTTTAACCCACTGAGCCACCAAGGTGCCCCTCAAAAGTAAAAACTTTTCTGCAGCAATATTACCATCAAGAAACTGAAAAAAGAATCCACAGAATTGGAGAGAACATTAATAAATCACACATCTAATAAGGGACTTGTATCCAGAATACATAAAGACCATTTACAACTCAATAATAACAGCATAATTAAGAACTGGGCAAAGGATTTAAATATTTCTCCTAAGGAGATACACAACTGGCCAGTAAGAACATGGAAAGATGATCAATATCATTAATCATTAAGGAAATGGAAATTATAACCACAGTGAGATATCCCTTCACATCCATTAGGGTAGCCATAACCAAAAGGACAGACAATAACAAGCATTGAGAAGTATGTGTAAAAACTGGAATACATTCACGGAAACGTAAATTGGTATAGTCACTTTGGAAAAGACTATAGCAGTTCTTCAAAAAGTTAATCATAGAGTTCCTATATGACCCAGCAATTCCGCTCATAGGTATATATCCAAGAGAAATAAAAACATATATCCTACAAAAACTTATGCATGAAGGTTTTTAGCAGTGTTATTCATAATATCCAAAAGATAAGAAAA
Organism: Taxidea taxus jeffersonii; assembly: GCA_003697995.1. Lineage (NCBI taxonomy): Eukaryota > Metazoa > Chordata > Mammalia > Carnivora > Mustelidae > Taxidea > Taxidea taxus. The sequence goes on along the minus strand of ML106074.1, from coordinate 49,950 downwards.
AACAAGTGTCTATCAACTGATGAATGGATAAAATGTGGTATATTCATAAAATGGAATATCATTCAACAATAAAGAAGAATTAAGTACTGATTGATGCTACAACATGGATAAACATGGAAAACACTGCACTACATGAAAAAGCCAGTCACAAAAGAACACACAGTATATTATTCTGTTCATGTGAAATATTTAGAATAGGCAACTCATAAAGATAGAAAGAAAATTAGTGGTTGCCTCGGGCTTAGGAGGGAGGTAGGGGAGGGATGCAAAGTAACTGCTAAATGAGTATGGAGTTTCTTTTCAGGGTGATGAAAATGTTCTACCATTAGACAGTAGCTGTAGTAGCACAATTCTGTGAATATACTAAAAACCATCAAATTGTAGATTTTAAATGAGTGAATATTATGTTATGTGAATTATACCTCAAAAAAGATGTTTTTTTAAAAAACTGACCATCTACTTCTATACTGGGTCTTTCTTTTGGCATTAGAGAAGGTCAAAACTTTCTATAAACTTTTTAGAGAATGTCAACTAGCTTCTATAAAATAGTTCCTCTGCCATAGGAAAATAGTCCATGAATACATGAACAGCCCGTCGGAAAACAGTCCATGAATAGTTCAAGACTGATTGACAGCTCACTAGTGACTAGTTTTATATCCCTGATCTAGTCATTTATATTGTCTGATGAAGCTGAACTAGGGTGCTGATAGATAAGTAAAGGTAGAAATTAACCCTGGATAATTCCTTGCATTTGAGGTCTCTGCTTCTATAACAATAATTAACTCAAATCAATTCCATGTGTAAAGATCTGCTCCCCATTTCATTAATTCTAAAAACTTCTGTACACTGAGGCTGCTTGGAGGAAATTTTGGTTTTTCTATCCTATACACATTTATCTCAATGCTCTATAGAATGAAACTAATGTCATACTAGCTACAAGTTACTAAGTGATAGGGCTGGTAAATATCATGGATTAATAGCTGCAGATCTTCATTTAAAAAGTGACCCTACACAATAAATTTTCTTTCAAAAAGAAATAGAAGAAAGAAAGGGAGGAAAGGAAGTAGGAAGAAAAAGGAATATAAGAGAACTCATTTAGCCAACAGAATGAGAAAGGATACTGTCATCTTTCTTATCACCCAAATTATAATATGAATCATGCATACTGTAATCAGCTATTTCCCATGACACTAGTTTTATAATGTACACAGCAAATTGACTTGAAAAGACAAAGGATACCTTCTGGGGGAGTTCCAATGCTGCTGCCAAGACCCAAAATAGCCATCTTGTGAACCCTTGGCTCCAGCATCACAGCAGATTCTTCTCCCCTTTCCCAGTGGGGTATTTTGACTGGCTCCAAGTGGACATTCTCCAGCCCATCTTCCTGCAGGTTCTGGTACATGATTTGGATGGCTTTTTCCAAGCTCTTGGAGCCGCTTGGTCGGGGTCCAACAGTATCAACCAGAAGTGCCAGTCGCTCATAGGATCTGTTCTGGGCTTTACCATAAACAGCAAGGTTGATGATTGCTTTAGCAACATCTTTATAGTGGGCTATTTCTTCTTTTATTTCTTGAAAAGTCCTCCGAGAGAGGTCATTCTTATAGATCGCTTTCCCAGAGTTCAGGGAGAAAAGGTGAACAACACCAACAAATGTGAAAAGAAGGAACTTCATTGATTCTTCCAGGTGATTTTCTTCCTAAAATAATCTATATAAGTAAGAAATGTGTTTTAGGGGGAAAGAATCTCACAGCCATATGCCATACCCCAGGCACTGCTTTTCAAACAGGAGTCCCTCCCCTTCTCTGCCACTGCCCAACCTCCACTATCAAATTCAGGCACCATAACTCCCAGGAATGAAGAAGCATAAGGAGGCAATGATTGGCTGAATAGGCAGTATTTATTAAAACCACAGAATCACATGTTACCTAGTGATCCAGTTTAAAATATGCTGACAGGTTAAAATAAGACAACTAGGAAAAAGAAAGAAAGAATGTTAGCACTCTGGTGGCAGTGATAGGGTTAAAACCATACTATCTGCTGTCCCTCCCTCTTAACAGGGAGGGAGATCATTTGAATATGATCCAAATGGGTTTTAGAGTTCCCTGTACCTGATAGGCTCTTTCTTCTCTGTCTACTGTACTCATCCATTGTGGCCCCAGCAAGCATCATCTTTTCTTGGTGCCTTCCCTAATTCCACCTGCTACATATTTAATCCTCACAACAACTCCATGAGATAGTTTCTTTTTTTTTTAATACTTTTTTTCAGTGTTCCAAGATTCATTGTTTATGCACCACACCCAGTGCTCCATGCAATACATGTCCTCCTTAATACTCACCACCAGGCTCACCCAAACCCTCACCCTCCTCCCCTCCAAAACCCTCAGTTTGTTTCTCAGTGTTCACAGTCTCTCAGGGCTCACTTAAGTGACTTGCCACAGACACACAAAGGATTTCTCACTCCGAAGTCCATGCTCTAAACAATGCTACTTAAAGTATGGTCTGAGGACCAAGGCCAGTCCACAGCTGGTTTTCACTACTCTATAATAGATACAGAAGTTAAGAGTAAACCATCCAGTGCTGTGCAACAAAGCAGCCAATAGCCCCATGTAGTTATCTCAATTTAAATTTAATTAAGCCAAATAAAATGGTTATTTTAGCTATCCCCATTTCAAATGCTTAATAGCCATATAGCCACATGTGGCTAGTAGCTACCATATTGGGAAACACAGACATAACATTTCCATCATCACAAAAAGTTATATCAGATAGCATTAATTTAGACATATTTATAAACAACTGACTAAACAATTGTACATTTGTCAAATCTAATGATTAAAAAATGGTGCTTCTCCTTGTATGTCTCTTTTATTTCATTTTTCTAATTCACTGCTTTTCTATTTTGCAAAAGTATCAGTCTGCAACAAATCTGAAATTTTAAAAACTGGCCTTTTACCAAGATAATTTGAGAATCACAGTCATAAGCTACTATATAATGGGATAAATTCCAAATTCAGCCAGTATTCAAGGCCTTTCAAAATATGACTTCAACAACTACAACCTCATCTTTCCATTTCCCCCTCTAGAGCAAACAAATGTTTTCATTCTCTTTTTTAAGTTTTGCTTTGTTTTGTTTGTTTTGTTTTGTTTTGTTTTGTTTTGTTTTGTTTTGAGAAAGAGAAGGGACAGAAGGCACACAGGTCAGGAGAGGGAGAAAGACAATCTTAAGCAGGCTCCACACTCAGCCCAGAGCCCAGCATAAGGACTGACTTCATGACCCTGAGATCATGACCTGATCTGAAATCAAGAGCCAGATGCTTAACCAACTGAGCCACCCAGGCCCCCTACAAATGTTTCCATTCTTTTTCTCATTCTTTCTCCCTTCTCCTTTTCCTCGTTTTCTCTTAAATACTATACACATCTTAGGGAAGCTTCTAGATACTGTGGCTAGCCCAAATTGAGATGTTTTCTAAGTGTAAAGTACAGACCTGATTTAATCTTTAAAACTGAATACCTCATACTTATGTATGAAAAAATATATATTTCTGCTGTATTAGGTTAAATATATTGTTATTCACTTGTTTTTATGTTTTAATATGAAATTTGACATTTTAAACTTACATATTTATATTTATATGGGACAGTAATGCTCTAGCTACATTGAATTGGACACTATCCTTCCAATACCCAGGTTCTTTCATAACTCTGAATCTCTACATATTTTCCTTCCCTTTTCTTACAAGACCCTTCTCCTCACCCTATTCCTCTTCTCCTGGCAAATCTCCACTCACTTTTTAATGAAAATCCTTTAAAAATCACCTCTTCTATGGAGTCTCACCAAACACCTCTCCAGAGTTATGTGCACCATTTTCCATGATTCTACCATAATTAACAATATTATCAACTAATATACTTGTTTATGAATTTGTCTCTCCTATTCTTGAAGTCAAGCAGTCATCATTGTACCTTCAATCATTCTACCCATGTGTAAACTCTCAGTACATTTTCATTTAAGGAATGAATGAGCCCTTAATCTCTGTAGATCTTAGAGTGCTTGTCTTGTCTCCTTTACAAAGAAACTAAAGGAATAAGAACTTGCTATCATATTTAAAATATTCTGAAAAATTATGAAAACTATATATTGATGTTGTTCTCCTTATTATTATAACAATATATATGCAAGGTTCTTGGTTTCTATAGTCACCATTACTGATGCTTGTTTTTAAAAGCTAAAGTTTATTAAACCATGAAAATATTTCACCAGATTGAAATTTATTCTTCAAAGTACATTCTTTCAATGTGGTGTTGGTGCAAAAGAAAAAGAAAAAGTTAATAACACATCAAGTAATTAACACTACCACAAGTATCTACTTCTTATTAAAAATTCTTTAAGCATCCCTTAAATGTTAACTACTTCACAATTCATTTCTAGTGATGTATTAGAATCATATAATGGCAATATTGTAGAGGTACAGAAGAGCTTAGGGATCCCCAGTCCATACCCTTGTTTTGCAGAAACAGGGCCTGTGCTGTGATTCCTAGGTAGCAGATAAACCAGCAAGTACAATCAAACAGGTAACTGGACCAACTAGTGCAGACTTCCCGGAGGATCACAATTTGTTCTCTTACAGGAAACTGCATGCATTTACAAATAACAGAAATTCAATGAGGGACACCCAAATGCAGTCTGAGAAGCAAATAACTAGAGCAAAAAATATGTACCCAAACAATTTCACATATAGAGTAGCACCAGAACATAGAAAAGGACAAAAGAAATCATGAAAAGCTATATAGAAAAGACATGACATCTCAAGACAGATTCGAGTAATGGCCCCATAGGCAGAGAAGAAAGGATCGCTTTCAGAGGGACCAACAGGACATCATCCCTAGTCTACATTCTGGTTAGGAGATATGTTCAGAAGATAAGGGCCTGCATCTAACACTTTTAGATCTTTTTGCATATATGTCAGTTGAATCAATAGAAAACATGCCATTTTCATAATTCTTAATGCCTGTTAGCATGGTCAGTTAATTTAATTTTGACACTAAAAAATGATGTAATTACTTTAAAACATAAGCCAATATCTGTGAGTGTTGTTCTTAATAACTTAACTACAGTTTATCTTCAATCCCACAAATGCAATAAATACTTATTTTTAAAAGTAGTTTAACTTAAAAGATGATAGATTTTGTCTTTCAATAGATCAGTTTTTCTCTGAATGTAATATTAGTACTTTAGAAAGTTTACTAAGATCAAAGGCGGGAGAACTATGTGAGAAATCACCTGAAACACTTGACATGAGTAAACACTAAACAAATATTAGTTGATTCTAAACCTGGTTTTCCCTAGAACATAATCTGAAAATTACTGATGCAGTTCTTGGCTAAAATGCATAATTATATATCTCTCCAATGAAACACTGCAAGAATATTTTATTATTATTGTTTTTAAGGGGGCACATTAGCCCAACTAAGATATGTTTTCATTAATAAATAGTAGAAAATAATAATTATTACTAACAGTAGTAAATAGTTGGAGATGTAACAAAAATGGAAGATAATATTGCTCTATCACATTCCACTTATGAAAAACACTATAAATAATAGGTAATTTATAATATGTAATTTAAAAAATAATGCAATCCAATATATAATTATACATTCCTAGCAAGAAATAGAGGTCTATAATAAAAATTAAAATAGTAAAATATAGGGACAGAATAAAGCCAAATAATGGCCAATATAATCAAGGACAGTGTGAGGAAATATTCTCCTAATTCACACATTTAGGGTCACCATACACCAAAAAATTCATTCTAGACTTGGAGTCAATTCAAATGAGAAGAATGACCAAAGGCACCAGTTTATCTGCATGAAAGAATAAAAAAACACCAGCCCTCCTCAGCATGAAAAGACATAGGCCAAAAGTAGACATAGTTTGGTGTATGAAATCAAGAAGGGTTTTGATGACACAAACACAGATTTACGCACCATATCTTTCCATATTAGTACTAGGGAATAGTACTAGTAGCTCACAGCTAATTCTAGGAAAATCAAAATGTACAATTTTTCACAATGAGTGATAAACATGTGAATAGTTCCCTAACAAAAGAAAGAATTTGATAAAATCAAGAATGATGCAATCATTGGTGGTCATTTTAATCTACCACAAAGCACTGGCTCCACACTGACCCAAGGAAAGTTCCCTACAGGATCACTAGGAGGAGGATCTGCTGATCTGAAAGACTTTAGTCTGCCCTAGCTCAGAAATACAAATATCCCTATACCATCATTTCAGTGAAAAAAAAACTAAGCAAGCTATAGTAGTACTTTTTTTTTTTTAATAATCTGCAAATGGAGAAAAGAATTCTATGGTGATCAACAACAAGTAGTACCACTCATTTCAAACATTTCCTCTTTATTAACCATAAACAGTGTTCTGTTTTGGTCATAACTTCATCTCGCCATTCATTTAACAAAAATTTATTGATCCCCTACTAAGCACTGAAGACAGAGATGTGTGAGAGAATACCCACACCCTCTTGGAGCTACCAAGTATAAATAGGAAGACAGAATGTAAAAATCCCTGTAACTAGGGCAGTTACAGGGTTCTGGGACAACAGAGGGGAGGAGGGGATGAAGAAGCCAATGCCTGAGCTGAAATTTAAAGGGTACAGAAGGGCATGTGAAGAAGGTGGGAGTGGCATGGAAGAAAATGTAACCCAACACAGGAACAACCCAAGCAAAGACACAGAGGCTTTATTTACAAAACATGGGCTCTGGAGAAAAGGGCAAGTAGCTGGGGGGAGAGGGGAAAAGAGATAGTGGGAGATACAGCAGTAATAGGGTCTGACCGAGAAGCTCTATTGGTAAAGCTCCAACGTCTATGGAGCAAAATGCCCTACGGTGCTGTAATGGGGACACAAAGTTTCCCACCCCTCAAGCAACCAGGAAAGGGAAGGAAGCAAGGAAGGGAGGAAGGGAGGAAAGGAGGGCATGGAGGGAGGAGAAAAAAGGAAGACAAGCTTTTTTTTTTTAATTTAAATTCAATTAGCCAACTTATAGGACATCACTAGTTTCAGATGTAGTGTTCAACAATTCTTCAGTTGAGTACAACACCCAGTCTTCATCACAACACATGGCCTCCTTAATGTCCACCACCCAATTACCCCATCCCCCCATACACCTACCCTCCAGCAACCCTCAATTTGTTTCCTATAGTTAAGAGTCTCCCATGATTTTTCTCCCTCTCTGATAACTTCCAATCTGTTTTCCCTCCCTTCCTCTATGGTCCTCTGCCCTGTTTATTCCACATATGAGTGAAACCATATGATAATTGTCTTTCTGTGTTGATTTATTTCACTCAGCATACACCCTCCAGTTCCATCCATGTCGAAGTAAATGGTAAGTATTCATCCTTTCTGATGGCTGAGTAATATTCCTGTGTGTGTGTGTGTGTGTGTGTGTGTGTGTGTGTGTGTGTGTGTGTGTGTAGACCACATCTTCTTTATCCAGTCATCTGTTGAAAGACATCTTGGCTCTTTTCTTTCTCATTATCACTACCTCCTGTCTCCTCAGCACAGAGAATTCATCCAGATTCTACATCAGGGCAAGGATGGCATACGAGGTTCCTCAAAATCCTCAAACAAGCCACTACTTATCACTATCTGGTTATTCCTTGGAATTTTCACATAAGGAAAAGTAACCCTTGCTTACAAAAGGTGTAGTAGTCAAGCAATTCACTTATAAAAATGCTCAAGATTTTCTTCCACTTAAAATTCCTAAATACTTGTAACCTAACTGACAAAAAAAAAAAAAAAATCCTGTGCGCTCTTGAACAATTACAGGACATTTGAAATGTCTAAACTTAAACTGCACATTTTCTAAACATACTCTTTATTTTTTATGCAAAGGTTGAAGCCATTGTTCCTTTACTTGAATTCAAACTATAAAAATATTAAATATTATGCCCTTCAAAATCTTAAACAACTATTTTTAAACCCATGCTGTATCATGCCTTTGAATTCAGCAGAAGTAATATATTCAAAGGAAATTGGAAGCACTATTTGAGAAAGACTTGCTTTTCATATATTGTCTTCATGATCCATAGTTACAGATTATCGTTTTCATAAAAAGAGATAAAATTCTTTATAATGTAATTTTCATTCTTTTCTACTTAAATCTGGAAGCAAACCAAGCAAAACCAACTTTTCTCCTACTGTGAATTATTTTCTCTCTAATAATAGGTTTATATTTTGAGGAAACAAAACAAAATCCTTTGCTTTTATATCTAAATATTTTTCCTAGAATATTATTGTTTAAAAATGTCTCAGGCTATGATAGAAATTCCAGGATGAATAGATTAAGTGAAGTGGAAAGGGACACAATGAAAAGAGAACGCACTGAAAAGACAGAAGGAGTAGGATTTAGGGACTGAGGCTTTCACTGATTTTTAATTGTGTCACTTTTTTCTTCTAAAGACTGAATATACTACCTACATGAAAACTTAAATATTTCCCCTAAACCTTCCATTGCTGAACAGGATTCACTGATATAAATTTAACTCTTAGTCTTCATTCCAGGGCATGTCGCAGACAGAAAGACCAAAAATTCTAAATCCTGGCACAGACAGTGGCACATCAAAGCTCACTTACTGACTCCTGCTAACATGCCTAGATTTATCATGATTAGCTCTTTAACCATCTTAAGGAAGATCATCCTTTCCTTTATGAAATTCAAAATTCACACAGTGCTGGGCTTCCATTTTCTATAACTTACATTCCAATTCTTTCAATCATTCAAGAAAGCTCACTGAGAACATATGACATGCCAGGAACTATGCAAGAATGTGGAGAAGACTGAAAAAATAAGCAAGACTCAGTTCCTACTATTGGCAGGCACTATTAATTACCTATTCTACAGCCATTCCCCTTTTTTCTTGCTAACCAAACTTCAATTTTGTTTGAAATGCAAAGTGTCCGGCCTCATTCATCTAAGCCAGTTGTTCTCAATATGGATGGTGCTACTCCTAGGAGTTCTTTTTGAACATGTGGTGGGGGAGGGAGGATTTCTGATTGTCATGAGAGTGTGTGGGTCCTATTAGTAATTACTTGGCAGGGACCAGGGATGGTAGACATACTGTGATGTGGGATACAATCCTGTATACTAAGAACTATCTAGCATTCCACATAGATTTTCTGAATGTGAAAAACTCATTACGTGAGCCTTAAACCTAACTGCATTGTATATACAAAATAGTTTGTGTATAGTTTTGATGCAAGCTGACTTTTTCAAGAAGCTCAGAAAGCTTCCTATGCTGTATTTTGTTTAGAACCTTACTGTGAGCTGCTCATCATCTCAGCTAAACACCCATGACTACACTGCTTCTGGTCTAGGAAACACCTCCACCACACCCCTGGGCCATCTACATTTGTTGCTGTCATATTCATCACACAAGTATCCGACTACTTCATTACATTTAGTGGAGTCATGCCCGCAAATGTACATTGTGAAGTACTTTATTGTAAATTACATTCCTTTAATTCCTCCTCTATATTATAGCTAGGGTAGCATACTGACTTAATCAAAAATATGCATAAGCAGGTTATCTGTGATGCTTCTTCAGAATAATAAAGCACATACCATAAATTAGTATTTTTTAAAAAGGAGGGATTGCATCTAACAGGACAGTGAACTAGTGGTTTAAGTGAACTGGGCAACTCTCTTCCTCACTCTTGCAGCCGACCTTCAGCCAGAGAGACCCTGGGACCCAGTTCTACTCAAAGGGATCCAAACAGAAGCCACTGACAAGAAAGTGGCCATAATTCTAGAGCTGTGCCTGCTACTTTGTAATCCTGAGGGCAAGTCCAAGAGAGCCCATCCTGGCATCACTGAGCAGTCCAACAAAAACCAGCATCCCCAACTCATCCGTGAGCAGAGGAAAATACATTCCATTGGTTTTAGCCACTGTTGGCTGGATTTTCTGTTCATTGTGCCTGTAAATATATTTCCAACTCTATACTACTTCAGGGACTTCTTGGGGGTCCATAATTAATTGGGGGTCCATTTTTAATACTGATACCATAAGGAAGGTCCAGGATCTGGCCTACAGTCTACCTAGATTTCCCAAACACACCCAGATTCTCAATACCCAATGTCAAACTCAGAATCTTCCCTTCCAAGCCTGCTCTCCCTTTGATGCCTGCCCTACTCAGTAAGTTAGAAACTGCAGTGTGTTATTGGACTCGTGCCTCTCTCTCTCAGGGAGAACAGGAACAGGTGAACAGTTGGCAAGTTTTGCCTGTAATTCCACTTTCAAGTTCTTTCTTGACTAATTTCCCTCTTCTCCACCTTATCATCACTCCCCTAGTGCAAAACCTCATTATCCTTCATTTGAAACACTCCCTCACACATATCCCTGCCTTAGAGTCAGGTCCCTTTCCAACCCATCTTCCTTATTGCCACCAGAATTATCTTAAACCCAAATCGAATGACTCCTTGGCTTGCAACATCTGTTTCCCCACTGTTCACTGTTCAGTGTTATGGGTATGGCAGTCTTCAAGATCATTCGCTGCTGCTCCCCCACCCTGGCATCAAAGCCCCAACAGGCTGTGTACCAGTTCTTGACGTCACAGAACACTCTTTATACCTCTCTGATTTTGTTCATGCTATTCCTCTGCTAAAGTGCCTTTTCACTCTTCCTCCATTTGGAGAAGTTGCAATCATAATGCAAGGTCCAGCTCCTCAATCTCCAGCTCCCAGAAGGATTAATCTCTGCCTTTTCAACAACACATTGTATGCTCCGTGTTTCTGTGTCTGGCACCCTGTCAGACTATATATCACTTAATAGTGATAATATTTTACAGTTTTAAAATTCACCAGGCATGTTTTCTTCAAGGAATATGTTTTATTTATTTTGTATACTAAGCAAATAGCAAAATACCTGTCAATAAATATTTATAGAATAAATGAATAAATTCATCAAACAAGTAGTTATATTTCACAACAGAAGGATATGGCTCTGATTCATCACTTTTGTGATTACTATTCCTGCATCAGACATGAATTTGCTCCTTTAAACCGTAGCATATTCACAACTTGCTTTCATAAATGGAGTCAAGAGACCTAGGACTTGGTCATGGCTGTCCCTCTCTAGATGCATGACTTTGAACAATTTATTGGAAGTCTCTATGTGTAAAACAAGGGGTTGAATATCAGCTCTAACAGTCTATTATGGGTTTTCTTAAATTTTTAATGAGTCACAATTTTCTTTGAATTCCATGTTCGCACTTGACTAAATCACCTTATACCAAACACTTAATTGAGTCATATATAAAAACCACTACTCAGTCTACCATTTTGTCTCCTCTTACTAGCCAACTGAAACTGAACTCACAAAAGTCATTATGGATGCCCTTGTCCCTAAATCCAATGAAAACATTTCTTTTCCTATCATACATGACATCTGAAACATTTAACTCTACAAACAGCCTTTCCTTTTCCAAATACATTTCTTCCAAATCCGTGCTCTCCTTCCCAACCTTTCTCTGTGGGGTCTCTTTTCTCCATCTCTTCTTTAAAGTTTATTATTTCCTAGGGCTCTCTCCTTGACCCTCTTCTCCTACTACACATTGTAACTGGGAAGGTCATTCAATCCAAAGCTTCATTTACCAAGCATGGCATGAGCTCAGCCATAGGTTAATAAGCTCTCTTAGTTTAGATGCCCATAGATACCTCTAACTCAACATATCTAAACCCTTCTCATGACTTTTCCCAGTTCCTCTCCCTGAATGCTCACTCTTGATGCATGGCATTTCTACCACCCATCATCTGCACCATTTGGGTCATCTCACCCTCTTTTAAACCCTTCAGCCATTTGATCATTAAGTCCTAAAGAGCCCTCAAACACACCTTTCCCCTCTAAGTCTTCCTCACCAGCTTGGTTTCTGGCCATATTATCTTAACCTGAACCAGCACAACAATCTCCTAACTCATTGTTTCTAGCCTCTTCTCTTTCCTACAATGGTTATCTTTTTTCAAAACATTTATATTCAAAATGCATATCTATTCCACTAAAATGGGGACTCAATGTGGGCAGGAACTATGTAGAAGCCATCCTTGAATCCCTAAGATCTAGCACTGATCTGACATTTAGTACTCAATAAACATAGGCAGGAAATGTAGGAGGTGACATCTGAATTAGTTTGGGAAAACTCTAAGAGCTAGCAGGCATATGGGTTGGGAAGGTGGAGTGAATGTACATTCCAGGCTGAAGAGGAGCTCTTCTCTCTTTAAAATTCAAAGAAAAGTGCTTAATAATATATGTACCCTCTTGAGCTGAACCTTTCTGTATATTCCCAGCTATAAGACCATTTCTTACAAGCATTTGTGTCCACATGGGCACCTAACTTACTGCTTTTTGGAGTAAGCATTCAGACTGTTTATTTGTTATTAGTTTTCTAGTATCTATTTTTTACATGATGGGGGACAGGAGGGCAAGACAGTAAAAAAGGAAGAGACCAGAGAAGAACCTTTGCTCCTACTGCACCTTCAATTCTACTCACTAAGAAAAAAAAAAAAAAATCCCACAAAGTTTGAAATCTTTTGAAAGTCCCTGGTAAAAGTTGGTGAAATGTGAACAAAGTCTATGGATTCTCCCAAAGGCAATTTCCTGGTTTTGATATGCTACAGTCACAGATGTTCCCACTATGGGAAAGCTGGTGGAAGGGCACAACAGGATCTCTCTGTATTATTTTTGTGACAACCTACATGTCTGTAATTATTTCAAAACAAGTTAAAGAAAAGACCTACCTACCTGACTCCTTTTTAAGCATTTAAAAAAATCATAACACTTATTTGTATTTCTAGGAAAAAACATACAAGAGTGAACCAGAACTGGTCCAACTCCAAAACAGGGAGAGAAGTGTCCTAGGCCCACCTCTCCTACCATCTTAGAGTAGGATTCACCTGTTTCCAACAGCTTTGCCATTATCTGTTCAAGAGCCAACATAAAGAACCTTCATTCCCAACATCTCTGCCATTGAACATATCATCCTGAATAAGATATGGACATCATAGAAAAAAGGGAGGAAGACTGAAGAAAGACAGACAAATCCTCACAGCCAGGCAAAGAAGCCAGTACATGATACCTCCTTTTTTCCCAATGGTTCTGGAAGTTAGTACAGTGACAGCAGGTTAGTGAGGTGATGAGAGGAGGGTAAGTGGTAAACTGACAGGCAGTGCTTCCCAGAAGGAATCCTGGGAACTGTGGGGTTGAACCACCTGCTAGGGGAGGCCCACGCCCCTGCTCCTCCCACCCGCCATACTGAATCACTCATGATCACTCATGGCCTGACTCTGCAGATGCCAGGTGATCTCCCTCTAATCCCTCCTCATGCCATCAGCAACGAACTAGTTTGCTGACTCATTTTACATCCTTGACATTTTCCTGTTTACCAGTGAGCAGTTTTAGAGTTTTCCTTCTAAAAAAAATCAACTGGGCTCACTCTACTAATACTTTTTCTGGATTTCTTTATTCCTTCCGAATTTTTTGAGTGTATAAAACAACACTGCCTAAATTCCCACTGTTCTTCATAGACACATTTGTTCATATAGCCAAATGTAACTGACTTTTGACCTACATCGTGATGGGACTGAGAGAAATACATATAAGTTCCCTTACAGCTGCTTAAGTGAAACAATATGATTAAAATTCCAACAAATGAAATCAACCATGAACCCTAGGACAAACTTCGTATCCTTGGCTTGCAAAATCTGCACTGAAATTCAAAGAGGTTGTGAGAATGCTCTTGGTCCCTTTTTTAGCCAAAGATGCCATGCTGACCATGAGGGTGGACGCCTTTCAGAACAGAGGTCTATGATCTGAACTCTGCCATATGAATATACGCCTGCAGTCAGCCGATATACGAAGCACATACGATCAATAAAAACACAGATAAGTCATGAAAAATGTGGCTTATACCTCTTGGAGCCGAATACAAAGTGGGTAACCTTAGACATTAGCAATTCTGAGGTGCTACAATCCAGGAGAACTGAAAAAAGGGATGAAAGGAAATGGGATTGTAGCCTCGTAAAGTTCTAGCTTTCTAGGACTTGGACCCCCAACATAAGACTAAAAGGAAGTGTTTTATTTCTGCCAATAAAACCAGCGGAGCATTTGTCTTCGATCTGGTGATATTAAAAAGCTATTAAAAGGCACAGCAGACTCTTCCAGAGGCAGGAGAGAGAATATGGCCTTCCTTGAATCAGACAAAGTGCAGAAATCTTCCAGAGAGTCAGCTGCAGAAAACTATAAAGCTAGAGATATATAGATTTAATTACCATTCACCAATATAGGGTTACAGTAAGCTGACTGCACTAATGTGTTTTTATTGCTAAACAGCATGTTTCCTCCATGCATCTTCCCTTGAACTGGTTAATAACAAGTTCCAAGGAACACTCTGGTAGAGATATTAGCAATTTCCTTTGGAACATGCCTTTCAGTTTCCCTCACTTTAGCCAGCTCCCTCATCCCATAAACACCAAAGCAGAAAGACCCTCAATGAATCTTGCTGCAAACACAGTTCTTGTTATAGCGCAAGCCAGGGAGGCCTGTTCAGCAAGTCACTTACTACAAAATTCGCTATTAAACCTGTCAAACAGACATATATGAAAATACTGCTTTACTAAACAGCTGTTAAGTTTCATGAGCTTAAAAAGGAAATACTATCTAGCTAGACACTGTTAACTCAACAGAGATTCACCATTCAGTTTTAAAATCTGATATGCTGGTACACTTTTCCCCAAATCCTAACATTTGCTCTCTGCTATGAGATGGCTGCCACAGAGCGCCATTAGCAAACACTGGCTGAGCGCACACTCGCACACACTCACTGCACAACAGTGCAAGCTAAGCTCCCTCCTTCCACCTGGGAGCCCGCAGCATCTGTTGCTTTGGGGCTCTTGCACAGGAAAAAGAGTATTTCTCAACGGTGTCAAGGGGAAATTAATGCACTGATTCCCTTCTATCCCAATGGTCAGACATTCATCACAGGTGGCAAAAGAAAAGAGTTAAGTCAAACAGATTCACAGTAATGGAGCTAAAACAATTATTCAAAGTGCTTAATCAGTCAGTGTAAAATAAAACCATTGTAGCACTACATCCGTGCCCAGCCAGCAACATTATCCTGGGGGGAAAGAGCATTCATAAAACAAGTCTTCTAGGAAGTGGAGAAAGCAAGGTGAGACAGCAGATGTTTGACAGCAGGAAATTAAAAAGGTAACCTAAACAAAATAAAGAAGGAATTAGGGAGACACTTAGAGAGAGACGAGCATGGAGTGTGAAACAAAGGCCATGGTGGAAAATACATCCCAGGCCAGAAGTGAGAAGGAAGGAGAAAAGAGCTCTACAGAGGCCCAGGAACCAGCTAAGAGTGCTTTTCCTTAATGGGCAATTTCTAAAATCCAAAAAGGCATTTTTAAAAAAAGAATCACATTCATCAGGAGATGAGGTATATGATTTAAAGGATTATGGAGACAGACTTAAAGAAAAAGATTTTTGGATCCCAGATAGAGACTGCAGAAGAAACAGGGAGAAGAGAACTCCCTCTGGGGAGAGACAGAAAAGGCTTAGGAGGAGGACAGAGAGAAATCAAAGGAACCACAGCTTATCTCAATTTTTGTGACTTATTTCCCAATCTCTCTCGAAAGATGAAAAGCCCAGAGTTAGGTCACCCAAGTCATTGTTATGGGAAATGAGGTGAGGAAACACTCAGTTTGGAATAATCACCCCATAATTGCCTAGAGGTCTACTAAATCTGTGAAGGATCGGCCTGTTTCCTCAATGTAGTGCGTTTGATTTCCCTCCAGAGAATGCAGGAAATTGTATCCTTTGAAACAGATGAGAAGTTTTGGATAACATCAGATTCTATTGGAAAGCCCCCCGGGTAATGAGTCGGCAACTCACAGCCTGCACCACACTGTCTGATACATTTAGTAGCAGATGAGGGGAAGTTTGTTGTGACAGCTGTGCAGAAAAAAAAAGTCTGAAGGTGAGGTGGATTTGCAACATGAGAAGGTGATTCGGGTTTGGAAAAAGCAAAGTCATCTTCAGAAGGAAAGAGCACACAGAAAAATGAACAAAAAGGAAGCACGGAGCAGGTGGGGGAAAGCGGAACGAGCCCAGCTTGGTGGAAAGTTTTCTGCATTGTTTCCCCACATTGGGAATGCCCGCTGCCCAGGCCTCAGGCCCCCCAAAAGCAGGTGCACCATGCAATTTTATAGCGGTTAGGACTGGCCAAGAGTGGGAATATTGTACTACTTGCAAGATACATAGATACAGAGCAAACTTGACTTCTACATGAAGATGACTTTCCTCTCTTCTCTCCACTTGTGGACTAAGGCGATCTTCTCTCAGGTGGTGGCTGCTCCCTGCCCCTCCCTCACTCACAGGGCTACACTGCTATTCTGTCCCACAGAGCAACCCCCCACCCCCACCCCATGATGTGTGCATTCCCCATCTTCTTTCCTCCACCACTTGCTCGCAGGCAAGACATGAAACACAGGACCAGCATCAGAGGGAAAAGACCCTAATGCACTGGAAGCAGGACAATAAACATTGAGTGTTAAGCATAACAGCTGAAAACCCTCCAGAAGGTCCCTCTGTGCGGCCTGCTCTGGAAGTGATATTCCTCACTTGAGGGAGGCAGGAGGGCAGGAAAGAGGAAGAAAACCAGTATCAACCTCTGCCCTAGCAAGTGACGGGCCACTTTTTCATATACATATCATCTGTGACTCAAGCCTCATAAGCAACCATTGAGCGATATTATTATTTCCAAAACAGAGGCTCAGAGAACGTGATTCGCTCATGGCCAATCGGTAGTAAGAGGCAGAAGCCTTTCCTTCACTTCACTGAGGAGAAAACACTGAGGCACTCTTTAAAGAGCCTTACCTGACCCTTGCAGTTTGGGCTGGGGGACCCTTCGGACTCCTGTATTCTGGGTACTTTCCCCACAGTACCTAATACTCTGCATTAGAATTGCCTGTTTATTTCTCAGTCTCCATCTCCAGACTGAGGGTCATGGAAGGCAGAGGCCACGTCTTCAGGATGTCTCCGAGCTAAATACAAGGCCCGGTCTCTCTGTGCTCCAGGAGTGCTAGGCCGGAGGAGAGAACCCACCATCCCATGCTGTCTCTGAATAATACCGCTGGGAATTTTAATTTCACCAAGTGCTTAGCGAAATGAGAAAAAGTAGTTATGAAGACTACACATCTCCTGCTTTCAAGCTCAGACTCTGTGGTCTCGGTGGTACTAATTCTGCTTTGTGGAATGCAGTCATGGACTTGTAAAATAGGGTGTTTACATGCAAGTGACTCTACAGCTCTGTAATACTTGCTATTCCCTGGTTGAAAACGAATGTTGGGTTTTTTCCAGGTTCTTTTCTGTAAAGTAATGAGAAACCCGGGTAAGCCCTGCTTTCACTCCCAGAGTCCCACAGACACCAATTATTCACACTCAATGTCACAACTTCAAAATGTTTAAGATGCTCTGAACTTTGGTGGCCTCTTTCTTTTGGAGATGGGAACAAAAAGAGAGCCCAATTACCTTAGCCCATGTTTTTGGAAGTCATTACGGTTTCTGCACCATAGAACCCATGCAATTGTTCCAGCAATCCTGTTTTCCAAAGTAGAAAATACATGACTTGACCACCAGGAATGTCTGTACTAAGTCCAAGTGCAGAGTAGAGTGGCTCTGCCTCAGCTGTTACCCCTGAAGCCCCATCAGTTAGCAAACTCTAATCAACCCAGAAAACCAGCAAAAAGAAGCCAACCAAACAACTAAGTCCAGATTTGCTGCAGTAGATCTGCTTCCAGTTATTTTTCTCTCTTGTTCCAAACATATCTAGGTATGGCCTTCAATAAAGACATGTGCAAAAGCTAATTTTACTGAATTCCCATACCCAATGGGGATAGCAAATTGTGGACCTGAAAAAAATAGCCTCTAGCAAACCAAAACCAAGCTGGACATGCATGTAAGGTACTGAACTCTACAGAAAAATCTGGGCCTTTCTCAATTTGTCTTGGCATTTATATGGTTCCATGCTGTCCTTCAGGGCTACCAACATCGTGAGAAATCTCTCCTCAGTCTGCTGACTGCCTACATTGGGCTTGTCCTAAATTGTACAAGAAAAATGGTCCCTCCGATGCTGTTGCAGTAGTGGAAATTCAAAGGCTGAGAGCTAACATTCTTATATTTTTTTCACCTTATTCTTTAATTCTTCATACCATTAGTCCAAGTGATTTTAATAACATTTTAGTAGCTTTATTGAGGTACAATTAATACACAAAAAGTTATATATATGTCAAATATACAATTTGATAAGTTGGTATCATACTGAAAGAATGATCCATAAAGGAAAATTGGATAACTTGGACTTCAATCACTTTTTAAGTATTTTTCCTTTAAAAAAAAAAAACTTATGCACAGCACCTATATAAAGAACAAATATAAGCAGAGCTCCTTTTGAAGTGGGCAGGGATCCTGGGTACTGTTTCCTTAGTCCCCTCATCATCTTCCTTTGTGGCTTCTAAAATGTCTCTGTCAAACACAGGGTCAAAAAGAATAATAAGTAGAAACCACTGGATATTATTAGCAGGATGTTTGTATTTGCCCAAAATAACCACTGACTTGTTGAGAGGCTATGTAGGCATTACATAATGTGAGAAATACTTTCTTGTATTTTTTTTCTTTTAATTCCATTAGGTGGGTGTTATTTACATTCACACATGAGGAAATAAAGGCTCTTACAGTTGGTACATAGCACAGCTGGAATCTGAACCCAGTTCTGACCCACCCAATCCACGCTCCTTTGGGTTCCAATGTTCAAGGAACCATACACACATTCCCTTGGAACCAAACATAAAAGATAAGAACTTGGACTTTCTGTGGATATAAACCACTTGAACAAAGACGGTCAATTCTAAAACACGGAATTCTTATTTCCCTTGAAAAATAAACTCCAGCTCAAAATAACATGTAATAAATATCCAGGATATTCTTCCTATAAAGCCACGCCAGCATGTGATAGTGTGATAACCTCACTATAGAGCAAATAGCTTTGGCAAGGCCCTTCTCCCAGATACACACATACCTTCCCTGCCATCAGGAGCAAGTGGCACATACGGGTCTGCAGCGAGCTGATAAATACCATTTGTTTAAAGGCCTAAGTAAGCCAGTTAACTTTGCAGCATTCAGAAGAGGGGTGGAATATCAAATTGGTTATGAATATATTAATATGACACAAACAGTAAAGAGCCAGAGCCTTGGCTAGGCCCAAGGTTAGGAGCTGTTAATGGAGGTAACAGTTAAAATAATATCTAGTCTTTATCAAGTCCTAATGACTTAATATATTATCTCATTTAATCCTCACAACAACTCTGTGATAGATGGAAAAGAGGCTTAGAGAAGATAAATGACAAGGTCAAGGTCACGTAGTAAATGAGGGGCAAAGTCACAATTTGTACCCACATTGGTGACTACAGAGCCAGTTCTCTGAGCTACTGCTGTGGTCTACCTCTCTTAAGAGAGAGGAAGTGAAAGAAAACCAGAAAAATCTCCAATCTCTTCCTTGTAAACTTCTACTCCATTCCCTGGAGTAGGGCATTCACTCCCCGGCTCACCTCATAGACCCTATAGAAGGAAGGCGTCCCCCCCGGAGAAGCCAGTCCAGGCTTGCAGGGGAGGAAAATGAGAGATGCTAGGGAGAAGGTGCAAACCACCCAGGCTCCTGGAGGTGGTGAATCACACCTATGAGGCACTGAGTTCCCCTGGGGGGTTATCTACCTCTGATGGTCATCACAGACTTCAGGCTGGTTTGCGCCTATCAGGGGCGGACCTTCGGCTTTCTTCCCCTGAGCTGAAAACCCAATCAAGTCAGTCTTCCCTGCGCAAAACCACCTCAGACCAGGAAGACCTTAGAAAGAATGGGAAAATGCTTGTCACCTACAACTTCTGCACTTCAGCAACAGGGAATTGAAGATTTAGAAGGGATGTTTTTACCCAAAAGTCACTAACAGCTGCTTACTTCCTATGACGTTTCAGGCAGAATGCTCAGCCCCACAACAGTTTAATTGACACATATCCTAACTGAGACTTTTATAGCTTTAGTTTTTCTTGTTAGAAGATTTTGCCTCTCTCAGACATAATTACAAGTTCCATATTTTTGCCCTAAGGCTAAAATGTAAATCATTTCCTGGTATACCACAACTTCCCAGCATTGACTATATAAGGCAAGGCTGCACAGCATTTAAAATTAAAAACATCATTTTCCTAAATGTGTGTGTCATTATGATGTTTACCAGTGTGTTTTGCTGGTTAAGTCACAGTCCCTATGTACTTCAGTCAAAGGCCTGCTGGCGTGATATAAGCCTAGCGATGTCGCCTAAAACCCGCAGGTTTTCTTCTCTTTGGATTCTCTTATGAGCTCCTTCATAAGGAGAGTACTTTATAGGGCTCAAGAATAGTGACTATTATGCCTTTTATAACCAGCAGGGGCTAAATTCATCTCTGTTGGTTAAAGTCCTACTTAGGCCCTTGAGAAATACTTCTTCTCATTCGCTCTTAGAATATCATCATGACAGACATGAGTAAAAATCCTGACTCTTCCACTTACGAGTTTGTACAAATGTCTTCACCTCTCTGAATCTGTGTTTCCTCCTCCATTAAGTGGGAAAGATAACAGCAGATGTAAAGAGTTCTTGCAAAACAGATTTCTAACAGCCACTAGGCACAGGATAGTTGTTCAGATGTCCGTCCCCTTTACTTGTTCTGCCCTTCACCATGCAGCTCCCATTCCTGCCCATGAGAGTAAGCCCCAGGCCTGTAAGAATCACAGGGAAGAGAATGGAGGTTGTAATCACAACTCAGGAAATTTTATGAAATGGAACAGGCTTTTAAAAGCTATGCTAGCTCCACCAACTGCATCATCTCGGTCCAATAAAGTGACAAGGGAGACAAGCATCTACTAGGAGGCTGAATTATGAAATCAAGGGAACTTGGGCTCAAACGCTAGCTATGACCTTGACCAGGTTACCTAACCTCTTTATATTGCAGTTTCTTCGTGTGTCCCGGGGAGATAATAGGGAGTGGCCTACTTTGCAGGATTAGGAAGAACATTAAATGATAAAATGTATTTAAAGTGTCTAACACAGTAGCTGGCATGTTGCATATACTCAATGTCAGTGATCATTTCCTGTTACTAACAGCAATAAGCAGCCTGCCCCGTCTTACTAGCTGAAGACATGGCCTCTAGTCAACATGCTGTCTTTAGGCAACATGTGACTTTGAACAAGTCACTTAAATGCTCTGCACCTCAGTCTCCTCATCCATAAAATGGAATGGGAATAAACCCCCACCATCCTGGGAGTATCAAATAAAATAATGGGCATAAAAGCCCTCTGTGAAAGATAGTGTAGAAATTTTAGAAGTTGTTATTATTACAATACAAATTGTTGTAGAAATGCTAATGGACGCTAATCATAAGGTTCTTAAATTCATCTAAAAAAACAAGTTGATCTGAACAGGGCTTAACTGAGTGAGGGGGAAAGAAAAAAAAAATCAACCCAGAAGCATCCATTAGTCAGGAAATCACACTTCAAAGAAGGGTTTTAATGCTTCATACATATTTATGTGGTCTATTTCTGACTTTGGAATTCAACAGCCCATTTTCCTAATACTAAGATCTCTTGGTCTTTCACTGGAGGTTTGGGCAAAAGGGAAGAAAGGAAACAAGAGAATAAGTTGAGCCCCCTGAAGGCAGATTAAAGGTAGGGCAGAGATGGAGGAAAGTGAAGGAACCCATCCAGCAGAGTTTTAGAACAGCATACTTAGGGGCTCCTGGATGGCTCAGTGGGTTAAAGCCTCTGTCTTCGGCTCAGGTCATGATCTCAGGGTCCTGAGATCGAGCCCTGCATTGGGTTCTTTGCTCAGCGGGGAGCCTGCTTCCCTCCTTTCTCTCTGCCTGCCTCCCTGCCTACTTGTGATCTCTCTCTCTCTGTGTCAAATGAATAAATTAAAAAAAAAAAAAAAGAACAGCATACTTATCGGGGTGGTCCCAGGAGACGTGACTAGGTAGCATATTATCCCCCCACTAACAGACTAGGAAGCAAGGAGATGAGGTCACCACAGTAGGTGTCTGGGTTCCAAATTCGCCTTAGAAAATAGTAGTCAAATCTTGTCCTTTTCCAGGGTGTAGCTTTGGTGGAAGAATAGAGGGGTAGAAGCTCATTCCTATCTCCTTCACAAAGCGGACCAGCTTGTCAGTACATATGCACTGAACATCTACTATATGGGGAATATAGTGAGGTAAGTCTGACCTCCCAACCTTCAAGGAAGTGGCTCGCAGTCCAATTGGTGATAAAGCACCTGAGATCATCATCAGCGCAAATGGGCAAGTGGTAAGCCAGGATGTAGAAGCAATAAAGAGACTTATATCGTAACGGACCTCTGGAGTAAAAAATTTGGAAAAGGACTAAAAAATGAGTTAAGTGAGAGAAAATTCAGCCCCTGAGGATAAATTAAAAACACAAAAATAAACACAAATATGAAAAACAAAATAATAATAACAACAACTACTACATAGAAAACCAAAAGACCACCTGAGATGCCTACCTCATCTAATTCAGGGACAGACTAATGGTTTAACTTCCTAACATGTAGCAGGCTAGATGTACATGACAGAGCTTTTCCTCACTTCTCATGATAAAAATCACACACACACACACACACACACACACACACACACACACACACACAAGACTGGCAAAGTACAGAAAGCCAAAGGTGAGAAGGAAGAGCCATTCACTGTGAGTGTAAAATTTCCATTTACTACAGGATCAGTAGGAACAGGTTAGGAAGTACATTCTTAGACCATACATCATGTGTTTCATCCTCACAACCAGATAGAAAGGATGGTCCCAAAAAATGTAGGAAAAGACCTTAATAACCCCTAGAGTCTACATCAAATTTTGGAACAAATTTCAGAACCCAAGAGGTTGCAGAAATATTGTGAACAGCATCCACTTATATGGGAAGTCTCCTGCAGTCATGGAGTCCTACCTAAACCAGCTGCCCTGTCCTACCGTACTTTGGCTAAGAGACCTCCACTCTCCCAATTCAGCAAGATAATGAATAAAGGTGAAAGCAGAGTTTTTTTATAAAAAGCTTTATGAGTAAAGACAGAGAGAGCTTATATTCTAGTGAGCACGTGAAAGAATATTTAGTATTTTGTGCTATTTAAGTAACTGTATATTGTATGTGACCTTAGAGTTTTAAAAAATGAAATAGCTTATTAAAAGGATATCGGGAGGGAGAAAAACCAAAAGAGACTCTTAATGTCATAAAACAAACTGAGGGGGGTGGGGGGAAGAGGGGTTGGGTGAGGGTGGTGGGGTTACATCATATGTTTAAATAAAGCTTAAATAAAGTAAAAAAAAAAAAAAAGGATATTAGCTATAATCCTAATCTGCTCAATCTATGATAGATAAGTGTCTGTTAGACATAGGAATAAGAAATAAAGGAAACAACAAATTAAATTTTTAGGTTGAATCTGAGTAGAACATGTGAATAGTAAGTAGAGTGAAAAATCATTCACCTATTCTCTTGGTTAACAAAGACAAAGCCTGATTAGATCTCATGAGATCTCTCTCAAGAGTGAAAGGGTAGAAAAAGAGCCAACAGGGGGTTTATTAAAAAATAAATAAATAAATAATTTTTTTTTAAACTCTATCAAAAGAAAATAATAACATTCTGAAACCTCAAAGAGAAAGTTCTAAAAACAGTTTTCTACAACAGGTGAAAAATTATACCATAGCTTATTGTCTTTATAAAGATGTAAAAGGTTACTAACTCTATGAAACAAGACTAGAGCACAATAATTAGAAAACAAGCTGGCAAAAGAATTGGCTAAAACATGAAAACATAAGGAAACCCAAAATGCAATCAAGATGGATTTTAAAAAACATATTAACAATGAAGAATAGGATGACACTGTAGAGAACAACTTGTGATAGAGCACCACTTCTCAAACTTTCAAGTGCACATGGATCATTTAAGGATCTTGATGAAATAGAAATCTGATTCAGCAGTTCTGGAATGTGTCATATTCTGCATTTCTAACAAGTTCCTGGTAATCCTGGAACTGCTGGTCCTATAAACCATATTGACAGCAGAGATACAGAGAACAAGGCTGAAAAATTCCCCTAGAACACAGAGAAACAAAAGCTATGGAAGGGAAGATGGTAAGTAGGATGAATATAGAATACATACCCAACCTAGTATAAATATGCTAGAGGGAAAAATAGGATTAAAAAACAATAATCAGGGACGCCTGGGTGGCTCAGTTGGTTAAGCAGCTGCCTTTGGCTCAGGTCATGATCCCAGCATCCTGGGATCGAGTCCCATCTCGGGCTCCTTGCTCGGCAGGGAGCCTGCTTCTCCCTCTGCCTCTGCCTGCCACTCTGTCTGCCTGTGCTCTCTCTCACTCTCTCTCTCTATAACAAATAAATATAAATAAAAATCTTTAAAAAGATAATAATCAAAAAAAACTTCTCAATGTAAGGGGACAAAATGAAGAGACTGTGTTCTGGGTTGAGTGAAAATTACTTGAAGAAACATACCTAGATAAATTTCTGAATTTCAATGTGATAACACACACACACACACACACACACAAACACACAGATTCAGGCCACAAACAACTGCTACAAAGGGAAATATGGAGTGAAAAGGGAGGAATGGAGCAAAAGGCTGATCCCAGACTTTCCCCATAATTCACATGGGGAACCAACAGGTATCCATTCGTAAAGAGATTTTAGGGGAAAAAAAAAAAATCTGTGCCCAAAGAATCTGACACTCAGTCAAGTTACTCTCCATGTCCCAAAGCAAGAGAACATTATTTTCAGGTGTGAATGTGTTCAGCAAATATTAGGACATATCCATACTTCCTAAGAGTTATACTTAAAGACATTCCGACTGCAGGTCTAATTTTCCAAAATATGAAAATAGTTAAATCCTGGCCTGAGACTGAGTAATAAATCGGATATTAAAAGAGAGAGACTCCATTTAGCCTTGATCGTTGAATCATTCTCCTTCCAGGGACATAGGTGTTGAATTGCATTACCTTCTCTGTATATGCAATATTCCTACCAAATATGCAGTTAATATTTACATCATTACTGTATTAAAATGCTGTCTAATAGCTTTTAACTTTCAGCGTCAACCTGCAAACAAAGTACAGAGGATTTATCATAACTAGAGAAGAGAATCCTCTAAACCTTGCCCAAGTAAGAGTGATAACAGAGCTAAGAGAAGTTGGATGGTAGAGAAAGAGACATGCAAAGAATGTTGACTGAGAAATTCATTTCCCCATCTTGAATACCAAAAGGCCAAAAAGTGCTCTAAGTTGATGAATCAAGAAGTAGGAATTTAAGTATTTTATAAAATTATAAAGGATATGAAAAAAAAATTCAGAGAGATTTGTGGAGAGATAAGTGTATATTTAATTTTTCATGTTGAAGAAGCATAGATAATATCAACAGTTAATAAATTAATAATAAATTAAGAATTAAAGATATAAACATGTTATTTAGAGTTATGAATATAACCACCAGAAGAAATAAAAATAGTAAAAAATATTCAAAAGTAATTACCAACAAAGGGTGATATTATAGGTAGGGAGTCTGAAAAATATTTTACTCTTCATATAATGTCCTTCTATCCTCTTTCAATTCTTACTTCCGGGTATAGATGTTACTTTTAGGATTTTTTAAGGAGCTAAAAGTTATAACCCAGAAGACATATGAGAATCATCAAATTTGTACATATTATGGAATAAAATACAAAATAAAAATTATCAGTAATATAAATAAAAATTACAAAAGCTTAACTTGAGAGGGGAACTAATTTATCATTTTCTACAATAACAGATCAAGTAAGCCACAAGAAATAAAAATTATCTAATTAATAGCTATAGGGGCGCCTAGGTGGTTCAGTCGGTTAAGCGTCTGCTTTCAGCTCAGGTCATGATCCTAGGGTCCTGGGATAGAGTCCCACATCGGGGTTCCTCCTCAGCAGGAAGCCTGCTTCTCTCTCTCCCTCTCCTCCTGCTTGTGCTCCCTCTCTTGCGCCCTGACTCTCTCTCAGTGTCAAATAAATAAATGAATAAAATCTTTAAAAAATAATAGTTATATACTTTGTGCCTTTAGAGAGGGTACATTTTTAAATATCTATGAAGTATTTATAAAAATTGAAGAGGTAACTGGCCACAGGATAAGTCTTAGGACTTCTAAACAGTATAAATTATAGACTACATTCTCTAATCACAATGCAATAAAAGTAGAAATTAATAACAAAATAATTTCAAATCCTATGAAAAAGAGTTTTAAAGCCACTCTGTTACCATATCAATTAAGAAATTTAAATTAAAAGTAGAGCCTATTTAAAACTAATGAAAATAATATCTAAGTAAAAATGTAAGCATTCTTGACAGCGGCACTCAAAAGACAAATCCACTTAGAGTAGCTCTGGAAGGAAAGCCAGGGACTTAGGAACTGGGGCTGCCTCCCAGCGTGGCCCTCGTAAACTAGAGCAGGAGAAAGAAGGAGAGTTGCTTTGCTCTATGAGCCCTTTTGTATTCTTTGAATGTTGTACCACATGGATGAAGGAGTACCACATGGATGAAGGACTGCAAAACACAGAAGCATTTTTAAATCAGACTGATAAACTTAAATATTTTCATTACTAGCCAAGAATTTAGTTTTAAATGAACCAATCAATTCATGAAGCTAGAAAAAAAAAATGGCAAACAAAGCAGGAAGAATAAAATGAAAATCTAAGCAGAAAACTAATAAATTTTAAAACAATAAATATTAAGTAGGTAAGTTGATAAATAAGCACACAAGTGGAATAGGTGGTAATTTGGGAAAAGAGTTTTTAAATTGACAAAGTTCTGACAAATCAAAATAAAAGAGAAAGAAACAAAACTAGAAAAGAGGTAGGAAATAAAAGAGTTCATCATTGACTAAGTGCCAAGCACTATGTGTAAAGCATTTGGCATAGATGGTCTCATTTCATTTTTTTACCAACAGATAAGCCAACATGCTTAATAACTAAAGAGAATTCTACCCACAATTATATTTAAATAAATTAGAAATCTAAATAAAGTGAGTAATTTCTAGAAATACTAATTAATAAGATTGATTCAAGGGAATAGGAAAGCTGAATATCCATTGATGACATTGCAAATATTACCAAGGGATAATTTGCTAAACTGGTTCCAGGCCTAGATAATGCTATGGACAAGGCCTTCCAAGTTTTCAAGAAGCTGATTAACATCCCCATTGAGGGGGGCCTGGATGGCTGAGTGGGTTAAGCCTCCACCTTCAGCTCAGGTCATGATCTCAGGGTCTCAGGGTCTTGGGATGGAGCCCTGCAAATGGGCTCTCTGCTCAGCAGGGAGCCTGCTTCTCTCTCTCTCTCTGCCTGCCTCTCTGCCTACTTGTGATCTCTCTCTCTCTCTGCCAAATACATAAATAAAATCTTAAAAAAATAAAAAAATAAATTTAAAAAATCCCCATTGAATAATCTATTCCAGAGCTTATAAAATTATGAAAAGCTACCCCAATTCATTTTATGAGGTTAATATAAATTTGATGCCAAAATATGATAATGACTAGTATATTCCAAAGAGGTTTCTGTGGAAATTACCATCACTTTCTGAGGAAGAGTGGTCAATTGTGGATCAGTTTGGAAAACACTCTCAAAGATTTACAGCATGTATTATCATATAGAGTCTCTGAGAAGCCAGAAGTGAAGAAATGTGTTTAAATGTTTTAATCTGCCTTTCTCAAATGCATCTGACTATGGAACTATATTTTCCCTCATCATATTCCTTCTTAGAAAAAAAAAGAAAAAAGAAATGGTACTCCAGAAAAGATTCATTTATGGATACAATGTGAAAATGCTAAATAAGGAACCAGTCAAATTAAGTCAAAGTATATTAAAATAATAAACCAGCACAATCAAGTAGGGATTACCACAGGAATGTAAGGATTACTTAATATTAGAAAATATATTAATATAACACTTCACATCACTAGGTCAAATAAGAAGAGCACATAATTATCAAAAAAGGACAGAAGATCACTTGATAAAATTCAACAGATTTTTCTGATTTTTAAGCCTGTCATAGTAAACTAGGAAGCAAAGTATACTCCCGAATCTCTCTTAGACCAACTGCCAATACCTCTTAGCAGCAAATTACTAAAGCTGCTCTCATTAAAATCAGGAGGAAGGTAAGGATGTCCAGGATCACAACTAAATTCAGGTAAAGAAACAATATATATAAATATTTGAAAAAAGGATAGAAACTATTTGTTATTTGCATAAGATGATATAAGAGAATCAAAAAACTATTACAACTAAAATAATGCTTAACAAATTGGCTAATTATAAAACATATATCCAAGATTCAATTTTCTATATACCAGAAATAATTAGTTAGAAAATATGAAGGGAACATCCATTCACAATAGCTATAACTTAAACTTAATAATAACAATAACTAAACTATAAATTATTTAAGCAAAACATTGAGAGATGAAACAGAGAAGAAAACCTAAACAAA